>JAAOAL010000060.1:0-564646 GCA_013186775.1 Fusarium dlaminii | reverse complement strand
CTTATATAAGGCTAATAATAAAGAAAAAAATTAAATTAAATTAAAAATAAATTAATATATTAAAGCTAGTTTAATAAGTTAATAATAAATAAAATAATTTTTTTAATTAAAAATAATACTTATTTAAGTAATTTATTTAAGTTAAAAAAAAAATACCTTTTTTAATAATATATTATCTTTAATAACCTCTCCCTTCTCCCCCTTCTTTAATACTAAGTTAAGCTCTCGGCGTTTTACTAGTCTCTTCTCGTCATAGAGTCAGAGCTTGGTCCGTAATCGGACAGACCCCTCCAAATTTTACTCACAGGCCACCGCAACCTAGATCCCCTGCCCGCCAATCCACAGTCAACGGACGACTTCCAACCTCAACTCAATTGAATTCTCGCGGCCAAGAAGCAAGCAAATCTTGGATCGTCTTGAGGCCTGCTGTGACCATGGCCCAAGCCGAGAGACGAGATCCGACTCGGATCTCAATTCTAGGCGAGCCCAATATCATCGTCGATCACGGCCTTTGGCTTAACTTTGTTGTTGATGACCTCCTCCGGAACACGCCTACGTCGACCTACGTCCTCATCACAGATACCAATCTTTTCGACACATATGTGCCTGCCTTTCAAACTCGTTTCGAGGCCGCTTCCCAGGCAACAGCCACTCGGCTGCTCACGTACACCATCCCACCAGGAGAGGCTTCCAAAAGCCGTGAGACAAAGGCCGAGATAGAGGATTGGATGCTCTCCCAACAATGCACCCGCGACACGGTCATTATAGCTCTTGGTGGCGGTGTTATGGGAGATATGATCGGCTATGTTGCAGCTACCTTCATGCGTGGTGTCCGCTTCGTCCAAGTGCCCACGACATTGCTCGCCATGGTTGACTCGTCGATTGGTGGAAAGACTGCCATTGATACTCCAATGGGCAAAAACCTTGTCGGCGCTTTCTGGCAGCCGAAGCGTATCTACATTGACTTGACGTTCCTCGAGACGTTGCCCGCCCGCGAATTCATCAATGGGATGGCTGAGGTTCTCAAAACCGCCGCTATTTGGAGTGAGACTGAGTTTACTATTCTGGAGGAATCAGCAGCTCGCATCCTTGAATGCGTTCGATCCAAGGGTGAAAGCCGCCTAGACCCCATCCGAGATGTGCTGAAGCGCATCGTTGTCGGATCAGCGGGCGTCAAAGCAGAGGTTGTGTCTAGTGATGAACGAGAGGGTGGTCTCCGTAATCTTCTCAACTTCGGTCACTCCATTGGACACGCGTTCGAGGCTATCTTGACGCCACAACTTCTCCACGGCGAGGCCGTTGCTATCGGCATGGTCAAGGAAGCAGAGCTCGCACGTCACCTTGGTGTTTTACGTCCCGGTGCAGTTGCCAGGCTAGTCAAGTGCATCGCCAGTTACGATCTTCCAACCTCGCTCCGTGACAAGCGTGTCATCAAGCTGACAGCGGGTAAGAAGTGTCCTGTGGATATTCTTCTTGAAAAGATGGGTGTGGATAAAAAGAACGACGGAAAGAAGAAGAAGATTGTTCTCCTCTCAGCGATTGGCAAGTGTCACGAGCCACGCGCCAGCGTCGTGGAAGACAAGGTAATCCGGACCATCTTGTCATCATCCATTCGGGTCACCCCTGGTGTTCCTAAGGATCTAAACGTCACAGTGGCTCCGCCAGGCTCAAAGAGCATCTCCAACCGAGCTCTCATCCTAGCCGCCCTCGGTTCAGGAACTTGCCGCATCAAGAATCTTCTCCATTCTGATGATACCGAGTACATGCTTTCGGCCATCCATCAGCTCGGGGGCGCGTCTTACTCCTGGCAAGAAGCTGGAGAGGTCCTGGTAGTTGAAGGCAAGGGTGGCAATCTGCGAGCAAGTAAAGACCCTCTTTATTTGGGGAATGCCGGCACAGCATCCCGCTTCCTGACTACCGTTGTCGCCCTTGCCGCCCCTAGCCAGGAATGTCGTGTCAACGTTCTGACCGGCAATGCAAGAATGCAGGTTCGTCCGATCGGCGCACTGGTTGATGCCTTGCGCTCCAACGGTGTCGAAATCGAGTATCTTGGTAAGGAAAACAGTCTACCCTTGCGAATTGATGCCGCCGGTGGATTCAGGGGGGGGGATATCGAGCTTGCCGCGACCATTTCATCACAATACGTTTCATCAATTCTCATGGCCGCTCCTTACGCCAAGAACCCTGTCACACTGCGTCTGGTTGGAGGCAAGCCTATCTCCCAGCCCTACATCGATATGACTATTACCATGATGGCCTCCTTCGGTATCAACGTGGAGGTTTCTTCGGATGAGCCCAACACCTATCATATCCCTCAGGGTACTTATAAGAACCCCCAGGAGTACACCATTGAGAGTGACGCGAGTTCTGCGACTTACCCCCTTGCAGTTGCCGCCATCACTGGTACCAAGTGTACAATTCCCAATATTGGCTCAAAGTCCCTGCAGGGAGATGCCCGCTTCGCTGTTGATGTCCTGAAGCCTATGGGCTGTTATGTTGAGCAGTCTGACCACTCCACAACTGTCACTGGTCCTGCCCCTGGTCAACTCAATGGCCTTGCTCACGTTGATATGGAGCCCATGACCGACGCATTCCTCACGGCGTCAGTCCTGGCCGCTGTCGCTTCGGGGACAACTCGAATCACGGGCATTGCTAATCAACGCGTCAAAGAGTGTAATCGGATTGCCGCTATGAAGGATCAGCTTGCAAAGTTTGGCGTGCAATGTAATGAGCTTGAGGATGGCATTGAGGTGCTCGGTAAGAGCCGAGATGGCGGTGTAGTGACGCCAGAGGTTGGTATTCATTGCTATGATGACCATCGTGTTGCGATGAGCTTTAGTGTTCTTGCGGTTGCCTCGCCTGGCCCTGTAGTCATCACGGAGAGGGAATGTGTTGGCAAAACCTGGCCAGGGTGGTGGGACATTCTCTCTCAAGCTTTCAAGGTCGACATGGTTGGTGAAGAGCCAGATGTTGATGACGATGACCACGAGAGTCAAGAGACAGTTTTGGAACGCTCAGTCTTCATCATCGGAATGCGAGGTGCCGGTAAGACTACCGCTGGTAACTGGATGGCCAAGCTTCTGGGTTGGAAATTCATCGATTTGGATCAGGAGCTGGAGAGGCGTGCCGGGCGGACGATTCCCGAAATGATCAGAGGTGACCGTGGGTGGGAGGGTTTCCGTGCGGACGAGCTGGCACTTCTGCAGGATGTCATGGAGAACAATAAGACTGGCCATATCTTCTCTTGTGGTGGTGGTCTGGTCGAGACTCCGGAGGCCAGAGAGATGCTCAAGAGCTACGGCAAAAGCGGTGGCAATGTCTTGTTAGTCCACCGCGACACCGACCAAGTGGTAGAATATCTCAACCGTGACAAAACCCGACCGGCCTATACCAGTGAGATTCGACAGGTCTACTTGCGCCGCAAGGACTTCTACAACGAGTGCAGCACACATCTTTACTACAGTCCGCACTCTGAATCGTCTGGCTCCAAGGCGGAGATTCCCTCCGACTTCCAGCAATTCGTGCATTCTATCGCGGGCAGAAACTCTCATTTCAAAGACGTTTTGAACAAAGACCACAGTTTCTTTGTGTCTCTGACGGTGCCTGACGTTGACGAGGCTGTTGGCCTAGTGCCAGAGGTTGTGGTTGGCTCTGATGCCGTCGAGCTAAGGGTTGATCTGCTCCAGGATCGTTCCATTGACTCTGTTACTCGTCAGATTTCGACTCTTCGCGCCTCAGCGAAGAAGCCTGTCGTTTTCACGTTGAGGACCGAGTCTCAGGGTGGTAAATTCCCTGACAGTGCCTACGAAGAAGGTCTGCAGCTCTACCGCCTGGCTTTGCAGATGGGTCTGGAGTACGTCGATGTTGAGATGTCGCTTCCCGACGACATCATCCAAACTATAACAGAATCTCGCGGGTACTCACGCATAATCGCCTCTCACCATGACCCTAAGGGTACTATGTCTTGGAAGAATGCGTCGTGGATTCAGTACTACAACCGGGCTCTACAGTACGGCGATATAATCAAGTTGGTCGGTATTGCTCGCACTCCTGAGGACAACTTCGACCTTGCCAAATTCAAATCTCGGATGCAGGAAGCACAGAAGACACCCATGATTGTCATGAACATGGGCAAAGCTGGAAAGTTGAGCCGTGTACTGAACCGGTTCTTGACACCCGTGTCTCATCCCGCCCTGCCCTTCAAGGCCGCACCAGGCCAGATGTCCGCGTCTGAGATACGCCGTGCTCTGGCATTACTCGGCGATCTGGACCCATACAAATTCTATCTGTTTGGAAAGCCCATCTCAGCATCTCGCTCGCCTGCTCTTCACAACACCCTGTTCGGACAGATGGGTCTGCCTCATCAGTACCATCGTCTTGAGGCGGACAAAATCGAGGATGTACGTGAAGTGCTGAGGTCTTCTGATTTTGGAGGCGCCTCGGTCACCATACCTCTCAAGTTGGATATCATGAGTCAGGTTGACGAGCTCTCTGCTGCAGCTCAGGCCATCGGAGCTGTCAACACCGTTGTTCCCTTAGGCAAGGCTGACGCCAATGGCCGTCGACGACTTTTGGGAGACAACACAGACTGGAGAGGCATGGTACACGCTCTTCATGACGCCGGTATCGAGGAACAGGTAGACTCTGATACAAGGGGGGCAGCCATGGTCGTGGGCTCTGGCGGGACTACCCGAGCGGCCGTTTTTGCACTGCACTCTCTGGGGTTCAGCCCAATTTACATTGCCGCTCGCAACCAGTCCAAGGCAGACGCACTTGCAGCCGACTTCCCCAGCGATTACAGTCTACAAGGCCTGAGCCAGGCTTCAGACATAGACAAGGTCTCGCCGAACGTCAAGGTCGTTGTCAGTACTATTCCCGCTGATCGGCCTATCGACCCAATTCTGCGGGAGCTCGTAGCTGTCGTGCTCAGTCGGCCAGCCATTAACGAAGAGCGCCGAGTCCTCCTCGAGATGGCATACAAACCCAGCCATACCCCGATAATGCAGTTGGCAGAGGATGCCGGTAACTGGACCACAATTCCAGGGCTAGAAGTTCTTGCTTCTCAGGGGTGGTATCAGGTAAGTTCACTTATGACACGACCATAGTTTGTCTGTGGTAGGAAGGATAGTTCAGCCAACTAATCTGGTCTATTTCAGTTTGAGCTCTGGACGGGAATTACACCCCTTTACAAGGACGCCCGCGCAGCCGTTCTCGGCCTCTGATGGAAAGTCTTGACTCGTATAAAACAACCGACGACGTAATTTGGCACAAATTATGGGCTCCTGTGTGCCGGCCACTTGGTTTCTGCTTGCTAGGGCGCTCAGATATAAGGTGCTAGAAGACTATGGCGTTGGTGGAGAGATCGGGAACAAGATAGGACAGTTAGATAGGGTTGAGTTGAGTTGAGCTAAGGAAGGGCTATGGCTATGGCTATGGCTATGGCTATGGTGCCATGAGTGAGGTGAGGTGAGGTGTGCGTTACTAGGTATTCACAGAGAGAATGCATGTTGTTCATAACTACGTACGTCGTTCGGTCAGATGTTACTGCTTCTGGTAAAGCTGGGAAAATGGAGTGCCCCCAAGCTGTGACGTTATTCATACTCTCCCTACTGCCGTGCCGCAAAGAGGCATATGTGCAACTACGTACTCTAAATTTTAAGAATTGCGTCAAGTGGATATCTGTGACGAAATTACGGTACACTTGTGAAATTGGCCGAACAAGAATTTGAAGAAGAGCTCACCAGAAAGAACAACACTACCTTACACTATGATGTTTGCTATGGAGCTATCGGACTAGTTTATGCAGACTACGATTACTTAGGGTTCTTACAGCATTTTCAAATATGATTGTGTCGTTGCAAGGATCCATACCAAGACATTGCTATACTGTACCTAGACCCATGCAGAGAGGAGCAAGGGAACTGTAACCCTCGTGACGTCGTTGCATCAATATCAGTACCAAGTAACCATCACCAAAGGTCGCGGAGGGTGAGCTTGATACTGATCGGCAGTAGAATAAGTGTCGCAACCATCATCAATGCACACTTATGATCGATTTCAAGGGTCAGATCTACAGTGGTAGCTAGCGCCAGCTGTTTCTGAGCGGTCTAAACTTAGGGGGTTGCTGCTTACTTGCAGCATTGATATGCATCACGGTGCAGTATGTACATGCATATGGCTATCATTAGGCGCTAGGGGAAGAAATTGCATGTCTCTGATCCTAATAATCTTTTTCTGTTGTATCGCATTATATCATATATCATCATAATCTATAATTGTCGCTTGTCTCCAAAAATAACAAAGTGCAGTCAGTAATAAGCTAACCCTTGCTGTTTCCGACCCTGTTCAACGGCTGAAAGCGCTATTGGTCTCTTC
The DNA here is from genome assembly GCA_013186775.1 of Fusarium dlaminii. NCBI lineage: Eukaryota > Fungi > Ascomycota > Sordariomycetes > Hypocreales > Nectriaceae > Fusarium > Fusarium dlaminii. Next base: position 558,271 of record JAAOAL010000060.1, on the reverse strand, counting down.
CTGTCAATGCAGTCATCAGGCATCATGACGTTCAACTCGCAGAAGCGACTCAAATTCCAATCCTAGGTATCATCTGCCCAAAGGGATAAAGACGAAGCTCGCTGTAGTAAACAAAACCCAAACGCTCCTGTTTTCTTTTTGTCTAGACCAGTTCCCAATCAATCCAATCCAATCCAATTTTTTCCATAACAAACATGAGGTGGTTCTGGCCGGCCAGATGACCTGGTACAAGTGATAGATAGATACATACATACAAGTCGTATAGGAAATGTCCTTCGATGACGGTGCCAAAACAACCGAAACAACTGGAATCAGGATAATGTACAATGACAACGAATGACAGTCCGCTATCATGACGGACGCCATGTCATCATCAGGGAGTATCGGAGAGGGATACTGGTCGGTGACTGAGACTTGTGTGGGTCCATATGATGTCACAACCGTAATGTGTGGGAGACTCATGACGTAGCCAGATTGACCGGAAAGGACCCTTCCTGCAGGAGAGACCCTTGGACCCACCTGCCCGCACTAGGGCCTAAGGCGCTATCGGTTTGGCACTTTGTCAACCAACCCGGTCCAAGCAAACTGAAGCCTTGCGGTGATCGGTCCACAACCGCCAAGCCTTGTTTCGACGGTGGTCAACGTCATGCGGCATCATCTAGGGAGCCTCAGAGTAACGACACGGCACCAATCCTGGGGTGACTTGGACCGTCTTCAGGGGGTTCCCATCGGCAAAATTCTTGTCTCCGGGCGAGCATACTATGCTGGGGCTGGCCGGCTGGCCTTGTGAGCCGGTCTACACACGCCACGGGTGCAACTCAAGCACCGGCTCGTCGACGATGCTTGCCTGGAAGTTCCACGTCCGGATGGCATACGCGATAGTGCCTGGTTAGAGCATCCGCACGACTGAATGTCTTCTCCTCAGTGCATAGATCACATCGCACCTTTTGCTTGCGAGCGTTGTGGATGGTGTCCTCATGGCGAGTGAGGTCATATGGCCTAGAGAAGACAGTGTTGCAGGGCTTGCCAGTGCTTGGATTGATCCGGTCGCAACGATGAGGGCCCGCCTGTGTGTTCAACAATGCAGATGTCATACCCATGTTGCGAGGTTGCGAAGGCCCAAGGTTCTGGGTCTGTCGGTGGCCTTCCCGCTTGTGCTTCTGAAGTAGCGCTGGAGTTTCAAATCGCAATGTGCAACCGTGGTATGTGCAAGTGTAAGTGCCGCCGTCAGCAGCAGTGCTGCCGGGGCGAATTGCAGGAGTGACATTCCGCGATTCGTTCGAGCTCGATCCAGCGGAGCTCAAGCGAGGTGGTGTCTCGTGGTTCATCCGCGGGTGTGCAATAAACGGGTATTGTTGAGGCACCGAAATTCCATTGGCTGCGTGTGATGACAGGAAGTTGAAGTGGTTTTGGCTGTGGGTGTCGTGCATAGATTCTTGAGAGCTAACCATTGACTTTGGGAACTGGTCCAGATCGAAGCCCGAAGAGCTCTGAGGAAATAAAGGGAAATTGTTGTCACCCTCGGACTCATTGAACTCAAGAATAGCATCCTTTGGAGAAATGGTCTTGGGGGTCTCGGGCTCCTGCTTCATGTTCATCTGTTGACGCATGACCTGAGCATCTTGGTGTGCCTTGTTCTGCTCGCGTATGCGCTGAGCACTGTTGAACGTCAAGTTCTGTGGAAGTCCATGGTTGCCAAATTCATGGGCGGGAGAAGGGGCGAGAGGCGAGCCAGTTCTGAAGGGCGACCTATCTCGCGAGTTGCTAGAGACTGGCGATTGAGCAGCACTTAGATGCTGGTTGTTGGCGGCGTTGAGTCGCTGACTGAAGACATCGTTTGTAGGTGATAAAGATACCTGAGTGTGCGAGGGAGGAGTTGATGTGATGGCAAAGTTGGGGCTGTAGAGTTCGTCTGCATAAATGTCTGTCATGGTTCTGTCAAGTTTTGGGGCATTGGCAAAACCTGGGTAATAAGAATGTGAGCTTATGTTCATGGATATGAGACCGTCGTCGAGAACATTACCTTTTCGCCTTCTCTCTGAGTTATCTGCTTCGCCAACTGTAGGAGTAGCAGGTGAGTCACCCGCGATGGAACTCGCCACTGAGGCGGGGTGTGACCGTGATGAGCCACCAGAGAAGTCGGGAGCTTGCATCAAAGTCCGGTCCATTCTTGGCTTGCTGCTTGGTCCTGACAGAGTGATTGGATATGCCATGTCAGGCATAGCATTCTGCTCCAAGCCTCCGCAAGTCTGGTATCCAGCATAGGGTGCCATCGACTTGGCCAGGTGATAATATGAGGGATTGCTCTGGTCGTTTGCGTCGGTGATTGCAATGTGTGGGTTCGATGTGTTGTGGTTGAAGGGCGAGGCAGGCCCAGCTGTTGAAGACCCTAGAGACGACAAAGAAGACTCGCGCTGATGAGTCCCACGAGGTAACCTGTGAGTCTGTTGGGCAAGTGCTCCCCAAGTTTCGGGCTGCATGAGGTCAGTGGGAAGTTGTTGACTCAAAGCAGTGATCTCGTCTTCGTAAGTCGATCGAGGAAGGTCAGAGTAGGCGGCAGAGTTGTATTCGGTATGGCAGTTCTGAGAGTAGGGATACTGCTGGTGCTGCTGAGAGTTGGAAGAGTTGTGCTGTAGTTGTTGTTGGAGCTGAAGTTGCTGTTGATGTAGTCGAGGGATCGATAACATGGTGATGTTGTAAAAGATGAGTTTATGTTTAGAGTTGAGAGAAAGTGGCGAAAGGCGGGAATGGTCGCTTTTTAAAGAAAGCAGGGACCGTTTAGATGAGCAACAAGGTGTGAGTGATGGAAGCCAAAAGACTGATGGATAAGGTAAGGTAAGGTTAGTAGGTACAGTACAGTGCTGGAGTCGATGAAGTCACTAGGTGCACCCCTACCGGGCCGAAACTAAAAAAGACCCTGGGCCCACTCGATGATGCACAGGACAGCACTGAGGCCGGGATCTGGAAAGAATCGCTGGGTACCTAGTTGTATACCCCAGCAGCAGCCGTGGAAGAGGGTACCGCAACAGGGAGTGAGTGAGGTCGATTTGCGGTATGTAACCCGGTATATGTAATGGTGGTGTGGGCTTGATGGCTCTTGGACAATTCGATGCGATGGGGGGTGGGTGCCGTGTGCGTGTGGTATGCAACCTCGACAGGTTTGTGAAGTAATTAATATACTACGGTAGGTAAGTATGTCGTGGTGTGTGGATAATGTATATCGTCACGCCAGACTCGAAGCCGTTGTCTTGCTTCGCTTTTTTCCCCTAGGTCAGCGGCGGATTGGCAGTTATGCGACGCACTACTACGTAGGTAAGGTAGGTATGTGTGTGTGTGCACTCGCTTGCTCCTGGTGAAATAACAGATGAATGATGGCTGATTGATCATGGATGATGATGCTGATGATGATGTCTGTCTGGGTCACCATTCGATATGACCATATGGCTGCTGATCTTCCCGCTGCTTCAGGTCGCTTCCAGTCCCTTCTCAATCGCCGTGCACTGACGATAATTTGTGACCATATAATCCTCTCCTCTTGATTTCAAATATGCCGTCCCTCTTCCTCTCCCTCCTCGCGAGACGAGCAAACCGAACAGCGAGGTGTTGACTGACTGACTAATTGGGCCCCGAGACTCATCAAAGCCCCCAAGCCTCCCGCAACGGACATGTCCACTCCCACTCCGGGGATCCAGAGATGCATGCCCCTATCAAGCAATGGTACGTATCATTTTAGGTTTGTTCAAGGCTCGGGTTCAAGGGCCAAGGCCAGCTTGCACCCAAGGCTGCAGGGCTCTGACGCCGATAGGGGCCCATCAGAACCGGCGCCCAATAGGCTCTCTCAATTCCTTTGAATCTGACGCTGCTCAGGAAAATCTTAGCCTGGCCCTGCACGCTCAAATTTTTTTCGACCTCTCGAAGGGTTCCACTGACGTAGTCTAGCCCCGCCGATCCTCCCATTTGTTTTGTGATGTGAATGGATACTTACGTATCCCCCTCGTGCTGGCTACCTCGCACAGCCACATCTCATGGTTTGTCATCTGGTTCCGACGCCACTCTTTCAGATTCCGCCACACTCTATGCGAATCTCTACCCCACCATTTGTAATCACATGATGACTCTTGGTCAAGGTCACATGAGACATGTCGTCGTATGTTGATTCATCACGGTTCGACATTTCGACCTAGCTGCCAGATGTTGGCCAGTCCTGGGGAGCCTTAGAACTCAAATCAGGGGAGCTAAGAAAAATATTTGCAGAGTCGTCGTATGACACGCCCTATGGTGTGACTAACCATACCATGCATGTACAGTACATGTATGTGACTGTCTCGTTGATTCAAGACAACACCTGTTCAAGCGTTACCACCTATCCGGAGGATACTGCTCGATAGGGTAAAGACACAAAAACAAGAGAAAAAATCTCTATCCCATCCTACCTATTGATCACGGGGATACGGAGTACACACTCGGTCGATGCAGGAACCGACCCTGGTCGCATCTCGCTGTTCAACAAATCGATGAAATGAAATGATATAATTGGATGAACATTTCTTCGAATTCTTCGTTGCAGTGCATTCTCGGCCTGACCGATCCGCTATCAGCCGTCGGATGCTATCGGACTTTGTGCTCCAGCCAATCAGATGTGCGGCTCATTAGAAGCTAAGCCACAAGCTCTGATTTTAGAGTCCATTTTAAGCTGCCCAGATCGATCTCGTTTGGTCCCACCTGTTTCTAGAAGCCTTTGTGTTCTGTTTCTCCGCGAACTGACTGAGCTGCCTCCGTGTCCCAGCCCAACGGGTTTTCCGGCACGATTAATTCCTCGGACAGCTTTGATGATCGCTTCGATTCCCCGATGCTCGGACGGAACTTCCCATTATAGATGATCAAGGAGCGTGTGACTCTTTCTGATAATAATACCTATCCGGAAAGATGCATGAGTATGTACTTAGGTAGGCAGGCAACAAATCTAAATTCGCAAACGCTTCGGTGGTGATAACTCGGCACTCTGAACCAGGATAATATGGATGGAACTTGCGGGCCATAGGCACGAAAATTTTTATTCCTTCATCGTTGGAACCACCCTACCTACCTTACTCACCTACCTGGGTCTGTGTAAAACATGCAAGATGTACATATCATTTGGGCTGGGGGTGCGACTTTGTCGGCAAAAGCTCATGACTTTGAGTTGCACGCCATGTTCATCTCGATCTTGCTTCCTTCCCCGGTCCGAGAACCACGAAGTGACATGCACAGCGTCTAGTTACATAGGTACTGCAGCGTGAGATGAATGTCAGCTACCGTTATTCTCAGCTCTACCAAACGTTTATTAGCTATAGTGTGGCCTACCTGGGACTAGGTGCTGCTCTTCCGTCCGTTGGGTCCGCGTAGGGCTGGCGGCGAAATCTCAGCACAGTACCCGTGCCCGCAACGGCGGCGGCTGAGGCCGGCACCGGGCGATCCATCTATCGCTATTAGAGTCTGAGCATCTATCTCACTACCCGTGCACAGTATATTCGATGGCTTATAGTAACTAAGGTACCGATAGTCTTTACCGCATGTCCGTGCGTGTGTTTCCTCTGGCACTACTCCGTAGATACGATGCAATTTGCACATCGGCATCTTGTCAGCCGTCCGGCTCCTCAACCCTCCGATTTAGTTGTCGTCGGCGAACAGGATGGGTAAAGGATTAACAGAGCTGAGCAATCACCAAGCTGCGTGAGAAACAATGCTTGATTGAGGCATTGTTATGCTACGTTACAGGGGTCTTAAACAGTACACTATTCGATTCCATGTAAGCTGGTACCGACTGACTGGTCAAGGCGTTTCTCTGTACGACATGGTTATTCCATCATTGCTTTCAGATATCCATCTCGAAATCTACAGTACATTTGTTGGCCGCACAGATAGATCTGATCATTGATATCCAGCTTCCACCGTTCGGCTTGTCCGTGTGGGGGGCCTCATGGATGCATGCATAGCTTAATGACAAACCCTATTGCCGAGAGTTGCGGCCATGGATTTGGCCATGGCCATTCATTCATTATCTCCGTCGCTCTCGGGTTTCCAGAGTAATCCGATCATGTCCAACTCCAACTTCCCGGAGCCATTTGTAATCCCCGTCATCATTTAGCCACCTTCAAGGCTTAGTAATAGTTGATCAATGCCAACGGTCTTTTTTCTCATGCTGTTCATCCGTAGGTAGTGGGCATGAACCAAACATGGTAAATTCCACTCCCGGTTGTGTCTGCGTCTGCGGCGGCCTCTAATTTTAGCAAACATCCACGTGGTCCAGGCCCGACGATCCTTTGTTCTCGCCACCCGTAGGCTCCGTAATCCGATACCTTCGGCCGATTGACAAGAGCATGAGATGTATCCATATTGATCTATCGAGTGGCATGCGTGCCTGAATCTGTTTGCCATTGCTTAGGTAGGTACCTGCCTACCTATCTATGGGTTGCAAATACGTTATGTATCGGCCAATTTCAAAGCCATTAGTTTCACTCCTACCGCAGTTGCCAAGGTTCAGGATACTGATCACAAGGCGAGATATAGACTGTCCCAGAACCTCATTTGTTCAGTCACCAAGGCCTGTCGCATTTCGTATTATCTCAACCGGCCCCAATGAATACGCAGTAAAGTGACTCATTGGTGAAGGCAGTGCAACAGCTGGTTTTGAAAGGTTACCAGCAGTCTCCAACTTGACACTCAGTTTTTTATGTCGGTCTCCAGGGTAGGCTGACCTTGGCAGGCTTGGCAGTCTGTGATGCGAGTGAACCAATACATTGACATTGAGACCAACATTATATGTTTAAAGAGGTTTCATCTGGGGCTGATACGGGTGTGTGCTGACGTTTCCAACGTGCATCTTATGTCGAAGCCAGCCGTCAAACACTTTTTTAGTTTCAAAATAATCTAAGTGGTGCTCCGCTTGTTGTAGCCTTCGACTTACGTTTCTCCCGGAAGCCAAACTTTGGATAGTGGTGTTGACGGAATGCCTCAACGCATAATATAGTGAGACAGAGGCAGTTTGCTTCGACAGGATACAATAATAAAGTCGTCCAAACCTGTTCCAGAACGCGAGTATTGAAAATCATACACATAGATGGGACACCATGCCAAATCTCGCGACCTTAACCGCATCCCTCGATGCAAGTATACCTTACGAGGCTCTACGACAATATACTCATCAACTCGGTGTAGGCGGAAAGCTGCACGGCATACGTGTTGACGATAATCGATATATATATATAAAGATGGAAAGGACTTCATGAAATGCCCTTAACTATCCTAATCGTGAGGTACATCAGACGCGTTCATGGAAGCATTGTTAGCGACCTACCCGCAAACGTGCTTCAACGGCATGCAGCGTGTATGGCATCCACTCGCGTCAACAAACCCAGCATATAACAATCATTACACCCAGCGCGCCCGAGTCTGAACGCGTGGGCAATGACGCGACCAAATCTGCATGCGTGTATTGTCAAGGTTCACAAGCGACTTACGGATTACAGCAAGATATTCACAACGATTCAAGGAATAGGCACTATGTGATGATCAAGATCGCCTCAAGGGCATGTTCGATTATCCCCGAATGTAATCCCCGTTTCCCTATGATACAGAACACCCAAAAACAAGACCGGACCCATTTGTCGTCATGGAACACCCTACATGGTCCTGCGCAGCAAGCAGTCGACCGCAAAGATTCGTAACAGCATGTAAAACAGAGCGCGCTTAACCACCGAAACCGTAGAGGGTGCGGCCTTGTCGCTTCAGGGCATAGACGACATCGAGAGATGTGACTGTCTTGCGCTTGGCGTGTTCGGTGTAGGTGACGGCGTCACGAATGACACCCTCGAGGAAGGTCTTCAGGACACCGCGGGTCTCCTCGTAAATCACTGGAGCGTGTTAGTCACGGTCAGGTCAGTATCATGTGATGAGCAACTTACTGGCAGAAATACGCTTGACACCACCTCGGCGAGCGAGACGTCGGATAGCGGGCTTGGTGATACCCTGGATGTTGTCTCGCAAGATCTTTCGGTGACGCTTGGCACCGCCCTTGCCGAGACCCTTACCGCCCTTGCCACCTGTGTGAAGATGGGTGTAAGCTTGGGGAGGAAATACGAGAGGCGCGTCCATAACGCGTCGATGGTGGTCGAGCAAGTACGCATATGCAGAGGCGGGGTGTTACTTACGTCCAGTCATTGTGATAGAGGAAGAGTTGGTTGTTTGGTTGTGTGTGGTATGTGTATACACTCGTAGTGTATGGTGATGTGCAGTGGATGTAGAGAGACGTTGGATGAAAGTGTTTGAGTATGAGATGCAGCAATGAAGAGCGGGAGTGGGAGAGCTTAAGTACGAGTGGGCCAGAATCGGGATCAGTTGGCTGGACCCACTGTGTGATCTTGATCCCTGCCGGGCGACGCGATCTGTGAGCAGAGGTGCCTAGTGACGCGAGTTTTTAAGCCGACGAATTAAAAATTCGGCTTGCGTTGATTTTTGAAATCGAAAGCGGGGTGGTCGGTCTCAGGCTCTCAGCTTCCGGCACTCAGCAGCATAACACGCACCCCGGCCAATTGAACTTGAGCCAGCCACCCACTCATGCAATTGGATGCAATGTTGTCCCACCAGTGTAAAGTCTCGTTGTAGGGTAGTTTTTTACCACAATATGTTTGTTAGTCCATGTGTGTAACATGGACATACTGCAGAGTGGTAAAGTTGTTGAAATGCTGTTGTAGGCCCTATGGCATAAACTCTAAGCTATCGTGACTCATTGTGTATCGTCTGTGGCGAATTGCGCTACGGTTGCGTTGAGTTTACTGGATCGTTGAACATGGTTAACTCTGTCATTGAATATGTCTAACAACTTAAAATGCCCAACTTGATACACAGAGATCAACACAAAAGTAAAAGAATCAAATAATGTCAGTTGAAGCTCAAAATTGAGTAACAAGGTATTAAATTGAAAGAATATCAATAACTACCGTCTTGTATACTTACCAGAATAACATCATGTACAGTCCAAGCAACTGAGAACACGCAAAGTTGCAGCCAATCATGGACAGACCAACAAGCACTACTATACAGCAGACTACAAAGACCAAAACATTCATCACATCCAACATCACACAAGGCATACGGGTACACTCATACAAAGGCTGTAACGGGAAACGAGATAGCGACATGTTCCCCAGAGTGGATCGTGAATATGAGTGTGACTGTGACTTGTGACTGTGGCTACCTCATAGACCGTTTCCCCGGGTCGAGATTCGCCTCAGTCAACTATCGGAATAATCGGGTGCCTGGACTGAAATTCATGGTCTCGGACAGCAAATTCGCCATTGGCTGCCTGGCAAAATAGAGATCAGATTCCACGGGTGGGTAACTTTGACAAGCGTGCGTGGGGCGCTACCTTACGCGTGCAGACGAGACAAATGGAAATTGGAGCCAATAGAAAATCAGCACGCGTGCAGCTTTTTTTTTGCAATCAGTGGTGCATTTTTCGCCAGGGCCCCATTTTTCCATTTTCGGTGGGTGATTGCAAACAACACACTCCAATCAGCGTGCACGGTCCACTGCACTCAGATCAGCCGCCGCCTGCACACTCAGGTATAAAGGAATCCCCCCGCCTGCTCCCTCTCTCGACTTTTCCTTCTGCATCACACACCCACTTCAGCCTTCCACCCCCACAATCATCCATCAACAACAACCATCATCAACCATCAACCACATACTCTTTTAACTCTCCATCTTCACATCAATCTTCAGCAATGGCTCGCACTAAGCAGACCGCCCGCAAGTCCACTGGTGGCAAGGCCCCTCGCAAGCAGCTCGCTTCCAAGGCTGGTAAGTCTTCACCGCGACTTCAACTCGACGCGACACGCGTCTTGGTCCATCAAAAACATGATCACTAACTTCATCACCAACAGCCCGAAAGTCCGCCCCCTCCACCGGAGGTGTCAAGAAGCCTCACCGCTACAAGCCCGGTACCGTCGCTCTCCGTGAGATTCGACGATACCAGAAGTCGACTGAGCTCCTCATCCGAAAGCTCCCCTTCCAGCGTCTGGTAAGCATCACCTGCTACATCAACCACAGCTTGACACGTACTAACATTTGACAAACAGGTCCGTGAGATTGCCCAGGACTTCAAGTCCGATCTCCGCTTCCAGTCTTCTGCCATCGGTGCTCTCCAGGAGTCCGTTGAGTCTTACCTCGTCTCCCTCTTCGAGGACACCAACCTCTGCGCCATCCACGCCAAGCGTGTCACCATCCAGTCCAAGGACATCCAGCTCGCCCGCCGCCTCCGAGGTGAGCGCAACTAAGCGATCTTGCACATGGGTATTTGGGAGGATCACGACTTTTTGCTTTGACACGAGGGATATCATGGTTAGGGGATAATCAAGGCGTTCACGAGGAACATGCTTTCTACAGTTGGGATGTATATTAAATGGCAAGCTAGTTAGCTGCCTTACGCAATCGACCACCGGTCTTTGATCATCATTTCTCGTTCCTCGTGTGATTCGCCATTGATAGATTTATGTAGCCCAATCGCCATCGCGCGCCGTCGCGTACCCTACTGAAAACGTAAATACCGTAGCGCGACTGACTGCACATACGCGTCTGATGTAAACTGAATTCGTGTCACTGGCACCTGTTCCCGTTGCCTACCTACTCGTGAACCGACTTAGTGCCTAATAATCGGGTGTGAAGGAAACCTAACATTCACCATGTTTCCAAACCGTTACGATCCATATTAAATGACTCATCGCCACAGCCTGTGAAAATAGTCGCACGTGCTCAGTCACTCGGTCTCCAATTCATTCATCAACTGACTGCATTGTTCAATTGTCAACCCCCATAGAGCTTTGCGTTAGTATACCTTGACTTCTACAGCCTCCAAGGCTGGCTCTATGCTACCATTCACTCTGTTGACGGACGCGAGGGATTCAACGGCTTATCCGAACAAGTATTATATAATCGATCAAATTGAATGCATCTACTCTTTTTATTACAGACCAAATTACGCCAAAGAATCAACATGATACGTGGGAAGTTGCGCCAAAACATCGAAGCCACCTGTGCCAACCTTTCCAAGTCTACCCATCACCAGCCGACCACTGGGCGTAGACAGATCGTCCCAATCACCATCCAGCACAGCGTCCTTGAGGAATGCGAGCGTCGTCTCGAAACTCATCTTGGTGAAGGGACTGACGTTACCCTTCAGACCCATTCGGTTGAAAGGTGTAAACCCACCATTCCTCGTCATGTGGTCTCCGATCAGGTTCAGGTGGCGGTTGTCCACCTTGATGCCGTGAGATCCGAAGACGCCGGCAAGTTCTTGCACGATGTTTTGGCGAGCTGCCTCAACACCGTACACGGCCAGTACGGCAGCGATGTCGTTGGTCTGGATGCGGTTGGGGTCGATGAAATCGCTGTATCGCTGCATTGCCTGCAGGTTCACACCGGCAGTATGGATGACCTTTGTGTCCTTCTCCTCGACAAGGGTGCAGGCACCGACGCCAGAAATCTCCTGGATCACCGTCTTCTTCACAGCGTCTTGAACGAGGTTGAGCATGAGGACTTTGGGAATAGTTGAATCATACTCCAGCGTGAAACTGCAGCTGGCTCCTGTCTTCTCGTCGAACGAGAAGTCTGTAACCTCGGCGTATTGTTCAAGGACCCGGTTGGTTCGTGCCTTTGCAGACCAGTCGACATCGTCACCATCCCCGTCATCTTCCGCCTGCCGGGGGCTGCCACCGAAACCTTCATCCTCATCAGCATCATCGTCACCGGCATCTCGCTCCATTTCCTGCTGCACAGCATCATCGTCATCATCGTTGGGTCCATATGACACGGCCTCACTTCGTTTGGCTCGCTGCTTGGCATTCGTCGCGTCGTCATCACCATCCTCATCATCTTCATCATCTTCGAAATTCCCGGCAGCTTCGGCATTGGGAGCAGCCGTCTCCACAACACCAGCCTTGGCGCCAACATCGGGAGTGGCCATTGTAGACATAGTCATTCGCTTCCTGATGTCCTTCTTCACAAGAGTCAGCAGCCGGTGGAGGAGCTTCCTCTCAACAGCCTCGACAACGTCCGAGATATTGATGGCGTATGTCTTGGTGTACTCCTCCGAGTCGAAGAACTGTATATCGACCTTGTAAATCTTGGCCGATCCGTAAATCTTGCCTTGACCAACCTTCTCTTCAACGTTGATGCTATCGAGTATAAAGCCAAGAGGCAACACGGAGATAGACTTGGCGAAGATCTCTGCATCTTCTACAGACATCTCCTCGATTGGGTAAATAGACATGGCAGGGGTGGAGATCTTGTCGCTAGCTGTCATGAGAATCTCACGCAGTCGAGGGATACCCAGCGTGACGTTCTTGGCAGAGTGACCAGCCAAATGGAAGGTGTTCAGTGTCATTTGCGTCGAAGGCTCACCAACAGACTGACCCGCTACGATACCGACAGCTTCTCCAGGCTCCACAAGAGACCGCAAGTATTTCATCGCGAACAGCATCTCCGCATTCTTCTTGTTGAGGCTCACACGGGAGAGCGCAAGCTTGTTCTTATCCGATTTGTCTCGGACAAGGCCATCCTTATTCTCCTTGATGTATGAAGTCATGGCCTTGTAGAAGTTCTCAGATGTGGCGAACGCAGTCGTGGCAGGGTTGAAGAGACTTGAGATCGGATCCTGAGCCTTGGGATCTTTAATGTTGGCGTGCTTGAGAGCCTTCTTCATGTATTTGGTGATCGAATCGCGGTGCATCCCCAGGCGGTCGCCAACGCTGGGGTCGTAATGGAGCTGTGAAGCTTCTGATGTGACGTTCTCCAGGATGAAGCTGAAATCAGTCAAATACTTCTGCTTAGAAACATCGAGGCCATCCTCGCCATACAGGAACTGGATCATGGAGCCATCTGCATCTCGCACGGTGGTATCGTACGCGACCGTCAAACCCTCCATACCCTTGATAACACATCGCTGCAGGTAACCGGAGCGGGACGTCTTGACAGCAGTATCGATCAGACCTTCTCGACCAGCCATGTGATGGAAATAGTACTCTTGAGGCCGGATGCCTGTAAGGAAGCGCTGCACGATATAACCGCCAGCTCGAGCATGAGTCTCGAATGGGTTAAAGCATGGCAACGACTTGCCGCTGACCATGATAGGGACACGCCGACCCTCCAAAACTTGCTGACCAAGGTTACAAGAAATCAGTGAAGCATTGACTCTGGATCCCTTGGCACCGGATGTTGTCATGGCTTGCATCTGGTTGAAGGGGAAAGCCTTCTCGAGACCAACAGGCATGGTAGCTGTCTGGATCTTGTCCGTGATCTTACTAAGACCTTCCTTCATCAGAAGATCCAGACCTTCTTGTTTGCTGTCGTCGCGAAGTACCTCTTCCAGACGCTCCAATAGCAGAGGATCTCTAGGACCTGGGTCCTGCTCGAGAGAAACGTAGGAAGATGCAACTTTGAGACCCACTGAGTCGGCAGGCACAAGCGCTTCTCGCCGTGCTTGCTCTCCCTCAGGTGTAAGTCTCAGATCATCCATACCACACGAGAAGGCCCTCATGTTGAGATATCGGGTGAGCAATCTACCGAGACTACTCAAGAGCTTACCCGCAACAGCCGGACCATAAATCTCATGAACAGCGTGGATTACACCACCAGAGCTGGGACCAATCTGCGACTTATCCAGAATACCGGTGATGAATTCGCCATCCTGAAAAACAACAGTTCCTTCTTCAGAGTTAACGCCCCACTGACTGGCTTTGATTTGTGTTTCCGCTTTCATGGAAAGCCCGCCGCAGTTGGGAGGCTGCATGTTCTTCAAGATGGTGGTGATGACCTGCTTGCCAGTCCATCGAGCTACAGGTCGGATCACTGCAGGGGCAACAAGTTCGATTCTCTCGCCAACAATGTGGCCACTCTCGGGCCGCAATGCGTTGTAAACCAGTTGTTGATAGTCGCCCTTGGTGAAGAATGTGTCGCGGTTACAGAGAGCAACGGATACTGAGATATGATCCTGAATGAGACCTCGGAGAGGTTTTCCCGCAGTACCAGATAGATATTGGTGATCAGTGTCGGCAATCTGGAGAGCTTCGGCGCGGGCAACTTCGTTCTGCGGGAAGTGCATGTTCATCTCATCACCATCGAAATCAGCGTTGTATGTGTTACAGTTGGCGTAGTGCATTCGAATCGTCTTCTCACCAGGGAGAACTCGAACTCGATGTCCCATAATAGACGGCTTGTGAAGTGTTGGCTGCCGGTTCATCAGAACGACATCGCCATTGGTCAGATGGCGGTAGACCTTCTTGTTCCGGGTCCTAGCAGCGTTACTGCTCGTGGGAGCCAGTAGCTGGTTTGCGAGAGACACACGGTCGTCGACTGATTTGTTGCGAAGGTTGACGATCTGGCCATTTTCATTCTCGATAGCGAAAGCGCCAGGCCATTTGTCGACACCGTTGATGACAGCTTGTTGCATGTCTCTGAAATTGTGACTGGTCACTGGCTCGGGATATGTCAACTTCTTCGCAAAGACAGGTGGCACACCGATTTCGTTGGTCTCAATATTGGGATCGGGTGAGATGACACTTCGAGCGGCGTAATTAACACGCTTGCCCATCATATTCTTTCGGAAGAGACCTTCCTTCTTCTCGAGCTTCTGCTTGATGCCATCCTCGTTGCGCTTCGCTGCAGCACCTTGAACCGGGTTTTTATTCTTATCAATGAGCGCGTTGACCGACTCTTGTAGCTCTGCTGAGGCCTGATGCATCCTGTTGACATCGGCTTTTTCCTCCTGTAACTCCCTGTGTAGACGCGCGATCGTCCCACAGCCTCTAAGAATATTTTTGTAAAGAGAATTTTGCTGGGCTTCAGAAATCTCGGACTCGCCTGTTCGAGCCTCGGGGCGGTAGCGGTTGGGAGGAACTAGGATGGTTGTCAAAAAGAACATGTCGGGCGTGACTTTTGTAGAGCTTCGGGTCGGGGGCTTCGCGTTGTATAGGAGGGAAACCAATTCTTGCTCCTTGGTGAACAACTCGTTGAGACGAGCTCGGACCTCCATGGCGCTGATATACCGCTGTGGAGAAGAAGAAGAAGTAGAAGCCGTGTCCGCATCTATCATCTCCGTGTCCTGATGGGCGACATCTCCATTAATGCGGGAAGTCTCACGAGCAGGAGAAGCAACATCTGCAACGCCCTCGTCGGAAGAGTATCCATCGGGCTTCTGTTTGGTTGCAGCTTGGTGGACCCTGGCCATAGCATCGGCCTGCTTGAAATTTTTCTGAGCCATCTTGGCCTTGTCCTTATCAGATAGGGATCTCTCAAAGACTTTAACAAATCGATCCTTGCGGTATGAGGGTGAAATGCCACCACAGCTAGCGCAAACTCTGCGCTTGGTGATTTCTGCCAGGAACTCCTTAATAATCTCACGACGCATTTCGCTCGACCCCTCGTGTTTTCCTCTCTTTGTTTCGCCTCTCTTGATCTTAATACCGCTAAGACACTTGTCGACGTACTTGTCTCTTGCGCGCGTTACGTTATCGATCGAGTTGGTGGCGCCCTCCTCCTCAGCTTCACTTTCCAATTCAGAGAAGTCGCCGAGCTCGATGGCCAGCTCGTTATCGCCAATAGCACCCACTACGTGAGCCTCCTGAATCAAGCCGTGCTGAAGAAGTTTTAGTTGGCACACATACTTGTGTAGTTCTTTCTGGGGAAGTCGGAATCCTTTGCAGTAGACGCAGGCAGCCTTCAGGAGTCGATAAGCTTGATCCATGAATACTGGATGATATACTGGCACAGGAAGTTGAATGTGTCCAGCATGGCCGGGGCATGTAGCCTGGTTTAAGTTACATGTTGTGCACCTGTGATTGCGCTGTGAGAGGCTGTCTTCGTCAATCTTGGTATGTCAATGGAACTTACGGCGCATCGCCCCAAGATCCGAGGGCAGGGTCATAGAGACCGCCCGGTACAGGATTGAGAAGATTATCGAACGTTTCGGGGTTCTCAATTCGCTTCACAGAGATTGCTCGGATTTCCTTTGGCGACAAGAACGTAAACTCAACGCTCTCTACCCCGGATGCGACCGGCTGTGCGATGTTCATGGTGACGTTATTGCCGCCCTTTCGAGCGAATAATATGGCGATTGAGCGACGTCTTTGGGTTAACTGATGAAATCCATTCCCAGCGCAGTATGCGAAGTGAAGGTAAATCGGAGAGGTAGTGGGACCGTTGCGAGAGAACAATTTTTTGGCGGTGCGGCCCGGCAGAATTTTAGACCGATCTATGCAGCCAGTCTTGCGCGCGACTCAGCGTCTCCACGCATGGCTCTTACTGACCTTGACATTTGCATCATCTTAAAAGCTGTATCTATTGCACGCGCATCACCGAAACCACGATCGCCGAACCATCCTACTAAATTTTTCCTGTTGATACACGCCATAGTTCGCAGTTGAAATTATTGATCATCCAAAGGCGCTCCTTAGCACAGCTGTAAAGGCAGTGCTTTTGTAGCCTCAATCAAACGATCAGGCATCGTTGAGCTGCAGTGATGGATCGCAACAGCCAATCCCATGGGCTCGGCCCTCGCCATGATGCCTCATCACGAGTGCAAAAGACCGAGTCTGCTGCGGACAGGATGGCTGCACTCAAGGCTCGAGTCGCCGCAGCAATCGGAACCAGTAAGGCAAAGGGGGGTCTAAATGTTGGGCTTCATCCTGCCTTGGAGGATCTAGGATCATATAAGCCCGCAAGTAAATCAAAGGAATCGACGCCAATACCATCAAGCGGGCGAACAGACAAGGTCCGATCGCAAGACGCCACGAGGCCGGGCTTGGTCAATAAACAGAATGGGGAAAACCCCTACTACGATCCTAGTCTTTCAACACAACCTGGTGGAGGGAAGGGACGACAGTCAAGATCACTTGTGTTCAACCAGAAGGGCAAATATATCGCCCAAGCCAATGCTCTTCGTCGACAAGCCGCCTTGGAGGCGATGAAAAAACGAATTGCAGAGCAAACTCGAAAAGCTGGTATCGACGACGATCTAGATGTTGAAAGGAACTATGTCGTGGATGCACCGCCAGAGATTGAGTGGTGGGATGAAGGACTTGTTGACGGAGGAAGCTATGACAGGCTGGATGATCCTTCGAAACTCAAACTTACGACAGCCGACAGCATCATCACTGAATACATTCAGCATCCGGTTGCACTCGAGCCACCTCAAGATCGACACGTTCCGGCGGCGAAGCCTATGTTCCTGACTTCGAGGGAACAAGCGAAGTTGAGGCGACAACGACGAATGGCTGAGCTAAAAGAAATGCAAGCTAAAATTCGCTTGGGATTGGTACCAGCTCCGCCTCCCAAGGTCAAGAAGGGCAACCTGATGCGAGTTCTTGGTGACGGTGAGTCTAACATACGATCTCATTGACTCAATCACATGCTAATGTTTTATCTAGTTGCTGTCAAGGATCCAACTGCTGTCGAAGCGCGCGTCAATCGAGAGATTGCGGAACGCCACCAGAAACACGTCGAAACAAACGAAGAAAGAAAACTCACCAAGCATCAGAAACACGATAAAATCGCGACGAATCAACAAAAAGACGCCGAGAAGGGAATTCATATGTTGGTTTTCAAGATTGGAAGCCTAGCGAATGGACAACACCGTTACAAGATCGGCATGAACGCTGAGCAACTGGCACTTACAGGCATATGCGTCATGCACCCCAAATTCAATTTGGTGATTGTAGAAGGAGGCGAATGGAGTATCAAGAAGTACAAGAAGCTCATGCTTAACCGAATCGACTGGACCGAGAATTCGCCGTCAAGAGACCGAGACGGAAAACAAGGCGCCACACGCGACTGGCTTCTCGCCGAAAAGGATAACGGCGAGCTTAAGGATATGTCGATGAACGAATGCAAGCTTGTCTTTGAGGGCGAAGAGAAGGCGCGAGCATTCAGAAAATGGGGAAGTAAAGTGTGTGAGACAGACTCGGAAGCGAGAGATGCTCTGGCCCGCACTAAGATGGACAACTTCTGGCAACTCGCCAAAGGCTTTGCCTAAACAGACAGACAGATACGTATGGATGTTCGCCGAGGTGCGACAAGAACAAGAACTCAGAACTCCTCAGATTTGTGGTTCAATTATTAATAAACTCGCCTAATAAATGGTTGTAAACTTGCGAAAGATTTGCATAGTCTGGAGTACCATGACTGTGACATATTGCACGGATACTGAGAATAACCATGTGGCGAGTAGATGAACTCGGGGCTTCTTGAAAAGGTATGCTTGGTCCATGAGTAAAAGAGCGAGATCATGGGGTTGCAATTGACAGACTCGGCGACAAGCATCTGATACTCGTCGAGCCGAGGAACTCACGAGATACTTGGAAACCTTGCGTCATTAATGTGTGACAGTGCTTTGGGGTTCAACAACAACTGTTCTAAGCTCTTGTTGCAGTGGCATCCTAAGAATAGAACTAGGGGACTGTTATTGCGATCTAGACTCTGGACTTTGACTTACACGTAGAGTCCTGGGCATAAGAAACCCCGGGCGCGGCCGCCTCAACGGGCCTTTGCCATATACCCAGTAGCCAGATGTGTACCTTGGTTGCTCGCAGTTTGGTCGACGGATTGTAAACAAGCCCTGGGGGCTAGATGATCACCACCAACTGACAAGGATACAGGAGGTACTGCAGTAACGAACCAATGTGGCAAGCAGATATCGGGGAATTTGCCGGTTTAGGTGCTGCAGCTCTACGTATCTGTCTTGTGCGACCTTCCATTGTCAGACCGAGACTGGAACTGGATGAGAGCTGAGGCTACGCTTCCTGCGTACCTCAGCCGTGAGATAGATCTTCGAGATCCTTGACTTGAAGATCATCATGGCATGCATGGATGGTCTGGAAGGCTCCAAGTGGAATGGATCTCCGTGGACCCCTGATCGAGGAGAAAGACCTAGGCTGACTAGGGATCGATCATAGCCAGTGCACGGCTCACTTGGAAATCGTCTGAATCCCGTTTAGAGTCTGTCAGGGAAACTCTAATTCGGTGCATGTCATCCAGACCGTCGAGCAGGGATAGGCGAGGCAGAAGTCATCGCGAAACCACACTCAACCTCTGAAGATGGGCAACGAAGCAGATGGGACTGTATATCGTGTTGCGGGCTGGAACTGCGAAAGAGCACTACTACAAGAAACGTGTGATCGTGCGAGAATGGATATCTTGTTCGATACTGCTCAGCCATAACCGTCGCGACAACTGTCAGCTGTAGTCACCACTCAGATTGAAGCTGCACACTCACTGCCAAGAGCTATTCGGAAATCAACATGGTGGGCAATGTCATCCTGGCAGGCACCCAGGATCTGATTTAAATGGCCTCCGTGAAAGCAAGCAAAGGAGAAAGTACCGTAGCTACCGTTCTCATCACAGGCCATGGCATTCCTAATGCAGTGGCTTCTGCAGGTGATAGGTACCAGGAATCGATGGAACAGTCCAAGATTGCCCACCATCCATCCATCCATACCCCCATCTCTTTGTCGTCCTAGATTATCCACTCGTGCCTCGATCCCAGAGACAGTTCATTTGCCTTTGCCAGTCAAGAGCAGGCTCTGAATTAAGCTTGTGCAGCAACCGATCGGTGATTGCAGTTTTGGGACGCTCTTCGAATCATGATCTTCACGGAGGGTAACCGCACGAACCGCGTCTAATCATTCAATCTTGACCGGGACGTGTAATTAACTCGGTGATGAGAAGACATGGCCGAATGCCGTTTGTGTAACCTTGGTGGGCTCGCCCCGTGGAGTCTATCGATCCCATTACTGTGGAAGCTCTGATTCCAAGGTGTCATTATGACTCCTGCCCTCAAGAGCTTTCAGAGGTTTTTGCTTTCCCTGTTGCAGAGTTTTCGGGCCGGACTCTGCGGATGAACAAACTGGCTCCTTTGCAAGGTTCCAGGTTTCCCAGGATCCTTGACTTTTTGCATGCAGTCACACAAAGCTCAGTTATTTATATGGATCTTGAAGACGAACGTTTGTTAGGACAGTAATAATATTGTAATTGGAGTTGTGCGTCTGTTGAGGAAGTTTTCGAGTTGAATGGAAGTGGCTTTTCTCAGTTTCGTTAGCATCGCAAAAGCATGGTTTGATGATTCAAGCCGTCCATGGCTCTGATGACAGCCATGCAGCGCCTGGTCTGTATACGATATACGACGCTTATAAACGGACGTTTTGGAAGTAGGTCTTGCGCCGTAGATCATTCAAGAACTCTTCAGCTCATGATTATCATAGCCGAGCCCGCAGCCGATGAGGAGGAAGTCGAGCGAAACAATGCTGCATCTGAAGACTCTGGCGCATGTAGGAACAAAACAAAACAACACAACATAACACAATAATTACAATACTCTACAATGTGCCTACTTGCTTGCTCGCTCTGACATTGGATCTTGGACTTAACCTACCTTAGGCTTTGGCGTCTCGGCGGCAAAAGAACCGGTGCGCCTGCGCCTGTCAGGCCTGTATAGTTAGACTAATGGCTATCCAGGGACCCTAGAAAGCTGGG
Source organism: Fusarium dlaminii (assembly GCA_013186775.1). Taxonomy (NCBI): domain Eukaryota; kingdom Fungi; phylum Ascomycota; class Sordariomycetes; order Hypocreales; family Nectriaceae; genus Fusarium; species Fusarium dlaminii. The sequence goes on along the minus strand of JAAOAL010000060.1, from coordinate 537,712 downwards.
ACGTTTTGTCTTGGCTTTCGCCAATTTGGGCAAACTCGTCGCGACTTTACCCCGTAAGGTGGTGGAGGTTAGTTGAGGTTAGAGACGGGATGGACTAAAAATTAGGGACCCATGAGACGACGAGCAAAATACAATTACAGCCCAGTGCACCTCAACGACAGAACGCCTCGAGGCACTAACGTTAGCTGAGTGCTCACTCTTCAGGTAGCGGACTTGCTTAGCTGATGATGAATACCATCTGTTTGTACAGATGTTCCATTGCTTGCTCCTCGATTGCTGGTGTATTCTCGTGTGTACGGATATTGTACGCAGCGTCATCATTTAGCGCAGTAGCATCGCCGGATGCAATTCATCGCCTCCCCTAGACGCATGGACTGGGAGAAGAGATCTTGCTTTCTGACAAATACCTACTACCTATCTAACCGCGAGAGCAACGCGGATATGGCTTATAATCTCCGTCCGAGTGGGCTTTATCCTGTAAGGTTAAGGTTTGGTGGGTGTATCTATTTCAACTGCAGATATTGGATGGATGGATGCGCAAAGGTACCTAAAATTCCATATGCAATAATTATATACAGACGGAGTACACGCAGTGTAAGAACGGAGGATTAAAAGGACCGGGCCGTCGTAGGGTAAGGCAAGACAAGGCGAGGCTCAAACTGTATTTTGTGCCGTGGATTTGAGATGCAGTATCTTCGGTCCGGCTGCGTTTAAACGGGATGAATGAATATTGAGGCTATTTGCAAACATGTGCACGCATCCAACGTCGGGGCGTCGATATGTCCAGCACCTTAGGTACCTTAGGTAGGTAGAGGCCGTTTTGCGGGGCGCCACTGGCCATTGAGCGGGCTTGAGGCCAGGAACAAGCCGATATCTACTGCCACATCTGGTAAGGTTGGAGACACTGTAGGCTCCCTAACAAACAGCCGCGCCATTTGGGCCTTCAGAAGTGCCATCACAGGCCGTTTCAAGGATAAACAGCACTGTCCTTTCGTTACATCGTGCCCACTCCACAAGTTCCTGACCCACCTGGACCGCGCCCACTTAATTCTTCCGTGCAACGGCAGCGTGTAGGGATAAATTGGATATGAGTGGATTTTTGAGCTTCCACATATCACATCCATTCTCCAGACCGGCCGGAGTCACGGCCCTGCCCCAAGCCAAACACAGCACTTGACCGGTACGACCAGGGGTTTATTCCCTATTATCCTCTGGGGTTTCCTCGGTCTTGAGCCGTTTCCTCGTACTTTACCGTATCGGCTCTTCGGATCTAGCCCGGTTCCTACTGTACTTGGCCTTGCCTTACCATTCCCCTGGCTTGCACCGAGCCGGACTCGCACGAGTCGCACCACCTGATCCGTTGGCCCTGCCATGCCATTGAGACGGGACGCATACAGAGATCAGAGCCTACTGTAAGGCCCCTGGCCCTCATCGATGGGAGCTGTGTCTGCACATGAACGATCCATGATTTGGCCAAGGAACCTCCCATCTTCAGGAACGCCAGATGATAATTGTGTGGACGCAAAGTACGCACCGTCGCCAACAAGTCAGCGGTGATAGCCCCCATATTCTAACTGGTCAACAGAGCTCAAAGGGATTATGGCAGTCTGTGGAATGGTGTTTATGACGTTGCAACCATCAAACTTTTCCTTGATTATGTCTCGGCGAATCTACCATGCTGCCCTCCAAAGATAATAATAGTGAGCAACCATAGGATGCCAGCGACAAATACGCTCACTTATTTACCTACTCTCCAAGGTGCCTTACGTACCTACCTACCTAAGACCGCGGGCCACTGTCGTTGGTTCTCACGCACCTGCATCTACCTTGCGGTCATGGCACTACAAGTGCTTGAACTGCATGGGCCAGCCTGCCAAATTGGGGCTGTGCGCACGCTTCAATCAAGAGAAAGCGCAAGGTGCCGTACTCGATATCTTCCGAGTGTGTTGGTGTTCTTCTTGTGTTGGCTCTTGATGGTGGAGAACTCATGGGACGATGGCATCACTTTGAAAAAGAACCCACGAACATGGTTCAAATACGGACATATTCCAAACTTGGACTGGCTTAGGCTGAGCTGGGGCTAGGCTCTGCCTCTATGCTACTTCGTTCGTTATCGTTGCACCAACAACAGTGCCTGCACAGAGTGTTAAGCAGCCGTCTCTCAAGTCTTGGAAATCCTGGTCGCTGCGGAATGCGGCCCTCTATACCTTAGCTCGCGTTAGGGTTGATTTTATGCTCTAATTTGGGGCACTCAACGGCCTGACTTGCACACATCTTATTTGCCTGCTTGGCTGGCTGGTGACAGCAAACGGCCCTAGCGATACCGTTATCTACCTCAAGTCATCCGCGAGATCTGTCAAGGGTCGCAATGGCCCAGCCGTATGGTTGGCGAGCTCGATCCTGGCCTAGACCTCATTTCGCTCTCCTTCCGGCCCCGTCACCCGCTTCTCGACACCTTCCCAGTGGCTCTCTAGCCGTGAACGCCAACCTACCCGTCTCCCCACCTTGGACTCGCCTGTCTAGCCTGTCTTGCCTGTTTCTCTAGCACCCCCCCATGCAGGCGGAGACTGATCCTTCGACAATCCTCGTCTGGGTCTAATTCATCGATGGTAGTAGCTTCATCAAAGAGGATCTAAGTAATCGATCTTCCCTGTACGTACGTCCATTTCTCGCCCAGGACTTGGTTTGGTCGACGTTCGTCTTTGTTGCCACCGTCCGTCCGCGTCTGTTGCTCATAACTCCATCCCCCGTGTTGGTTGTGTCCTCGCTGTATTTATCCTACTGATACCCCGTCATGGGGTTTCCCATCTTGGTCGATGAATCTCTACTCACTGCAGTACCTAATCTAACGGTGCCTGTGGCCTGTGGTTCTCTACCTACCGGAAGTGCATGGCTCATGAGACCCTAGCATCCCCACGGATTCTAACCCGACCCTCGCATACTTGCTTTCTATAACGACCTCAAATATGTACCTGACACCTCCCTCGACCTCGAACTCCCCCGTATCGCAGTATTCACAGTTCTTCGAAACGAGTTCGTCCAGTTCTGACACTGACTGCCCCCCGAATCGCCTGCCGTCTTGCTACGGCTCTCCATTTCAGCAAGCTGTCTCAGGCGTTTCACAGTCAGACTTGGATTCGGATTCGTACTCCCACCACGCTCGCTGGTTCACAGTGCCTCAGTCAGAGCTTCTATCACCGCCTCCCATGGACCACGGTAGCACTGCTTGGGTCACACCAGACGGCTTAGTGGCTGGAACAAGCACAGCTTCTTCAAGCTCGGTAGAACCTGACGCCCTGCATGCGGATTTTAATGCATTTGCTGGATACGACTCTTGTTTGCCTGCCCCGTATCAGACACATGACGCCTACATGCCGCCCAGTCGCAACACGTCAGTCCATGAGCCTTCATTGTCGTCTACTAGCCAATCCTCGCGAGCGCCATCAATAGGCGCAAGGCCACCATATGGATACTTGCAAGATCCCTCTAACTCGAGATTCAGAGTCGAAGGCTCCGTGAGCAGCTATGGTCAGGGATATGAGCCGCAACCGTACTCAACTGCCGGTCCATCTGCTGCTGCTTATCAAACCGACGGGGCCCCCTTCGCTTCAAATCTGCCCTCCAGCCTCGGCGCAAGTAGTTCAACGACCTGGCCGAAGCAAGAATATGAGGTGCCGCAGTTCTATTCTACCCCGCAAAATCAACTTCCTGATCTTGGCCAGGAGAGGAGACTGTTGAAGACAAACAAGGCCAAGAGACCCACAAGAAAGCACACATCGAAGGAGGAGGCAAACTTCCAATGCGAAGTCAAAGGATGCGGGAAGTTCTTCAGCCGCAGCTACAACTACAAATCGCACCTGGAGACTCATGATGAGAAGCGCGAATATCCATTTCCCTGCACTGTCGACGGGTGCACTAAGAAGTTTGTGCGGAAGACCGACCTTCAACGACACCACCAGAGTGTGCACATGAAGGAGCGCAATCATAAGTGTGACTATTGCGGACGCCTCTTTGCTCGAAAGGACACTCTGAGAAGGTAAGCACGCCATGCACTCTGGCGCTCACAAACTCTAATAGTTGAATTGGTAGACATATGGAGGACGGCTGTTCGAAGCGGTTTGATATCGGGACACTCAACTTGCAAGGTCCAGGTTTCGCAGGGTTGGGGATTGTTAGCCCAACCAGACCGTCCGGTTTAGACCCTCGCCGCCCTGGATAGGCTTGGGTATAACATGCTACACAGTTGTCATCAACACCGCGGATGTATTTTAAGATACATAGTAATCCATCGATGTGGCAGGGTCCTTGATCGGGAAGAAGTTAGACTTCTTTCAGAGGCCTTCAGGCATTTCAAGTTAGAAACGGCATCAAAACCTGACCTGGAATTGGAAAAGGTAGGCTGGCTAATGATACCACGGCAAAGTGCCTTGTCAATCATGGGTCTTGCTGACTTGTATTCTTTAGGAACACGTATTCTCACCTAAGAAAGGAAGTAATCAGACTCACGAAACCCAATGGTTGGATGTATCAACAAAAAAAAACATAATGAGTTGGTGGCAAAGTGCACTCGAACTGGAGGTCCACTGATCAGCCTGTATATTCTGGATAAAACCTTGCTCCAATATGCGGATACTGCAACGGTTGAGGCACAGACACAAAAATTCTCGAAAAGGAAAACTCTGTTGGTGCCTTTCCACATGCGACAGCCTAGGGTTCGCATGCATTATGCCGAGAGCCTCACCTGAGCGACATGTCGAAACGACTCACCTCGGCATATGCGAATTTGACAAATAGAATCTTGATCTGGAAGCTCGCTGGGAATGGGATCTTTTGTGCCACGTCCCACTCTGGAGAATAATTTGTCAAGGTTTGCTGCTCGACTAGAGCAAGCGAGTTCAACTCTCGCGTCCCTTGTGATTAAGATTGCTTGCGGCTGCAGTTTGATTACATTACACCGAGGCTCACACTAGCATCATTGAGTAGAATAGATTGGACAGATTCTTGAGCGAACCTACACAGCAGAAGATGGAGTAGGTCTAGTTTACGGTACGGTAGGAAGGCCACCAAGGATGTGATCTGGTATACCTTAGTACCTTAGGTACTTGCGATGTAGTGAAAATAAAGATTCAGTACATATAAAGATTCTCATCCACATGCAACAATGCCGACTGGAGAAGGGTCTGTCTGCGGAGCATCGCCTATCGATTTGGATGGAATTGTCATCACCCCGTAATTCGTACGATATTTCGCTTCGCAGGTTCATGCTTTGGCTTATTGATCCGATTGGATCGTGTGAATAGTGTACATCCTAGAAGAATGGATTGCATTGTTATTGTTGATAATGCCGGCAGAGCATTCGTCATGGGCACGCTGTACGTAGGCACCTTTGATTTTTGTTTGCATATGCGATATTAACGCTAGGTATGTAGTAGTAGTAAGGTAGTCTGAAGCAATCTCAAGTACAAAATACTGAGGTACTAACTGCTTCGATGTGAGTACATGGAGGTTTTATTAGTGACATGCTTGCCTGCGTGGCAGAGGCGTAACTAATGCATGTGATAATAGCACCCGGTGTCGAACTGGATCTTCTAGAAAGGTGCCTAAAATTAGAGTTTCCTCAGATCACAGCAAAGTATTATTTCTCACAATCTGGCTGTAGAGATATATTTGTTTCAAGGCACAGTACCTTACTCTGCATTAGGTGCCTTAGTAGTAGGAGGTAGCCCCACATTTTAAAGGCAGACAAAGCTGTTCAGCACATCCCCCACGTCATCCAGGCGTCCGTTGAATCACAGCCCAGATCGGTCAAGCCAGCCCTGAAGCCTTAGCCTTAGCCAAGTTCTTGTCTTCTTCTTCCTCCTTCGATTTCTATGCCCTTGTGAGAGATCAGCAAGGAAGCTTCAAGCTCTACCTAGATACCTATGGCACGGCCGACTCCTACAGAATATACAGCTGCCGCTCAAGGCTTGACCCGAGAGCGTTGTTGAGACACATACAATCCAATCCAATCCCACTCGTAGTCGCGACCCGAGCGAGACATCACCACCATCGATCGACATGACTGACGATAACCACACCTACAGCGCCAAGTGTCGCCTGGCCCCTGTTTCTCGCGTTCAACGCGAAGATGAGGTTCCCCCGGTCGAGGCTCAGTTCTTCTACTCGTCAGTCATCCCCATTGACGATCCTCTTTCAACTTCCTCAACCATTGGTGCCGATTCAAAGTCAAATAAGGGACAAGTGCGCCCCTTTTCTCGAGGTGATAATAATGCGCTGGAAAAGGCTTGGCTGAGTCTCATGTCTGAGCCTTCACGTCGCGCTCATCAAGATGCACTGAAGAACATGGACCGCACTCCTCAATTTGATACAGAGGTGCTCGCATCGCTCATCCAGCTTATAACTACAAATCACTGGGAGAGACACCGGAAAGGCTATCAGCCACAAGATGTGACAGCACCAGCCAGTGATGTACTGCCCACAACGCCTGTGCCCGCCTGTTGCTCTGAATTGGTCCTTGACGTTTCCCAAGAACTTGAGAGAGCTTTCTGTGCCCTTGTCAGGCGGCGAAATCCAGCCCTGAATGTTGACCAAGTCACGCAACAGGTCGTGTTTGCACTTGATCGGTTGAAAAAGCAGGCCAACAATGAAATTGAGGCTCAGCCGGTATCAAACAGCACACCCTCGAGCCATCCAGGAACCGCTTCCACCAGTACTACTAACCACCCAATTACCCGCATTCCCAAGACCACAACAACAACAGAGCCTCGTAGTTCGAAGCGTCGATCAACTATAGGAGAAATGAGAGCAAGAACCAACAGCTTATCCACCTCACAGCCCCCACAAGTACAAACACCCGTTGGCAGTCCGGGCCTTACACGACCACCAGTTGTCGATGATGGAATTTCAGGCAGACCATTCGTACGTGTTGGAAGTCCAGAGACGCAGTCAGAACCCGGATCTCTCCCGCTGATTGGACTTGGAGGCCCAGGTCGGGATACCTCTCGAAACCCAGATCATCCTCAAGCCGTTCCCGAACGAGGAGAGACTGTAACCATTGCGAACCAAGGGGCCCAGGCAGTACCTGAGGAGAGCCAGACCAAGGTAGCCGAGGTTGCGGTCGGAATATCAAGACTTCATATGGTCTCGTTGCCTGTGCTTCAGATGAAGCCGATATACTGGTCCCCCATCAACGATGTTGCAGTTGTTTCTAGGGCGACTTGGTTCTATAGGTTGTATTTCCAGGGTCGATTAGGAGGAAGGATAACTGACTTGATCCAGAGATACCATGCTCCCAATACCGCCGGCTGTTGCTAACCAGTTAGAGGCCGGCTATCACTATTTGCGACCATGGACTGAGACATGGAGTGATGAACTCCGATGTGCTATCGACGTGGGGCCACTGGGTGAAGAAAAGATTTCGCATAGACTATGGCCCGAAGATTCAGAGATAGGATCCGGAGACGACTTCCCTGAGCCAGTTATACCATCAGATCCATTTTGCGCTGCTCGCTGCTTTCGGGGTGAAGCAGCTGCTGAAGGTAATATTGATACGACTCCCATGAAGAAGGCCACAGCGGAAGACGCAAACATCCCGACCCGACCATATTCGAATTATCATGTCCTGTATAAGAATGCCTCTGAAGCTTTTCTACTAAAACCGAGCCTGAAGCCATCAGCATACTATGGCCGACGACCGACGATGAAGATCATGAAAGGCGTCACTGTCGGGATTCCTGTTGCTCGAGGATTCGACCGAGCAGCATGGGAGCGCCTACACCACAAGAAACAGGCACCAAACAAAGCAGGTGCTTCTGCTGCCGATGAGTCGGACGAAAGCCGTGGACAAGATGTATGCGCTGCTTGCAAAGCTGACAAGGAGAAGCGTCAAGTGACTGATCTGGTTCTTGTCGCTCACGGCATTGGCCAGAAATTTGCGGAGAGGGTTGAGAGTTTCCATTTCACTCATGCCATAAATGGATTTCGCCGAGCTGTGAATATGGAGCTTCAGAGCCCTCTGGTCAAGCAGGTTCTGCGCGATGATCAGAATGGACTGATGATCTTGCCCCTAAATTGGCGAATGGGCCTGTCTTTTGAGGATGGAGGACCAATGAGGGAGGAAGATAAGGAGGAATACACGCCGGAGGGGTTTGGACTCAAAGACATCGAACCTGATACGATTCCAGCCGTTCGCAGCATGATATCAGACATCATGTTCGACATCCCCTTTTACATGTCACATCACAAAGGAAAAATGATCCAGGCTCTTGTATCCGAAGCAAATCGTGTCTATCGACTCTGGTGCCGTAACAATCCAGGTTTTGCTGAGAATGGACGCGTCCACATGATCGGACATTCCCTTGGGAGTGCAATGGCTCTTGAGATTCTCTCAAATCAACCAACCACAGTGCCAAGGCTGGACTGGTCTCGAAAGGAACCCGAGGCACGTTTCTTCGAGTTTGATACCAGGAATCTTTTCCTGGCGGGCAGCCCTGCGGGATTCTTTCTTCTTCTGGAGCGTGGTGTCCTGATGCCTCGCCATGGTCGAATGAAGCCTGGAGTTGATTCGAACGACATCGTATCGAAAGACGTCGTAGCAGAGGCCGGGACTTTTGGCTGCTTGGCTGTGGACAACATATACAACATCCTTGCCAAGGAAGATCCCATTGCGTACCTTCTCAATGGCGCCGTGGACCCTGTCTATGCGGCGAGTCTCAAAAAGGCTTACGTCCCTAGCATTTCGGGTTCTCTGTGGAAGTCTGTCGGCGCTGCAATGCGAGGAGTAGTACCAGGCATGGCACCAGCACCCAACCCTCTCGTCCCGGAGCCGGAGCGACCTTCAACGACCCGATTGCCCTCTCAGTTAGAGCTTGAGGTGCACGACTTTACCCGGGAGGAGATTGCAGAGAGAAAGGCATTTCTGCTTAACGACAACGGGCAAATCGACTGGTACCTCCGTTCTGGGGGAGGGCCTTTGGAGATACAGTACCTCAACATGCTCAGTGCGCACTCCAGCTATTGGACTAATCATGATTTTATTCGAATGCTCTGCATCGAGATTGGACGAAAGCCGGGTCGGGCACATTCTATTCCCGCCCTCCGAGCAACAAAAGCTGCCAAGAGACTTTTGATAGATTAGATTATTGTTCTTACCTTTGACCCATAGAGCAGATGATATCCTTGTTTTGTCCTTCGTTTCTTTTTACTGAGTAGGTCCGAGTTGGGCGAACCGACAGCATTCGGCGTTCTGGCATTGTGTTTGGAATCAGTCAAAAATAAGGCTTGGTTAGATTTTTGTTCAAGTTGAAGCAGCACTGCAACAGAGCCATGTGCCCAACTTTAGACTGGGTTTAGCATTCTCTGATTAATTCGAATAATATGATACAACTTGATATGCTTTGGCCTTGCAGTCTAAACCGCTAACGTCTGGTATTGCAGTTGCTCGAACGAGTCTAGAAACCATCCATCTCCATCATATCTTGGTCAAACTCGTCATCGTCGTATTCAAAAGTGTTGTCCTGCGCGGCAGGTTTTGGCCGTTGAGCTTCCTCCTCAAGCTCCTTGATCCTCTCTAGATCCATCTTCTCCTTATGTTCCATCAGATCCTTATATCCCCAGGTGCTGATGCCTTCCTGGTCTTTAGCCCGGAACGGTTGCGCCATAGTCCGAAGGAATCGCCTTGCACTGCTGACGGCCATGTCGGTGCTCAGATTGACGTCTGACTCTTGGAGGCCTTGATTGATCCATTTGGGTAGCTGTGAGCGCTTCTTCTGGAATCGCCGGTCGGCAAGGACCATGATTCCATAGTCGTCCTTACCACGCAAGACTCGGCCCAGACACTGGGCGGCGTGTCGCATTGCATCAAAGGAGAGGAAGTCATTCTCCTTGATACGGTATGTTTCTCTCAAGAACTGAAGACGAGCCTTGAGAATACGTGACTCGGTGTATTGAAATGGAACTCCAATGCATAGCACAGTACGACCATATTGATGGTCGAAATCGATTCCCTCGGATACCTTTCCTCGGGCGACACAGAGTAAAACGGCACCTCTACCGTTACAGCACGCTGTGCGGTACGTCTCCAGAGCAAGCGAGGTTTCCTGTGCATCGGGCGTTTCCACCAGGATCAGTTTGTACTTCCAAACTTCATCAAGGATACCCATTCCTTGCCACATACTAATGATAGATTCCATATAAAGATAAGATGGAAAGAAGACAACCATCCCATCCGGTGTGATCTTGGCAAATTCAGTGAGTAGGTTGCCGTAGTTTCGAACCACACTGGGTTCATTCCGCACTTGAAAGCTGGTTGAGACGGAAGCCTGATCGCTGCCTCGAGTGACAATCATAGGCATGAAGGATCTCCGAGCGAGGGTCATGGCATAGGATTCTTGTATGACAGTTGAGAAATCCAGCATCTTTGGGTATATCTCCAGTGGGGAAATGGTACCAGACGTGATAATGACAGAGTAGAACCTGTCAAAGACGGGCTTGATAGCGATGGCAGCGTCAAGACAGGTGAAGTGAAGGACCGGGTTAGGCACTTCAGCAGTATCGGACTCAAAGGGCTCAAGGATAAGGAGAAAGCCTTTCTCGTACGTTGCCACCAGCGTTGCAAAAGTTGCAACCTCCTGAAGAGGCTGGTAGTCTTCAATATTGGTGAGCTCGAGGGTCCTAACGAGTGATGTCAGACGTTCAGCGCAAAACCTCAAAGGCTTCTTCTCGATAAAAGTATGCTCTCGGAGATGGGCAAGGAACGAAGGCGGTGTTTCAGAAATGACCTGGCGCACTTTCATCCTCGTCTTCAGATACTCAATGAATCTCTTGAGGAAAGCAATAAAGTGTTCTGCCCTCCGAATGTTACCTGGAACAGCCTCTTTGAGTAAGTCTTCGGGAAGGGCTGCAGAACGGTTAGCACATTGCAACTAAGCAAGTGGATTTCTCGTTAGAACCTACCAGGATTTGCCATGAAGGCATCTTCTTGACGTGCCTCGTCAGCATCACGCAGTCCCTGAACTAGTTTCTCATACTCATTCTGTAGTTGTTGCTGGTCTGTATCCCGCATCTGTGAAATCTTGTTCTCTAGATTCTGAGCTCCTCTTGTGGCTTTACGCAGAGAGTCCTCTGTGATATCTGTGCTGAGAGATTCGATGCAAACGTTGTCAATGTTGTGAGCTTCATCGAAAACAACGATGCAGTCTTTGGAAAAGTCCTTTGATACCCGTTCGGCGATTTTGGGGTCAAGCAGATAGTGATAGGAGAATATGACGACGTTGCAGTATTGCATCTGAAGCAGAGCATAAGAATCACTAAAGCAAGGCCCATAGGATTAGGGAAATACTCACCATTCGGCGTGCAGTAAAGTATGGGCATTGCTTATGCTCTTCACCATATCGAATCATGTCATCGAAAGACCAGACGCCATTAGGAATCAGGTTGTGAGGCTCGAGAAGGTCTAGGTTCTGTATCATTGGCTCAGCATGGAATGGGTAGTAAGGAAAATTGAGGTTCTGTGAGGCTTACGTCGTGATACACGCAGACGTCTACGTTTTCTCCACGTTCCTTTTTTTCCTTGACAAAGCCGGCCGTGAGACTCCTGCAACGAGCATCAACGATGGCGCCACTCTTCTCACGCTTGACTGAAGGATGAAGACACAGGTTCTTTCGACTTGTCAAGCCTAGACCACGGAACTCTTCTTCATAACCGAGCTGCTCGGCTCGGTATTTCATGAGAGACTTCAGCTCTACTAATGCCTTTTCAATTTCGGACATGGTACCTGTTAAGGCATAAGTCAGCAATAGCAGGGTAAGGTCAAGTGTCACTCACGCGAGCAGTAGATCAGTTTGCGCTTTTCAGGCATGTATTGTTGGTACGCAATAATGAGAGACAGAAGAGACACGGTCTTGCCTGTGCCCGAAGGCATTTCCAGAACGCAGTGGCCCCCTGCATCTAGTGTTTCTGGTGTGATGGGAGATCATGTCAGTAATCACGATGCATTTCAGCAATAGGAGGGGTAGGTACTTTTGAGATCACACATGTAACTTAATGCGCCTCACGGTTAGTCTATCTCATCCATTCGGACACCACAACGCCCAACAACTCACGCATATTGCTCTGAGAAAACTGAGTCAGCTTTGGCAAGTGAAACACGCACTTATTAATGCCTACCTGGATATATCCTGGGATAAGGGAATAGCACAGGCAAGTCACTAGATGATGTGAGTAAAAGGGGTGCCCCGAGGCGAAAGGATGTCGTACTCGATATTGAACTTCATGACGACCAGATGGCTAACTACCGGGGCAAACCCTCGGCGAATTATTGCAGGTGTAAGAGATGGGTAGCGACAAAGATGGCAGAGGGCGTGAGGCGTGACGTGAACTTCTGTGTGATCAAAGCTGAGCGTCGCGAGGTCACGTGCGGGGACGCTGATGTCACCGAGACAGCTTTCGGTGAGGACCCAGCACACCGAAGGGTACCCCCACCGAGGTGAAGGTGAGGCAATCAAGATATCAGGGGAAATGAATTGAATCATCTGTGCCTCCATATTTTAGATAGTGTGATACAAATCACTGAAAAGGTAATGCCCCGGGAATTAATATTGCTGGTATAGAGGAACTACGCATATTGACATTAAGCCAGCTTAGGACATCCGAGAGCATATAACAAACAAGTCATCCCCTCTCACTCTCATACTAGACACACACGCAAGAAAATGGCTAATCACTAAGGCTGAGTATAAAGACCTATCGAGATATTATAAGCCTTCGTTATTTCTTGTTACAGGTTTATCAAGGCTCACTCCAAAGATTCACTCAAGCAAAACATGAGGTACAGAGAGAATGAACTACGGTGCACATGACTTTCTGTGAGCGTCGTCTTCTGAAACAGCTCCTGAAACAGAATTGTTGATTGCTATAGGGTAACTTATATCAGATGGTTATCCGCGATGAGATACTGTAACGAGGTTGGGAACATAAAGATCTCCACGGGACGATATTGTGTGAGGGGTCCAAGGTCTGGCGTAACCTTGTTACTTATTAGTGGCCTTATCGCTAGGATGATGCTTGGTATGATTGACATTGAGTCGCAAACCTTACCTGGCTTGATTCCTCTTCTGGTATCCGTAGATGAACAGGACCGAATACCGGTAGTTCGAGACCTCTGGATGCTAAGCTGAATAAGGAGATGCTCTGGGGTCTTCGTGGGTTAGGGGTGGAGTCCGGAGAAGGGTGCTTGCCAGCCTAGGGGGGAAATAAAAAACGACCCCTCGATTCAGCGAATTTTGGTGTAGTTGGGGTCGTTTAATTTTTCTCCCCGAGGCCAGCCATGCTGATTCCTAGGATAGGTAGGATAAGCAAGGTAGCCATGTAGCTAGCTGATTTACTGCTGATCGTGTGATGTGACTCTGGGAGTATGCCGTATTATGGGTTCATGATAGAGTCAGGGACTACGGATAGTTCATGACGTTTGTCAATGAATAAATTGTATTGATGGATATTTGATATATTTTGGACAAGTTCGTCAAGGCGTTGTTTATCGTTGGCCAAGATGTTAACGCAAAGGAGGACTGTAGAAGAGCAATTGGAGGTCTGCTGCGAATGGGCGGCACGGGAAGCATTAAGTTTAAGGTGGTGGGGAGAACAAGAGAGTGGAGTCCAGGGAGCTCTGTCCTCCACTGCCCTCGGCGCAGGGCGCTAATGCACCGCGGCTTTGTCTTGGGTCTGGCCCGTGGTGTCCTCACTGAACTTCGCCTGAATACTGGCCTCACATTGCCACAACATCACCTCACATTGGCATATGGTCGACGCTGCGAAGATCTCGCGATCTTGGGCGCATCTCATATCAGTAAATTCTCCATCTACCTATCTACTGTGCCTAGGTTGGTACCTAATCCTTGTGCATTATACAGCGTCTGATAACCTCAATCCTGCATCACTTTCACAGCCAATCAAGTTGAGACTTTTGCTTGTTCAGCCTGTGCTTCTGGATCTAAGGTGCACTGTGACCAAAGCCTAGCGCGATGTGGGAGGCAGTTCCCCGCTTCTGGATGCAGCTCCCCGCCAATTATAGCGGGAGGCCAACGCCAGCTCCCCACTGAATGCCGGTGCTGGTCTTGCTTGATTGGTCCGTGCCCCTAAACCACCTGTGGCCACTATCACAACATTGCAATCCATGGATCGTTTGGGTTTGGATGTTCTCTCAGTCTCAAGTGATTCAACAAACACCAGCCAGCCAGCCAATTTTCTTCGTCGATTACTGCAGACTGAGCTTGTTCTTGGTAAGTCCTGTACCTAGATAGATAACTCGGACATGCACTTGCGTGGTATAGGCTGGGAAACACTGTGCAGTGCAGTACCTACGGGCGGCACACCTTCAAAAGGGACTACCCTTATCAGTATACATACATACCTACCTTACTTAGCATTCGCCATCCATGCACTCACTTATCCAACCAACCGCGCTGCCAAACCACCCAACCAACCAACCAACAAAGCCAAAAACAGTACCGAAACCAAATCACCACCACCATTACGAAACCCTCCTCTATCGACTATCCATCCGATTGCCGGCCGTGGTCGTCCGTTCCCCTCTTCCCTACTCGACTCTCCTTCTTCATTTTCTTGGCCATTGTATTCATCTTATCTTCGATGACATTGCCTGGTATCTTCATGTTAGACTATTAACATCCCTCTCTGTGCCTCCCATTGTGTTTTTGCTCGCAAACGTCTCAATTCTTTCGCCTGCGGCCGTCGATCGACCATTTCGATAAACAGTGTCGATTCCCAAAGCGTCATCGCCTCGCTTACTGCTTTGTTATCTACTCTCTGCTGTTGCGAGCTTCTTGGCGATTCGTACCTGGACTTGTCGATCGATATATTCTTCCATTGCCATTGCGTCGCGGCGGCATCGACGATATTGTACGTTCGGGACCAAGTCTTTGCTTGACCATTCATAAGCACAACTTCCTTCTCCCCAATCCAATTCTCTGGGATCTATCATCCCACAGTCTCCATCCCATCACTCTCATTCCACCCAGCGATCGCTGTGGCTTATTTCCCTGTGCTCTGTCTCATATCCTGAGCTCAGGCATGTGCGACGATTGCCCGCCGCCCGCCCATTTGCAGCAACAACAAATCCTTGTGTGCCTTGTCTATACTTGCATCTGTTTCCAAGAGTCCGTTTGATTACTGTTTCCCCAAAGGTCTTGAGGCTGAGTCGAAGAGGAAATTGCATTTCTAGTCTGAAAACGGCCTCGAAATACTGTCTGACTGTCCCATCGAATTACTAGACACCCCATCTGGGCCATATTTTTGTATAACATACTGCTTTTGAACCCGCCCAGCCCCTCATTCGATTACGCCAGTCGGAACTGTTTCTTGCCATTACAAGCTGTCCAACATAAGCTACATATCTACTCCCCTTCGTTGATATGACTACCGTTGCCCTCGCTCGACCAATTCCGCCTCACCGTCCCTCGTCTACCATAACTCCGCCACTCTCTCTTGAATCTAGCTCTAGTTCTACTTCGCCATGCTCAGTTCCCGTCCCCAATAAGCATCTTCCCATATGTCCTACTGGACCTGCTCGCCCAGACGAGCCTGATACACCACCGCCATCACCTCCGTCTCAAGACCAGCTGCAACAGACCTCAGCTTTATACCCGCTTGACGGCTTCAAAAGACTCGAGTCGGGCGAGCTTTCTATTTATGAGCTTGATGCATCCAGTGTCGCCCAGGCCCTCGACGTTGCTTCACGACAACCGCTGCCTGACCCGGCTCTGGTTTTCCCATGGTTTCATGGTCTACACCCGCAGAACCATGTTCAGCAGTCCTTCTTTGCTACTCGACGGCGGCCTCTTCGGCGCACCCCCTCTTGTCTGAGATCTGTCACTCTTGTCAAAGCTGACGGAGATCTAAACTGTGCGCGGCTGAAGGGGGCGGTTGCTCCGAATGAGATCGTTCAAGCAAACAAGCCCACTGAGTTTATTGATGCGGATCCTCGGGAGGGGTTTTCCGTGAGGAACTTCCAAATCCAGACAGTAAAAACCGCTGTTTTGTCGGACATAATCGTCTATGGTGGAGATTTGATCAAAACTCGTAAAGTCGCATGGGATATCTCGAGTGCACAGAAGCGGTGGCGCGAAAGAAATGAGGATCAAGGTGTTTGGATGCCTGAGTATCATACTTTTGTTTGCACAAGCCCATTCTCAGAATTCGAAGAAAATCACCCTGAAATAGTGGCCGTGGACGCCTCTAGCCACTTGACAGGCAATGTCCTTGATTTCTTCAACCAGGAGAGACGAGAGATGTGGGCCATGACGGAGGCATCCGAGTTTTCCAAAAACGTCTTCATGGGCCCTACGCCTGAGCAAGGAAGCCCTGAAGAGCAGAAATACGACATTCTGATTGAGTGCAGCGATCTTGGTCGGCTGAACCCATTGGCTCTCCAGCTCATTGCCGAGAGCCCTGATGATGACAACAAGCAGCGATTCCTCGATTTTCCATCATCCGGAAGTATTCTCCCACCGACCTGGTCACATTCCGAAGCAGACGGTATCCTTGAAACATGTAAATGGATCTACCATCTTGCCCATGGCTCGTATCCCGACCCTGAATCGGCATTGTGCACAGATGATCTGGACGCCGAGGGAGACTCGCCTATGCCCTCAGACCAGCAACCTATCTTTGACGTCAAGCCTCGCAAGATCTTACTCCATTGCGCCGATGGCTATACTGAGTCGACTATGTTGAGCATCGCGTACTTTAGCTACAGTACGGGACGGCCTGTTCCTGAAGCATGGCTTAAACTCCATACTGAAAAGAAGCGGAATTTCTTCGCTTATCCCACCGATGTCGCACTATTAACCTCAATCACACCACGACTGCTCCGGGAGTCTCCTGTTTGCAAGGGCCTGAGCCTGACTGACATCACTCATTTGACCAGGGATGAGCCAAGCTGGTTTGCTGCCCTGGATGGATCATTCCCAAGTCGAGTCTTGGATTACATGTACCTGGGTAATCTGGGCCATGCTAATAATCCAGATCTCCTAAGGGCCCTGGGCATCACTCAGATCCTGAGTGTGGGCGAGACAGCCATGTGGCGAGAGGGAGACCTTGAGGACTGGGGCAAGGAGAATGTTTGCGTGGTTCAGGGCGTTCAAGACAATGGCATTGATCCGTTGACCGAGGAATTCACTCGATGTCTCGACTTTATTGGTAAGTCTTATGCCACGGCGGAAGACTATTGAACTTGCGGAAACTAATTGCGAGAAACAGATCGGGGCCGTCGAAATGGCACTGCAACATTGGTGCACTGCCGCGTGGGAGTTTCTCGAAGCGCTACTATCTGTATTGCCGAAGTGATGCGATCGAAGCAGATGTCTTTCCCTCACGCGTATTGCTATGTCAGAGCCCGACGCCTGAACGTAATCATTCAACCACATCTTCGATTTGCCTACGAACTGTTAAAGTACGAGGAGGCGCTCCAGCAGGACGGTGATCCAGACGCCGAAGTCAAACGAACCTTGGAGTGGGCAGAGATTGCACGGGAGATCGCACTCATGAACCGACCATATTCTCGATAAAGCTGCATTGTTGGTGCATCCAGCAGCTTTCCAGCATGTCTTTTGGTCGAGGGATTGCCGCACAGCCACAGGAACTGTATGAACCAGCTCCTGAAACTTTGTTTGTCGATTCATTTCGCGCGTGCCTGGAGTGCTTTTGCGGAATAGTTAATGCTGGGCATACTAGTCTTTGACAGACCGCATTTTGGCATGAAAGAATGATTGGAGATTAGGGAATGGGAATGGGATCGGCGCTCGTTGGTCCTGGACAAAGATGGAAACCCTCGAAGGGTTGTTCTTGTTGGCGTTGCTTGGTAGCTGAGTTGCTTTATTTTCTGGCTTGTACCTGGGTTTATGTCTTGGTATTTGTCCGTTTTTGGTCACACGGGAATTTCGGATTTACTGGATACAATGATGAACGACAATGGGTTATGATTGCTTTTGGTTGTTTTGGATGAACGCATATCTGCTCCTTCTTTGCCTTATACGTACATACGGCAGGATTTATGTGGAGATAATCAATAAGTTTATGGCTAAGATGTAATATTGAAACTGCAATCTCCAGTGACAAAATATCCTCTACCAAAGAATTCCGCTCCCCTTCCGCCCATTGCTCGTACCTTTGACGACACCCGTGGACGATGTTCGGAAGTATAACAAAAAAGGGTATTAGAGAAAAGGATATCTCGCCGCAAGAGTTTATTAATGTTAAAAAGATTCCAGACCCGATAAACGCCGGTAGCAATGCTTCCGCTCCTTTAATCAACCTCGCTCAGAACACAAGGTTGATCTGATATTGTCGCATCAGTTTCTGTTGACATTTGTAGGGCTACGCTAGTTTCCATAACCCGAAGCGTCGCTTTTGTCGTCACCCTCCAGGACACTTTGACCTCGATAATCAGCACATTTGTCTGTTGAGCATTGGAGGAGTACTTACGAGAATTGCCTGACCAGGTAACCTTCTCCGCCGTGTTCCATGTCAATATTGTAAACGTAAAAGCCGCCATCGCTAGTGACAACCATTACTTGAGGACTGCTGCTACTCATCGCTACAACGCTTCGTAAGGGACCTCCTGGAGCATCACGTAGAGCCCTTGAAGTCCCCGAAGGGACTGTAGATTTTGGTATCTTAATATAAGCGAAATCGCGTAGAGGTTCCCACATTTCTGTTACGGATTGAGGTAGGTAGGACCCCACGACACCAGCAACTCCTCGACCCATTATTTGTGAAGAGCGACGAAGCATACTACTGAACGAGCCACTCTGTCTTGTATGACCTGCGCTGTTACTGTTGCCTGCGCCACTTCCAGACGAAACGACATCAGAAGATTCGTTCTTGGGCGAGTCGCCTGCACTGGTGCCTGGGGATTCGGGGTCATCGAAGCTCCTTGCTCGAGACCAACGATCCTGCCGCTGTGAGCCCGGGGATTCAATGGGCGCCCCAGCCGGTGTATTGTTTCCTGGAGGGGCTCCAAGTCGGAAGATATGAACCGTGTCTGAAGTTGAAGAGACACATAACAGCGTCGAGCTCAGATTAAATGACATGCTGTAGATAGTGGATGGGTAGGTTCCACGTCGAAATTGATATAGCTTTTGGCCCTTTGGTACCGAAAAGACGCGAATAATAGTGCCTGTCTCGCTGGCTGTAGCGAGCAGAGTACCCTCATTATTGAGACAGATGCAGCATAACGGCGAGCGATGCGCCTCGATGACGTTCACAGCTTTCAGGGTAAGAGTATCGAAGACCAACACTTCGCCTGATGTAGGCGCAACAAAGGCCGAGTGAGGAGGTGCGTGAGCAGGGCGCCGGGCGTCGGGATCCTCTCGAGGCTTGGGCAGCGGATAGGCGATGAAGCAATTCTCGGAGGAAGGTGAGAGGGCGCATATAGCAGAAGGATTCGGCGAAGTCGGGATTGTGTGCAGGAGGCTCATGTTGCTGATATCGTAGAGGTATATTTCATCCTCAAGAACCACCGCCAGGCGCTTTCGGTTCAATCGGACAGCTAGGACGGCCGAGGGAAAGGTAAGTTCGCAAATTACAGATGCTCTCTAGTACATTTGTGAGAAATTCAATCCCCTTTGACAATAAGAGTTCCGGTACCTTAGTATTCTGAATTATGAGATGGCGAGGAGAAAGAATGAGAGCGACGAGGGAGGTAGAGAACAGCATCTCGATAATGGCAATGTTGCCATCGTCGCTACTGAAGATTCGAGAGAAAGGATCGGTATGGTAGATGCGAAAGCCCTTGGAAGTACCTACGAAGAAGAAGCGCAGTTAGCTACAGCCACACAGGGAGGTAGGCGGCCATACCAACAGCAAGACAGCTGTGGTCTTGATTGAAGGTGATGAAATTGAGGGTGGGAGTAGCCATGACGTGTATCTATATGTCCCAGAAACCCAGTTGCGACCAAATACGATTGCTCTGCGAGGCGTATCGTATGCGATTTCGGCTGGCAAGATAGGACTGAGCCTTTGCTTTGCGATATCGATTGTCCAGGCGCGAAGGGGGAAGCGATGCGACAGAGGCAGCCGGCGAACAATTGCAGGTCGGTCGGTACCTTGCAGCGTATGTTAATGCAGATTGCTCAACATGACACGAGTAAGTGATTCTCGAGGCTAGGTTGACAACTTTGGTTGGGATCAAGAGGTTGGGAATGACCGTCCGTGGAGCGCGCTACAACAATCAAATGGATGGCGTCGGTGGGGGGACGCCGTTCAGGTGACCGCAAACGACAATAGGCGAACAGTGATGAGTGCGAGTGTAAGCGTGAGCTACCTTGTGTACTCAGATCGAAGCAGTCCAGGTCGATATGCAACAGGTAGTCAGAGCTCACGGTTCGATATGAATCGGTAGTAATGGTGTTGATAGAGGACAGTGAGACTGGGAGGAAGCTAGGTAGGTACTAAGGTACCTTGCTATCTAAAGTACCTACGCAGAGGTACCGTGCGTCTATCCAATACTTCCCCCAAACCTTAACTTCCACCGTGGATGCCCGGAGAGACGAACTGGAGCTGGAAGAGGGGGAGCTTCATATGCACTACTTCCCTGTAAGGAACTGCACTACCAACCAACCGCCAAAGTCAACAGGCACCTTGCTGTAAGCAGATCGAAACCACAGAATTAGGAACAGTAACAGTGATGGGTTGAGAAAAGCGCAATGATATTTGTTTCTAGGAGCACAAAATCAGTAGAAAGGATCAATTGACGCCTGATATATATAAGAAGAACAACAAGACGGCCTTACCTGGGGTTGAGATCACAATGCCACAGCCCGGTCATCCTGATGCCTATTTTTTGGCGTGTGACGTCGATTTTCCACATGTCACGCACCAATCGTTATCATGATAGCGGTTCAACCGCTAGTCTACCTGGTCAGCTACTACTGTAGACCTAGGTAGGTGCCCTGGAACGTTTCCTACATACTCACCTCACGCTAGACCTAAAAGAATCACAACGGGCACAATTCACTAACAATTCTTTCTTTACATTGATTCTATCCATGGATTGAATGTCTTGACGTTTGTATCCTTGGCATCTACCCATATTCGGCAAACGACACTTTTATTGCCGGATTAACAGATAGGATCTTCTGCATACCTTGGGCATTTGACTTCGCGTGGCTGGCATCGCCTCATCATCATGGCCAAAGGAACCCCCCCGTCCACGAAAATGACCAGGACCCAAGCTCTGGACGACCTGATAATGGGAGTAAGTCTTTCACTTATCACCACATCTCGAGCCATTCATATGCTGAGCTGACACTCGCACCTCTGTAGACAAATAGCAGTAGCATTGTTTCCAAGCGGAGCGTTGAAAGGCTCTACTACCCAGATGAACTGCACTTTTTCCGCTACTTCGTGAACAAGTTCCAACGAAGAGCCCCTCTCATCAACCGTGGTTACTGGCTAAGGCTCAGAGCCATTGATGTGATCGTCCGCCAATTCGTCACCTCGCCGAAGCCTGGACGCAAGAAGGTGGTTGTCAACCTGGGAGCAGGAAGGTGAGTCACCAACTATCCCACTTTCCCTCGAGACGTATACGCTCAGACACGTTCACAGCGATGTTCTTCCGTGGCAGTCGTATCATCGCTATGGTGACTCTTGCGAGAACACATTATTCATCGATGTCGACTACCCGGATCTCATGCTGAAGAAGCGGGCTATTGTTCTCGGAACACCGCAGCTACATGAGTTACTGGGTGACAGTCCGGCCATCAACGAAAAAGTCACGGATCAGATACTCCTCCGTAGCGATAAGTATTGCCAGATTGGCTGTGATCTCAGGGAACTGGAGTCTCTTCGAAACTGCCTCGAGTCATTCTTGAACTTGGCTGAATGTTCTGTGTTGTTTGTTGCCGAAGTATCCATAACTTACATGGACACATTCTCGGCCGATGCCCTGGTTCAATGGGCTAGCTCTATTGGACAAGGTAAAGAAATCTGCAAGTCGCTGTCGGAATGGTACAATTTAAACTGATCGAAAACAAGCCGAGTTCTGTCTTCTGGAACAGATTCTCCCCCACGGGCCTGAACACCCCTTTGCCAGCACAATGCTGAAGCATTTTGATAAACTCAATACATCCCTAAAATCGGTTGACGAATACCCAACCGTAGAAAGCCAGCGCCGTCGCTTTCAGGAACGGGGTTGGAGCAGCGTCGATGTCTGGGACCTTTGGGAGGCCTGGAATAGCGATTTGTTTCTTGACTCAACCGAAAGAGCTGCCCTTGACGACGTTGAACCTTTCGATGAATGGGAGGAGTTTGTCCTATTTTCAAGACACTATGTCGTGCTCCATGCCACGGCTTATCATAGAGATGAAAGAGGTGCGGGCCAATGTGGCCAAGTTGGTGTTTCCAACAAGTATGTCAAAGCAAATGTGACCTCATTAGGCTCGTTGGGCGCTCCCAAACGTCGATTTGGTGCGCCTCTGATAGCTTACAGTCCAGAGGGAGACAAGTATCTTGTTAACGCTTTGGGGATGGGTATTAAAGCAAGACTCGATTCCTGCGATATCTATTCTCTTCAGCAGGACAGTATGGCTCTGGAGATATCACCTGACGGACCAACTGCAAGACTCTGCCACGCAACTGTCGATATTGGACATCTTGGCACTTTACTTATTGGAGGTCGGGCTTCTCCATCAAAAGCTCTCAATGACTGTTGGATCTTCAAGAAGGAATCCAACCGTTGGGAAAAGACCTTCGATCTCCCTGCACCACTGTTCCGGCACTGCGCTGTTCAATTACCAGGCTCATCTCTTGCACTTGTTCTTGGTGGTAAGACAGGACCTTCCGAGATTTCGCCAGATTATTATGTGTTCCACCCTGTCAAAGGGTGGCTCAAATGTTCAGTGACCGGCGCCAAACCCAGCTCTACTTTTGGAACACTTGCCGTTGCTTCACCAAATCCCGGAAGCAAGTATGGCACCTTCCAGGGACTGATGGCAGGTGGAATAAGTAAATATGGTAAAATCAACGAGCAGGCTTATTTCTGGACTATCAATGTCTCGACCGATGTGGTATGTTGACTGTACACAAAAGACAGGTTGGCTGTTTGCCGACTTGAGGAGCATCATGTTCAATTTGCTGACGGAAACATAGCCACACATTCACTTTGAAATAGCCACTGACTCTCATGGCTATGCAAGGTCACTTTCAGTCTTTGGTGCTCAAACAGCAGGCGTGGAGTCCTTGCACTTCGTATGCGGTGGCGTGGGACAGGACCCATCTTCACAAGGCCAATCTATGGCTTGCATTTCGGTCAAAGAGGGGCATTTGGAAGTATTCAATGTCGAATTGAGAAATGATGCCGGGCAATTGCCTTTCATGGTTGGCTCTGCGATTGTTTCTTCTGGCTCTGAGCTTGTGGTTTTGGGTGGAGGAGCGACCTGTTTCTCCATGGGAACATTCTGGGATACCGGCGTCTACAAGATCGATCTCACGAATCCTCTCTCGGAAATGCCATATATCCAGCCAGCGAACTGTAGCCCAGTCTCAGTCAACTACCAGGATTCGCCTAAACTTACACATCGAACAACCACCATTGATTGGCATCAGCCGACTCTCAAACCCTCGATCAAGTCGATTACAAGAATCAAGCTACAATCGAAATTGGACTTTGAACAACTGGTAGAGAACAGAAGGCCAGTCATCATTGAAAGCTTAGACCTGGGTAGCTGCGTGGATAAATGGAGTCCCGAATACATGGTCCAACGCGTAGGCCAGACGAAAGAGGTTTGTCACTAAGTTTGCCCCAAGCCTAGCCGCATCTACTGATGTGAGATACCAGATTGTTGTACATGAATGTCAAAGTTCAACAGGCAAGATGGACTTCAATTCCAAGAACTTTCGTTATGTTACGGAACCATTCTCGGCGTTCATGGCCAAAGCCGCTAGAGGTGAAGCGGTGTATTTACGAGCTCTCTCGGAAGCAAAGCCTACGGAGTCCCCAGCCAATCTTCAAGACGACTTCCCAATTCTTGCCGATGACTTTCAGTTGCCAGAAGAACTTAGTTTGGTCAAGGATCGGATGTTCAGTTCCGTGCTGAGGATATCCGGTCGAGCAAAGATGTGGCTACACTACGATGTGAGTAAACGTGGAAATTATGAGCTGCCCTGTTTAGCTAATCAACTGAGGGCTTCAGGTCATGGCAAACGTCTATACTCAGATCCAAGGATCAAAGCGAATGGTTCTCCTACCGCCAACGGACGTTAACAATCTGGCATTTGCGCCGGGTGCCTCAAGCTCAAGTCTCGATGTTTTGTCAGCCCTAGACAAGCAGGAGTTGGTGTCGACGACCAATCCGTACGAAGCTATTCTTAACCCGGGTGATCTCCTGTATATTCCAGCGATGTGGCTTCATACCGCTAGCCCAACCACTGATCTTAGCGTTGCGGTCAATGTCTTCTTTCGTGACCTGGACAGCGGTTATTCAACAGGCCGAGATGTGTATGGTAATCGGGATCTGACAGCGTATGAGAAGGCACGGCAAGACATCAGCCGGATTGTAAAGAGCTTTGACCGTCTGCCATCTGAAATCCGCGATTTCTACCTAAAAAGACTCGCCGATGAGCTGCTTCACAAACAGCACTGATGAAGGAAACTGATGGACGGACCCGAACGATCGGAGGCGGAAGGTGAGAAGACTCTGTGGTTAAAGATCACGCACGCCCTTGGCCCCATGCGCTACGTTTCACCCGATCAGCGAATTTACGAGGACCCTGCTCGGGCTTTCTTTAAGCTCGAGAGAACGCTGCGGGTGAACTCAACGTTTACCGTTAAGATGAATTTTGATCCAATGAGACGCATTGTCTTTGGCTAAAGTCAATCGCCCAGCGGGGCTAAGGTTGACTTTTGATGGTTGAATATACCGCGCGCACACACACACATGCACACCCACCCATCAATTCATGGCAAATTAAATGAGTAAAGGACTCTCCTATTACGAGGTTCGAGCACACTAAAAACATCATGATTACGCTTGTGTTTGCATATCACGGATGCATCTCTCGAATGGGAGCGTTTCTCCATGCCAAAGTGCTGTTTGCCCCTTGCAGAAGCGTCGGCTAATTGCCCCGAGGCCCGCCCAACACCTAGCTCGCCAGACGGACGAGCTGAAGCAGATAGCTAATTCCCAGATCCACATTCAATGTCCCCTTCGATCGTGCGCTTATCCCATGGATCTTGGTGAAGCCTCCCGGAGCCTGTAAAGAGACACATGGGCTTTCCGGTTTGGTCATCGCATATACATTTGGGTTAGACGCATCAATCTGGTGATGCCAGTATGTATATGGGACGAGAAGACATGTGGAACGTCAAAAGACCTTGGTTGAAGCATGTTGAAAAAATGCTTTGACTTTGTGGATCACATAGCCTAGCGCTGCAGCTAAAGTGAAATATTCCCGGGCCCTCATTGTCACCAGCCAGCCGGCATCACGACAAAGCAAAACGCTGGTTACAGTGGGCCGGCCACATTATGACGTTACCTTTAACCAATACACCAAACAGTTACTGTACGGTCCAGGATATGGTGTCCCCCCACAGTACATACTCACATGCGATAGCATGATGGTCAGCTTGCTACACTCGCGCCATGACAAGTCATTGAAACCCTTGAAGGTCTGAAGGACTATCGCGCGATTAGAGTTTACAAAAAGGGAGAGCAAGACAAGAGGGAGGTGGATGGCTTCCCTTCCGGATAGCTTAACGTGATCCAATAGACTGAATGAATGAGCGTTGGTGGCATTGCATTCCAGTTTGAGATCTGGGCTCTCAGACACTATCTCGAGTACGTACCGAGTACCGAGGATTCTCACAGCTACCTCCCGTCATGGCAACGCATGTCCCCTCCCGTCCGTGCTTAAAGTGAGACCGAGGCTTATAGTTGAAGCGGGCTGTGACGACGCGGCGGGAGAACCGAAACCAAAAAGCTTAACGTACGCAGAATAGATGGGGGAGGGTTGAGCATCGTGTCAGCAGCACTGAACTTTGAAGCATGGCGGCCATCGAGAGCATGAAGGAAACCTGGTCACCAAAGAAAACTCAATTACATCATTGAGTCGGCACCATACCTTACTGTGAACACTGTCGGCAAAGCCAAAAACACATGCAACTTTCAAAGATAGACAGACAATACCAATGCACACCCATCTCTCTAGATGGTGAAGGCCGGCCGACTCTTCCGCCCGTCTCCGAAAGGTGTTCCAGGAACGATCTTAACGCAAGACAGACGCTAACAAATTAATTACCATGTTGTGTTGTGTTGTGTTGTGTTGTGTTATAACTGCTATCAGCTGAGCTTGTCCTCAATTTCGGTAACATGGCAACATACACCAACACAGGCACAGACATAGACAGTGACACAAACATAACATGTTGGCTTATCAATTCCTCAAGCCACTGGCTTACAGATCAAGACTCGAATGGATTTCTGCAACACGATGCCTCGGGATCCGTAGCGAACGAGACTAATGATGAGCGGGAAAACAAAAACAAATTGCGGGTGAGATCTGACCACCTAGTCTAGGAATCCCAGCTTGCGATATCCGTACCCAGATATCAGGATCTTGGATCGACGTTGTGTCGCTAATAAAGTTTAACAACAAACGAGCTCAGACCACGCACACAGACACATGTACAGTACAATCCAGGGCAGGGAGGGCATTTATCCCTGTCGCTTCAGATTTCCATCTCATTACCATTTGCAACTTCCCGGCAACATGGTAAAGCCGGATCCTCTTAGTCGCTTGTCTTCAGCGCAGGTTCCCGTGGGTCAGGCTCAGAGGGAAACACTTGTGCCTCGCCCAGCATTTATTTCATTGTTAGGATGGACAATGCTAAAGGAATGGAAGCAGAGATGCAAGATAAGCGATAGATCTGTTTGCTCAATCGCCCTTTGGCTTGGTTTGGATGACCTGTATCTTTTTTGCTTTTACCCTTGCCCTTGCCCTTGATGCTCATCAATGCAGCCGATGCTAGCTGAAAGTGAACAAATAGTGGCATGAGCTCTTTTTCTACATACAGTACTTTGCCAAGCCTGCAACTTCAAGTCCCGAATACTCCGGCCTCGACGAATCGCAAGGCGTGAAACTCGAGGGTCGAGGTACTGTGAGACACCTGGCTACGGTATGCCGTGCTCTGTTCCCCGCTCTCCCTGCAGGTCTGTTCCAAATCATCTTGGGGCCTTAGCACCCCCCCTGCACTCAGCTCTCCATCCCTTTGCTTGCTTTTCCCTGACAGGAAGGCAGACAGGGGAGAAAGAGCATGATCGGCTATCCAGCACTGGTCCCAAGAACCTGGTAAAATGATCTGAATATCTGTTGGTAGCAAATGTCGATGTCTTTTCCAGATCCAGAATCGCCATGGATGTTGGCTATAGTACAGTACAGAACCTACTTAGTACATTGTTCCGTCTTGTAGAACCGAGAAGACGACATTCAGACCAACTTTATGCTATCGCCTCTTGTCCAACCCTTCGTCATCCCCGAGGAAGCAACTCGATCACGCTAGCAGGTTGGTGAGATATGTTAACAGCCTCCGGCACTAATCTCTAGAACTTAATGCCCGTTGTACGAAATTCGGGAACCATGGCTTGTCTTAGCGCCGTCATCTTAATGAAGCAGGGAAGCCATCAAGCCACAGCTGGGCGGCCACCATGCTCCATTGGTCCAAGACTCGGGGCCCTCAAAAGAAGATCGCACTTCCTAGCTAGCACCTTTGGCTCTTGTTGAGCGCCAAGCATCTCATTGTCCACGTCTTGTCTCTTTGTGGCAACCAGAATGCATGCTTCTCCCTTGTGTTGGATCCAGAAACCCCAGCTGCTGAGTGGACGGCCAGCTTGCATCAAGTCCTTAATGCCTATCCGTAGTGGCTAGGCCAATATGGCAAACTCCACCAGAAACAGCCCTCAGGTCCTCGTTCTCGCTACCTGACATGTGGGTGTCAGTTAAGAACATCTGTTGTCCCAGATGGCTTTCCTGGCTTGTCTGAAACCTTTGCTTTCCTCAAATACAGCGTCAGCAACTTGTCGTTGCTCTTCCACGAACCTGCTACCATGTCTACAGAAGAGTTGCTGCAGCGGTATCAAGGTCATATCGTGCCTCAGAGCTACAATGCTGGGTTCGTTGCCCTGAGTTATGTCGTCAGCCTGGTCGGCGCTGGTTCAACCCTCGAGCTCATCAATCGAAGAACCGGGTTAAGGGGTCTGTTCAATCAGTATGTCTCTACCTTGATAACCAAATCCCCAGATTTCTTCACACATGGGTCCTGACCAAAACAGCCTCCTGCTCATGAGCTCAGCAGTTACGATGGGTGGAGTATCTATTTGGTGTATGGTAAGTCAGGTTGCGTCTTATTTCAAAATACCTGGTTAGACTTATCGTCTTTTTGTTATTGTAGCACTTCATCGGAAACAGAGCCATTGATCTCGCCGATGGTCAGCCGGAATTGCAGGTTGCCTATTCAAGCGGCTTCACTGCTATATCTTTCTTCGTCCCCATAATAGTTCTTCTCGCTGCCTTCATGGCTGTTGGCACCAACAACGTCGTTTCATGGTGGAGGCTTGTCGCAGGTGGTGTACTCTGCGGGACTGCGGTCTGCGGGATGCACTACCTTGGCAATGCTTCTATCAACAACTATACGTGCGTGTACCAGCCGTCATACGTCATCGGATCGGCTATCATCGCCATTGTTGCAAGTAATGTGGCATTGGCCATGTTTTTCGTGTTTCGGGCGATGTGGGCGAATGCATGGTGGAAGCGAGTCATCTCAGCCGTTGTCCTCGCCGGGGCTGTTTCTGGGATGCATTGGTGCGCTTCTGTGGGCACTCGTTATCGACTGAAGAGGATCAAGCCCAACGGCAACGAGCCATCGAGGACAGGGACCGTTGTTGTTGTCATTTGTTTGGTAAGTACATGGATGCCCAGGTCTCTTGTAATACTACCTAAGAGCAAGGAATGCTGACACAGAAAAGTCATTAGGAGCCTGTTTCATCATTGCCACTTCGGCAATTCTTCGAGCTAGGAACATGAGAAGGTCCGCCCTTCGTGCCCAGCAGATCACTCTTGCAGCAGCGGTCTTCGACAAAGGAGGAAGGATTCTCGTTGACCCCGATGGATACATTCCAAGCACCGTGGTGACTGATTCTTTCCTGGAAAAGGTAAGACTAGACTCCGGCCAGGTTGTCGCAAATGATGCTGAACATACGCAGAATGCCAAGGAGGGTTTTAATACCGGTCATCCGCTGTTCCATTGGATGTACCAAGCATCAAGAAACTGGAACATGATATGGAGCCTTGTTGGGGGAATGAGACAACATGTGTCACAACTTCCACATTCCCGCACTCATAAAGATGGACGACGAGGCATCCAGCTTGTGAGCGAACATGGCGAGACTATCGACAGCTATGACATGATATTCCGAGAGCTTTTTTGTCTCGCCGCAGCTGCTCTTGCTGATAGACTTCGTGAGGACTTGACATCCATCGGAGTTTTGTGGGATCAAATTCTGCCGACAGGCGCCAACGGTAGACGGCCTCGGCCCCAACTGCGCAAGCAGTCAAATGCTGGGACAGGCTTGGAGGGCAGTGACGCTAACGAGGAGGTCCAGAACAGCCTGGACATTACGGAGAAGGGCCTACATATGGAGAACCACGACTATGGGCGCGGATCTCTGATGTTCCTTGTCCGCCGTTCCGAGTCGGTTCGCGATACTGAGCGGCTGATATCCACTGGATATCGGTTTGCTGAGTTGCATCAAGTCAGCGACCTCATCAAATCGAGTATGCAGATCAAAACCTATGACTTTGAGACGAAACTGAGGGAAATGGCTACATATACAAGCGAACACAATCACATCCGCCAAGGAACTCACCTGGGCTTCTTTGCTGTCCGAGCTCGTGTCAGTTCTGGTTTCGAAGTCTTGGTGAGGAAAGGCGCACGCCACTTACTCCCATCGATGCCCTTCCCTTTTGAGAATCTTGAAGACTGGCAAATGCACTACCTCAGAAGGTTTGAGAACGTGCCAGTATCCAAGATCGTGGAGAAGTGCAAGGAAGACTCTCAACGGAGTGACCGAGAGGCTGAGTTCGCTGGGCAGATTGCAGATACCATCAAAGCGTTGCGCGAATCGACACAGGAGCCCTTGCTCGAGGATGCACTTCTCACATCAACAGCATTCCGCATACCTTGTCGTGGGGATGAGAAGCGATTGGAGGCAACCATGATAGCTGTGAGACTGGTGATTCCCATTCATTCGGTATTATCAAGCCCCAACTGCGAGTTTGTGCCCCTCAGCTTTTTCAGGATGCGTCAAGTATCGACCCAGTCCTATCAGGAGTTTACTCGAGGGCTACACCAGGAGTTTGGCCACATCGCCAAGACGGCGAAGCGCCAAGAGGGCTCCCAGGATAGGATCAGCCCCTCCTTGTCTAGT
Source organism: Fusarium dlaminii (assembly GCA_013186775.1). Taxonomy (NCBI): domain Eukaryota; kingdom Fungi; phylum Ascomycota; class Sordariomycetes; order Hypocreales; family Nectriaceae; genus Fusarium; species Fusarium dlaminii. Next base: position 507,217 of record JAAOAL010000060.1, on the reverse strand, counting down.
CGGTGGCCGTTCGGGCGATCAGAGACGACTCGAAGTTCACGAACTAGAGGAAAATCGCTCTCAAGAATATCTGGGCACGTTGTATCATCAAGTGACTCGGCGAGGTCTAGCTCGACCATCAACCTTTGCTCGCCAGGGACTAACGCACGAACGCAGTCAATCGACTCAGGGGAAGGATCGAGCACATACGTCCCGCGACAGGAGCCACTGCAAGCAACTCCATCATATGGTGGCATCATGGTGTTTCAAGAGATTACTGTAGATGTACAAGAAGGAGGTGAGACAGCCGCCAGGAAGCCAAGTCACGGTTCTGAGGTCGACACAATAACAATTGAGAGAACAATATCCAAACCGTCAGCTGCAGCAGGTATCGAGCTGCAGTCGATGGGGCATTTCGGCGCCAACGATATTGGCACTCAGCTATCCAACGATATCGAGGCTGGTAAAGGGGGGCACAGCTATGTTACGTGTTTTGTTGATATCCTGTTTGCGAAGACGGTAGAGAATCGCTAGGGAAAGGAGAGACTGGACTGGGTCGACGGATGGATCCTGCTTACAATGTACGCGTGCATATCCAATGCATTGCGTGTTTCCTTTGCTTGTTTCTAATGGAGTGCTGAACAGCGAGGTTTGGTGTTTGCTTCTTGAGGAGTGGCGCTTGGTTTTTCGATCAATGGATGGTCAGACAGACAGACAGACAGACATGGAAGATATTGCTACAATATGGAGCAATCAAAAATTGGTTGATATTCTCACTCTACAATTGAGGCTCCAAGATTGAGACCAGAAAAAGGGGACAAGTCAGTTACTACAGTTATTGATTGTTGGTGTAGAAGCTTAGGTACTTACCTTATCTAGGTACTCCCTTATTAGGTACTAATTTGGGTACCTTAGGTAATCTTGATCAGCTTTGATAGGTAAGGATCTTGGGTATGGTTGGTTCATCGCGCTTACCCCAAAACCAACTCCAAACCCCAGGGCAGACTCAAGGAGAAGGAGAGAACCCGAGCCTAAGAGGGGAAGTCTTGTCTTGATTTACATGTGCCAACACGTTTCGTCGTATGGAGGTGAGGACCTCCACTTACCTCCACTGACTCTCTCTCTCTGTAGGTATCTTCTTCTTTCATCCTTCCACTTCTTTGTTAGATGCCTTTTCTTTCCTCAAGCAAGGTACCTACTTACCTTAGTACCTTGGGTATCGGACTGAGATGTCCTAAACCGTTCTCGACCTTCTTATCTCTCTATAGGTAGTTGCGGGTGTATTCAGTCTGCGATATCGTTCGTCATTGCAGTGCGACCGAGAGATCGTCCCCATCAATGTCGTATAACGAATCCAACACCTGGTTACCTGTTCATTCTTACAGACACACTACTTCGCATATAGTTTCAGTCCAAATACCACACACCTTCTTCATCGCCATATCGCACCAAGTCTCTGAATACACTACCGCTGAAGCTTGTACTATTGCCACAAATGCCGGCCTTCGCAGGCGTGCCAAGAGGACTCATTCGTCGGTTCTGGCTGCCAGGCGTTGCCACTACATCTACAGCTGTTCTCATCTATAGCTACCGTCCCCGTGATTTCACTGGCCATACATCACCCGCAGTTCCGCCTCCAACCTTTGGTGCTGATGGCACTTTCGAGCTTCCTCGATTTCCTCGCGTCAGAACACGCGAAGAGCAGCTAGACCAATTCCGAGGGAGCTCACGGCCTCAAGTCAGGCAATATGACATACTTGTCATTGGGGGTGGTGCCACTGGTGCTGGTGTCGCCCTCGACGCTGCTACTCGTGGCCTCAAAGTAGCTGTCGTCGAACGTGACGATTTCAGCAGCGGCACGAGCAGTAAGAGTACCAAGCTGGTTCATGGAGGTGTCCGCTATCTCGAGAAAGCCGTCTGGAACTTGGATTATAACCAGTACTTGCTCGTCAAGGAGGCTCTGAAGGAGCGCAAGTACTTCCTACAGACGGCACCCCATCTGAGTTCCTGGCTCCCCATTATGCTGCCCCTCGACAAGTGGTGGAAAGCTCCCTATTACTGGGCCGGCACTAAGTTCTATGACTTTCTTGCCGGCAGTGAAGGCATTGAGGGGTCTTACTTTCTGACTCGAAGTAAGGCGCTTGAGGCCTTCCCTATGCTTAAACCTACAGATCTTGTCGGTGCTCTTGTGTACTACGACGGTGCACATAACGATTCGCGCATGAATGTTTCTATCGCAATGACCGCTGCCCTCTATGGCGCAACTGTTGTCAACCATGCTGAGGTCACAGGACTCATAAAGAATGGCGACGGAAACCTTTGCGGCGCCATAGTCAAGGATCTTGTTTCCGTAAAGGATGGTCGACCAACCGAACCCATAACTGTTCGCGCAAAGAGTGTCATCAACTGTACGGGGCCTTTTACTGACTCTGTTCGAAAAATGGACGATCCAGGCTGCAAGGAAATTGTGGCCCCAGCATCTGGAGTTCACGTCATTCTCCCTGGTTATTTCAGTCCAGGAAAAATGGGATTGATCGATCCGTCGACGTCTGACGGCCGGGTCATCTTCTTCCTCCCATGGCAAGGCAACACTATCGCAGGCACCACCGATTCCCCTTCGACCATCACACCAAATCCTCTACCCGACGAGAAGTCTATCGAGTGGATCCTGAGCGAAGTCAGCCACTATCTTTCCCCAGAGATAAATGTTCGCAGAGGTGATGTCCTCGCTGCCTGGTCCGGTATTCGCCCGCTCGTCAAGGACCCCAAAGCCAAGAACACTGAGTCCCTTGTTCGAAATCATCTGATTGATATCTCCGCTTCTGGATTGTTGACTTGTGCAGGCGGGAAATGGACAACCTATAGGCAAATGGCAGAGGAGTGCGTGGACTTTGCCATTCAAGAATTTCATCTTGAGCCCCGGCCTGTTACAGATGCACCTCGTGTCAGCGGTACCGATCTAATTAACGATGGGGCAATATTGGATGGCAAATGTCAGACGCACAAGGTTCGTTTAGTTGGTGCTCACGGCTTTAGCCCAACACTATTCATCCCTATTATCCAGCACTTTGGGGTTGAGACTGAGGTCGCCAAACACTTGACAGAGTCCTATGGTGATCGTGCCTGGACTGTTGCCTCGCTTTGCAAGCTGACTGACAAGCGCTTCCCCGCCCGCGGTGAACGCATCTCCCAGCTCTATCCATTTGTTGATGGCGAGATTCGATATGCTATTCGACACGAGTACGCCCAGACGGCCGTTGATGTTCTCGCTCGACGCACGCGACTGGCCTTTCTCAATGCGCAGGCCGCCCTCGAAGCCCTCCCCAAGGTAATAGACATCATGGCTGAAGAGCTCAAGTGGAGCCGTCAACGAAAGGATCTGGAATGGAAAGAATGTGCGTACTATGACCAATTTCCCATCCCATCTGTACCTGTATCTGTATCTGCCACGACTAGGTTACCGTACTCACACAAACCTTTAGCTGTTGCCTACTTAGAGTCTATGGGTTTGCCGAAGCCCATGCTTACTGTGACACGTAGGCAAGTTGAGCAAGGAAAGCTTGACTTTGCCAGCTCGCTGGAATGGCAGATGTATTCACGCCACGATAAGCCGACCGACTAATGTTGTTGGATCAATATCCAAAGAATTGTGTGGCATGGTCCTGGGCAGCTCAGTGGATAGCAAAAGTTTGTAATGGCGATTGGGGATACCCCCAAGAATAAGAACCAAGTCAAATGCCATCTATCGAGCTTTCCATACAAGGCTGTCGATCGTGGAAGCTTGTTTCTGTCAGCTTCCACTGACAATAGCTTCCACAGTGGAGTATCATCAAAGGTATGTCCTAGGTTAGAGTGTAAACCCTGGCTATTAATGAATTCGCTTTTTGTTAGTCAAGTTGTCAACGCACCAATATATACAAGGACTATTGATTCAACCAAATCTGTGTACTTGACCTGTGCAAGTAAAGTTGAACACCTCATCTTCCAAAGTCAAAGATTGCCTTTTGCTTTTGGCTTGATAATCGGCCTGACATTCCGGACCATCACATTCCGAAACTTTACTACCCGTCCCGGGCTTGCTCAACTGGACTTGCTGTGATTGTAACATTCTTGCTACTGATGGCGTTGGGCCAGTCCTGGGGGTCATACTGAAGTCTGTTTCTTCTCATGTTTATTAGCCACACAACAGTAAAGACAACGAGGCTTTGTTCATGTAATATGTTTTTTTAAGACATTAAGTCTAGATTCCCTCCTGTTGAGGAAGGATGGGGGTATCATGGCTAACTAGACACAAGAGTCCTTCTCTTTATTTTCTTTGTACCCATTCGTATTAATCCAAAATCATAACCGAAACCGAAAGGCCGTAATCGTCATCGCCAGACCGGGCCACTCATGGCTTTTTTTCTTTGCCACCCGTCCAGTCGTTCGTTTATCGCCTCGTCAAAATGCAGTCTCATCACCCAAACCCTTTGGATGAGTGGCCCAGTGCGTACACTCAAAGCCAAATAATCTTGCAAATGAATAAAAATGACCTTCCAAACCCCAACCCGCGATGCAATTGAAACCAGATAACAAATGATGAACCCGCCAACGCCTTGCCTGCCGTACACGACCACCGTTGTCATGATGGCCTGTGACAATCCCATGTATGCAAAATGCCAAACTAGACGTCGTAACAATGAATATCAAACAATAAAACTGGGCTATACGCTGGCGTAAACCCCAGCACCTCAGACAGCTGTCTCCATCTTGCCCATAGATGATGAAGAGCCAACGCGGAAGACTCGCTGCAGCAGGCTATGCTTGCTACCGTTGGCTCGCCTGTAACTGAGAGCAAAGGTATCAAGACCTTCGGTGGAGCTTATCGAGTCCCGACTTGGTGAAGCTTCACGCCTCTCGAGTTCCGCATCCCATCCATACATGTCCTCTATTGGAGAAGCGTATCTGAACGCTTCCGTTTCTGAACTTGTCGAAGGGCACCTCATGTCCTCATTGCTGGTAGTGGGTGTGGGCAGATAATTTGACACATCAGTCATTGGCATCGAGGTATTATCGATGTTGTTGTTTCCTGCATAGTCGGAAGATACTAGTAGAGCAGGCAGATCAGGACGATGTGAAGGTGTGGCGGAAGCCTGGTGGGACTGAGCAGTGTACTTATTCCTCACCGACTGCATATTGGTTACAAGCTCCGGGGGCTTGTTCTGTCGTCTTCTCATGCGTATGTTCCTTTGCACGAGAGACGCCTTCGCACCGTTTCGAGCGGTGTCAGATTTCGCGGCCGTGCCATCACCGAAACCGCCATCTTGTTGGAGGTCAGGGTTGTGGTACCAACCATCATCCGCTGAATTCGAGTTGCTATGCAGTGGGTGACCATGATACGGGCCTTCGGCCTCAAGAGCTTCTTGAGAAATCTCATGAGTCCAATAGGCTTCATCGGATGATTCAGGCAATGACACGACCTGCGACCCTCATAAGGAGTCGTGATGCATATGATATCCCTCAGGTGGAGGAGGATGAGATGAAGTAGGGGCGGAGCGTGTTCGTGAGCTCTTGCGATTGAAACCCAATTTGGCGCCCATCTTCTTCCAACCCTTGTTGTGAGCAGCCACAGCACGTTGAAGACCCCCTGGGGAAGTTGTAAAAGCCCATTCAGAAGTAGGCGGTGTGGTGGGGGGAGTCATGGGCTCCATACCAGGAGTCGAGTTACAGTCGCTGTCGTCAGTCAGGGACTCGGGGTCAGTGTGATGCATGGAGTTCATTGAGCGGACGGGCGCGCCCATTCGAGTGTTGCTGTTTGAGGAACGGCGAGACCCGCGTCCATGCTCGTCAACGGGTCCATCGAGCTGCATGGGAGCAACAGATTGGAGAAAAGGTAAAAGTAGCGAATCGTTCATGAGTTCATAGAGGATCCGGCCGGCCTCATCCAACTGTGCGGGGTGAGGGGGAGTTGGGCCGCAAGGAAGGCCGAGCAGCTGATCGCGGATACGGGCCGGGAGATTGACCTCTCGAGGCGCACAAGGGATGATGTAAACCTGCATAAGCTTTTCCCACAGAATACAGACACGGTCGTTGGTCTCTTGTGTGCGGTTCGGGTTGTTGGTAATCATCTCGTTGTAAAAGGCGGCATACCGTTGCGAGTCGAGCGTGAATTCGAGACTCTCCATGCAGTGGTTTTGCGAGAGGTAGGCCATGAAGGCGCTGAGGGTCCATGGTGGCGACGCAACATCGAGAAGAATTTCGGTGAGAGATGGCGGCCGAGAACCTATTGTGCCGTTTGGTGTGGAGGTTCCAGACATAAAGGCCTCGCTGACAGGTCTTGATATAGGTGAATCGACGTCGAAGATGTCCTCGAAGGCCGAAGAAGGTTGAGGGGATGGCGGAGGTATGTTGCATCCGTGGCATTCGAGAGATTGCCTCCGCGAGCGTGATACGCCCATCATTCTATGGTTAGGAACGCTTCTGTGCGTCCCAGGCCGAGTAGTAAAGTAGTCAAAAGATCAAATAGGGAAACGGACCAGGTCTTGGAGCGTTTCCAAGGGAGGGGACCAGGTCAAGTAATAAGAGCGACACCAAGTGGGGACTGTATATCTGACGCAGTAAGACTGGCCCAGATGCTCATATGGTACAGAAGGAAGAGGCGTCGGGTCTAGAAGTAGGCTACCGCAGGAACGATAAGGCCATAAAGGACAAACTATCCTGTGAACTTGTCGATGATAATCACAGAGTGGACAGGCAGGGAACGGCCGCAGTGGTGACGAGAGATATGCGGAGGAAAGTGGCTTGCTATGGCGCCAATCTGTACCACAAGAAGAGGGTGCACAATGAAGAAGACCAGGAGGCGAGAGATAGGATTTAGAGATTGCCAAGATCGAGGGTCCAGGATCACAGACACGGAACCAAAGTCGGAAATGCCCCAACGGACAAGACAGGTAGTGTAATTGGTGATCGGGCGTGATCACAAAAAAGTCCGCCTGGAGGCTGTAGATGTGACGTTTCGAGGGCAATCAATCCCAAAGTGGAGATGGCGCAAGGCAAGGTCGAGGCCGTCGAGGTTGCTGGGTGGTCCCTAAAGGATTGGAATGCGAGGGTAGTTGAAGCGGCGAGCCGGCGAATGTCGTCGTAGACGGATTGCGAATGGTGACCTGTGCCAGAGGGCTTGGCGAAGGCCGGGCAGAGAAGGACAGAAGTAGGAGGCGGACGAAGGCGACGAGAGTTCGACGGTGCGCAGCCGGCCGTGAGCTATCGGGAAGACAGGTGGATGACTAGAGCGAAAGAGTGATTGGGTTTGGGCGAGAGGCAGTTTTGAATACAATAGTAGGAATGCGGACCTGGGGATCCAAAGTGTAATAAAGGTCGAGACCCCAGTTATACTGTAGAGTAGGCTGTGGGCTGTGGAGGTAAAAGGACGAGTGAGGGACCGTGGGCGCGGCGGGCGTATGAGCGGTGTTGGAGGAGCGCTAAAGTTCAGTCAAGGCGGCAGATCTGCTGGTTGGTTGGCTGGCTTGTTAGTTTGGTCTGGTCTGGTGGTATTGGTTTTGGGGATCTTTGTCAAGAAAAGGAGGGGGAAAAGAGCTTACCGTTGAAACAGAACAGGTGCCTGGTATGCTAATTGTGCTTATAGGAGTATCGTGTCCGAGATTCAGATCAATGGCGAAAAAAGAGCGTGCTCTGCGTGCGTCTCGATATCGATGTGAGTGATGAGTTACAAGGAAAAGGCCGACAAAGTCGCGTCGTGTGTGTCGTCACCTGCGAAACAAAACTGTACAACAGGAAAAGGAAGGCGATCAGAGCGGGCGATGAATGGGGCTGGGACTGGGCTTGTCTTAAAGAGAAAGCTCCCAACGAGAATTTGCCTTTTCCCCCAATTCTCTCTTTTTGTCTTCACTTGGTCCTGTTTTTTTTTTTACTTCTCTCTCTCTGTCTCTCTCTGGAACAGCTTGGGCTACTAGTGAGGGATGAGGAGCCAGACGGGGACAGAAAACAACCCAGGGTGGAGAGGTTGATGTGGAGATGAAGAGGACAAGAAACTGAAAGAGGCCGGGATGGAAGGGCGGATAGAATCAGGAGGGGTGTACTTAGCAAGGACGACGTCAATTGACGCCTGTACCAAGCGGAGGGAGCGAAACCGAACCAAACCAAACCAAACCAAACGATCGGGAGACCAAAGAATTATCTGTAGAATTAGCACTGGGATCCCCGTAATTGACGGAGAGAACAAAATGCTTCAGGTCTCATTCACTGAATGATTGTAAGAATCAATTCGACCAATAGTGGCTGGAGTACACGTAGAAACACAGAGTGTTTGAGGTACCGGCTCCTGTCCGTGCCTGTTACGGTTGCGACACCAGTAAAGTTACAGCGAAGAAAAAAACCAAGCCTGGCATGACGGGATCAACGAGAGCCAAACATATGACAGAGACAACCAGGGGCGGGGCCGGGGGCGACGAGACAGGCCACTCCAATTGGACATGCGAGGGTAAAGGTACATACCTACCCTACCCTTAGGTAAATGGAAGCCGACAAAGGTGAGGTCGGGTGAGGTTTGGTGGCGACGACGACGAAATGGAAGGTGCAAGGAAGGGCAGGGACCACTCAGCACTCACCACAAGGCCATATTGGGCCTGGGCCTTGTCAGAAACCAATAGTTAGCGCCCCTTACAGCCCAAAGCCACTGTTGGACTTGGACCGCCCCAGTGCCCCAGTGCCCCTAGGGCAGGCCTCCACTAGGAGAATGGAGCTTCACTCACCTCACGTACCCCTGTTCACATCGCATCGCATCGCCACGACTGGACGAATGATGCCGCTGACAAGGGGTCACCTATCGTACCCAGCTGTTCACGGCCAGGGTAAGGTACCAATGTATGTTTTTTCAACCGGACTGTTCAAGAAAAGAAGGCTTTAGAAGCAATTTTTCTTCTTCTTTTTTCTTCTCTACTCCTTCACCTTGATCGTCGAATAGGGGTCCAGCTTAAACATATTCTCTTTGTTGGCGTGGGGTAAGTAGTCAGGTAGTCTAAGTAGTTCCTAAGGCACATCCATACTTAGCTGCTACCTAATGTATTAAGGTGTCTTCCGGTTGTTCCAATTCCCTTCTTTCTATATATGGAATATTCTATTGTTCATCTTGGAATTAGTAAGGTAGACTGCACCGCCTCGTGTCTGAGTTAGTACAGAGTAAGGCATCAAGATAAACTCTACGAGCCGTTGTGAAGTATGATCCAGAGAACCCATGAGTGGCCCAAAGTATCACAGCATCATCAAACGTTTGCCGGAGAAAGGTGCTTTCTAAGCAGCATCGACAACCGATGACATGCCAGACATGCCCCTTGATAACCTGACACGCGCAAGAGAGTTAGGAAAAGTCCCCTGATTCAGGCACGTGGCTGGCTGAAGAGAGCGAGGCTCATGAAATTAAAAACAAGAGACCACGAAAAGTAAAGGGAAAAAAACCGACTGTTCCAACCCAAGTTACGGACAACGCCGAAGGCTACTTGAGCTGAGACCAGAATTATGTAAGTCGCGTGGGGACAGTGAGGCTCGAGCACGGGACGGAGGGACTGAGTGTGGCAAATTAGTTCTAGTCGGCAGAGCGTGACGCAGTGGCACTAACAAGACGGCGGGTGGAACGGATGGTCCAAAGGGAGACGCACAAGACAATATGTACCTATATGACCGACGGTGAAGTGCCGTGCCGTGTGCAATGCAATGCAATGTAACGGGTGATGACCTGGCTCCTTGAGGGCGAGGCTTGATCATCATCGACAGGAACACGGGTTAGTTCATACTCCACTAAGGAGATGCAAACATATGTCTGTAAACTTGCTGTCTTGGTCATCCCATCCGTCAGATCAGATCACAGAGACACCCTAGACACCCTAGACACCCTGATCGATATATGGAATCACGCTAGAAGGTTAGGAAGGGCACAATTGTGGCTAATGGTGAGGCTCAATGGGGTCTCTCTGCCTGCCAAGTTTTGTTTGTTTGTTTTGTTCGTTCGTCTGTCTGTTTCTTTCTCTATCATCTTTGCTCCCTGATCTCTAGGTGGTCTATTCTCGACCCTCACCTAATCTACTAGCTGTTGTCAACTCGATCGGAGTGGTCGGTCATTCAGGTGAATTAGCTCTACCAGAACAAGATGATAACAGAGGTAAACACAGCGCAGCGCGACACACACAACACGCCATCGCAATGCACTTTTCATTACCTACCCTATGCAATATCGGCGCGGGCATAATACATATGACGAGCCAATGGTGGCCGGTTTCCCCGCACGCTCTCACCCCCAATTGCCCTTTGTGACGGAATGAAGGGATCGATCGATGGTTCTTGTGAGAAGAATGTGACCTGAACCATTAAAGGTAAAAAAAAAGTGGTGTGTTCAATCACCTACTTCTCATGATCTTCCATTGCGATTGTCAAAGTCTTCATTGCCCTTTAGATTCAAAGGCTCGAACCGAGGATCACCAATGCAATAACGGGAGATTTACACCCCAAGGTAAGTTAATTAGCCCTAGCCGTGAGTGATCAGTGATTGTCCTCCGACCCAATCCAATGAATGGATGAATGGGCAACCAAAAACCAAGGCGAGATCGTCATCGACGGGTCTAGTCTCTCGCTCTCTCGGGCTTGGCCTTGACCTGACTGCTTTGGGTAGCCGGCATCGACTTTGGCGTCACAAAATGCCTCTCAATATCAAGTTCATGACGTCGGAAGGAGTTTATAATATACTGTACGGCGCAATGCATGCATCAGATGCGTTGCATTGGATGTCTTGTTAATACCGAAAAAGTGGTGTGCAGATTGCCTTGCCTCGAAACTGAAAGTGTGTGATCAGTGACGAACAACAAACAACCTAAGTCACCCATTGCATTGCATCGGATACCTGTAAAGACCCCTTCGATGGCTGATGGTCTTTGTCTTTGCTAACTAAGTCGATGACCTTTTGGCAGCGATTTACTGCCTTGTTATCAACCGCCGCCGTCCCAAACAGACCTCTACTAATTTGGATCCTCCTCGAGCCCTCTCACAAAGATCCAATCAAATGCCGTCCTTGAGTACCAGGTGCCCCTCCTGAGCCTCTAATTCAGTGGAGTGTCCCACTCCCAGAGCCCCCCTGCAACGGAGCGACGGCCTTGCGACTGGGCCTTCAACCCTCAAATTCATCTTGGCTTCGACGCTAGGGAGCGGTAGCTCGGCCGATCGCGATGACAACATCCTGCTGTCCCTATTGGCCGCGTCAAGAATTATACAGCCCGGTGCGTAGAAAGGAAACTGGACTTCTCCAAGCTCCCGTCCCGTAGCACTCCAGGTACTCCCAACTCCTCCAAGGTATAGTAGGAAATATGGTTGTTTGTCAGTTTGTATTCACAGCCAATCTTGTTACCGACCTTCGGAGATTTTAAAGAAGCGGGCGCCATCCTGCCCAGCCGCCCGGGTTTGCTACGCACCGCACCACACCACACCACACCACTTCGAGCGTTTCTGATTACCACAGCGACATCTCGGTCGATCGTGCTGGATGCATGTCACATTGTGATGGCATGAGTGTGATTTGCTGGCCCCTGGCCATACTGGTCAAAGGGCGAAAGGTCGGTGAATGTTCCAACACGACCCTTGGATCCTTGATCTAGATAGGTTGGTAGGTCCCCTCATATTGGAGGCGGGGAGAGATGCCGAATCGCCTAGAAGAGCCGCAAACTGCGAGTTACTGGATTCATCACGAACTTTCCTTCTGCAGCAAGGTGACCGATTGACATTGCTCGATAGCTCAGGGTCGATAGAACCATTGAGGCGTGAGATGGACCGAAGCTTCAAATCGAACAAGTATTAGCAATAGAATGCATCTAATCCTTGCAGCCTTGTCCCAAATGCTTCTTTTTTCAATCACCTCGTGTGTCATATTCCAAGGAGACCAGAGAAGTCTCTGTTTTCAGTGATGACTGCAGGTTAGGCAGTGAGTACAGAACCTGAACTATATTCGGATATCACGAGTTGACAATGGAGATATCGAGATGCACGATGTCGAATTGTGACTGTGTTATGCCTGTTCTTTGAACAGGTACCTTAGCTACCAAGACTCGAACTGCGGCACCGAGTCAATTTCAGGGCATCGGAATTTTATCTCAGCACACCCTGAGCCTCTTCTCTGAAGTATTCATATCCTCGTTACTGGAGCGGCATTCGTCAGTGGAGTTCTGACCCATCCAACGAAACAATCTGACCACATTGTGGCGCCATATGATTGCGGAGCTTGTCCTCATGTCTAGGGTGACAATATCATCTCAGCACGCCGGCCAACAAAGGTCGGTTGAGTTCTCAACGCAAGAGCAAGGTGTGGCGGTTGATGGCTGGTTACGCATGCTGATGAATGGACGACAGCATTGGCTGGCGATCATGATGACAGTGATTTACGCCCAAATACCGACACCAATTCTTGTGCAATGAGAAAGCTCCAGCTGTCTTGGCCGTAATTGGCCTTGCCCTTTAGTGGGGGACATCTCTGAGGGACAAGAATGTGGAGGGATGCCTTGGAATGGACCATACCGTCATTCTGCTCATTCCCATCACCCAAACGGTTTTTTGCAGGTCTAACCTCGTTAAGGGCATGGCACAGGGCTGAGACTTTATTTTGCAAACGGACTAATGCTGGGGATCCCTTGAGAAGGAAAACTGACACGATGCTGCATGTGTTGGTGTTTGTGTTGATACTCAAGTCTTGCCCCTATCATCGCATTGCCACTTGATGCTCGCCATAAGTAGTTATTGATTATCGGCAGAGGTGAGCATAAGCCGTCATCGACAACACACCAAGGCAGCCACAGTTTACGAGTGGACATATTGACAAGTGTTCTCGTAGGGATCAAACCCGAGTGCGTGCATTGCACTACGATTGTGCCCAATACTCCAGGCTGCCGAGATCGAGAACTACCTATGGTGCAATGCTACATAATGTACGCCAGGGTTTCGGGTAATACAGGAAGCCATGCTTTACAGCACAGGACAGTATGCACACCATTTCTTTCAACGATATTGTACTAGTAGGTTGTGGTCAACAGCCATGAATGGATGGAATGAGGCCAAAGAAACAGGGTCCCTGAACAAGCATCAGGTAAGGAGCAGAAGCACGAGCCATGACAACAATGAAATCGACAGGCAGATTCATTATTATTAACTTGGAATGCTAGCCGAATGAGGAGAGGAGATGCTATGCTTCTCTTGGCTTGGGCCTGAAGCTGTTTGTTAGGTGGTGGCTGTGGCTGGCCAAGCTGGCTTATTCTGGAAGCCTTCCCGTGCTGGAATCCTTCTAGAACCATTTTGTTGTATGTATGTACTCCAGCTTCCGTTTTATTTCGTTCTGGAAGCCTTCCTAATTGGACCAAACGGCCCTGGAGTATCCGTTTACGTTTACACGAACCACACCACGCCCACCCTTACCCTGCTACGGAGTACCTTACAACCTTCCATTAGGTACCGCAGCCCTTGGATTGGATGGGGAGTGGCCTAGAGTGTCACCACTCATCAACTCCAACCGGCCTCGCCGTGTCTCCATCTATCACCACCAAGTCCAACGAAACACATCGCACGCACGCGACCCGAGGAAGAAGGGTTGGAAGCAGAGAAAAATTCTTTGTCGTAATTGCGCGAGCCCACGATCTCGTTGTCGCCCCGGCAGAGTTAGACCCAGATTCAGCCAATTTCGGAGCCCTCAGCTCCCCTCCCTTCTCGGCGCGTTCCAGAAGACTTTTTCGAAGCCCCAAGGAAAAGCTTTTATTGAAACTATCGATGTTCCGCGCACTACTGTCTCCGTCTCCGTCTCCGGTTTTGCAGCCAGACCATCCATGTCAGGAAGCTTCTGCCGCTACAACGGCCCAGAACTTGCTTGACACAGGCATCTCGCACCCAAGCTGGCGACATGAGTCGGGACCCTGCCTACGGGCATCAGAAGAGGATGCCGTCGTCTCTTCAAGAGTCATATCGCACCGCATCACGTTGCTGAAATACAGGCTAGACGCGGTGCGATGCCTTGCGAAGGCGCTATGCGATACGATGCAATGGCCCCCCCACAGCGCGCGGCCCAGTATGCGGACGATGCCGTGTATATTTGCGACATTTAATATGGTGTCGTATCCCTGGCGTCTCTAATTCTTTCCAAGATCGGTCCGCATCGGTAGAAGGATCGTGAAAGGAATCAACGATGACCATACGGACCAACTCCGTAGCCTGCCTGCACAGAGTCGCTACCGGTATTTGTCGACGCGATGCGATACTCATAGGTTCAATCCAACAGGCGGTAAAAGTTGACGAGGGTAACATCGTTTCGCACTGCCCCCATTGGTAAAGTACACATCGTTTCATTTAGGACAGACAGACAGGCTTCTGACTTATCGAGGTCTGGTTCGTCTACAGCGGACCGCGCGTATGACAAACAAACAAACAAACAAACAGAAACCTTTTGCCTTTAGCTCATTTCATTTTCGTCTAAACACCAGAACCCGGCCATCGTCACTGACTTAGGGTGTGGATATCAACGGGCCTATTTCTCGATCCGCCTCTTTCTGTTGCATTGCCTGTGGCAAAACCGCTTTCACATATTGAATAGTGCCCTGCGGCTGAGGACCCTGGATCACCACGCGCCTATTAGTGGCGGCGTACCGTGGCCATGGATGCGATACCTACCTTATTTCGAATGGCCCGAAGTTCCTGAGCCAACTTAACAAGCACGCACGCCAGTCTGTAGACATTGGCCTTTGCTCGCTTTGCATGGGCCTCGGATATGTTAAGGCTTTTTGGGCTTGGTGGAACGTCCAAGTTATCAGTTCTACTCGAACGCCCTGGTAAACCCGGCCTTTCTTTGTCGGAATCTGTTTGCTGCAATCTTTGTAGAATCCCATTGCCAAGCTTTTCCAAGGGTCTCCATGAGTCCTATGCGAACCACCAACAAATGCCAAGCCTTCTGTGACCTCTCTTCCGCTATTGTGAACAAAGGGCGGCGGTTGGTCAGGTGCCAGCACTTTACACAGAATCCTTTCTGTTGGAATCGACTTTCTCTCTGACAGCATGTCTGAGCTGTCCTCGTTTTGAGGGCCATCAAGGTGGACAGTGTGTCTGGGCTGTGGCTGAATGAAGGTTCTATTCTTCTTGGTAGTGTCCAAGCGTTTGGGTTTGTCCTGTCTTGCCTATAGCCATACCCGAGTTGAGCGAATCACCAAGTTTTGCTACATTTGTCCTCCCAATCTAACTAATCAATAATAGAAGCGCCGGCTCAAGCGCCTACTGTTGACTCATGTTTGGGCCACAAGAAACTCCCTAGTTCGATCCAACCATTTGATCGTCCAAGCGAAGGGTTAGATGGTGACAGCGAAACTTGTCGATGGCCGACCTCGGCGTAATTGAAACATAAGAGGGGATGAGACGAGAGCATACCTAGGATACGACACGACACGACACGACTTTGATCCCAGTAGATCTAGGGGCCCACGCGTCGCCCACTTGGCCTGTGGTGTTGTGGGGGATGGCATCACAGACCCGTTGTTGTTGTTGTGTCTGACGCTCCCCTATGGCTGACGAGTTAGCAACTGTACGTAAGGGAATGCGGAATACAATGACACGCCAATGGTCCAGAAATCTGCGTGATCGTCGCCTTCGTTATGTTGTTCATGGCTTGCGCTTCTCTCTCGAGACTGCCCAAAAACACCCAGAACCCATCAGCTCTTGTCTTCTTGGGGTCGGGATTATTTACAAGCCACTCACAGCATGCCCAGGTTGCTGTCCGTGGCAGACCAGAGGTTATCACAGGGAAAATTGTGATAACACGCAAATATAAGCCCCATAAGTAAGGGAGTTTAGAATGTTACTCATGTTTTCTATGATACAATCATAAGAAACACCAAGTCTTATCATGGGCTAGGCACCTATTCCCGAGCATGCTTCATGATACAGAGCAGAGAAAATTGACTAATGAGAATTGTATTTATGTACTTATTCATCCAGCACTGCGGCTGGGCTAGACCAACAGTCGTTCCTTCGTGGATCAAATAATAACTATAACTCCGACAATGAATGCAATGTAGTGGTATCTCACCCGAAACACTTTTCCCCGGTACTGTCCCCGGTACTTTCTCTGCCTGAACGCCTTGTACAAAAAAGCCATGCCTACCCCTTCCATAAGCCATGATAAA
This sequence comes from Fusarium dlaminii, assembly GCA_013186775.1. Taxonomy (NCBI): domain Eukaryota; kingdom Fungi; phylum Ascomycota; class Sordariomycetes; order Hypocreales; family Nectriaceae; genus Fusarium; species Fusarium dlaminii. Next base: position 491,057 of record JAAOAL010000060.1, on the reverse strand, counting down.
GTAGTCTGTATTTGATAAGCGTTATCCGATACGTGGTATTGGAATCCTAGTAAACTCGCAGGTCAAACTCGTTTGTAAACCCGCCGTTGAGAAGCATGCAAGCGATGCGAATACGTTGAGTGGGCATGTCGTCAGCAGTGTATGCCTCAATAGGACTAATGCCCAAGGAGAGACACATAGCGTTGGTGATAGTATGAACACCGCAGTCATGGCCGTTGTTCTGTAGAGGAGCCTCGTGGAGAATGGTCTTCCATTCATCCTCAACGAACTTCTCCTCCAAAATGTCTCGGATCCACGCCATGGCACGCGCGGTGTAAGAACGGTTGCCGCCTGCATTGATTGAGTCCATGTGGGCAACAGTTCGTTTGGAGGGACGAATAACGAGCAATGTCCAGTGGGAATGCTCGCAAATGGGTAAGAGAATAGTGTCAATATCGAGAAAGTTTCTTTTCTCGATGCCGTATCGGCGCAGTGTCCTCTGGGTATTGCCGGTGCCCTGATCTTGAAGGCGTTTGAAAAAGAATGAGCCCGGAGTCCAGATCTTGCGAGTGTTCCGCTTGACATCCTTAATGCCGGCAGCTGAGTTGATAGCTCGATCGAGCCAGACAAGAGACGCGTTGACAATTTCGTCGTTTAGCCATTCAGTTGAGGACACGATCTTGGCAAAGTCGTGTTTTCGGAGGTCGACGCCCTCGGCGGACTTCGCAAGGCTCGTGGACGATGCAGCATTGAGTGTGTTCATTGCCCTTGTGTGCCATTCCGGTGAGACTGGTGCAACGAATGTCTGATTAGGCTCGCGAAGTCCTCCAGATCGAGCGAGGCGTTCCTCGCGCTCTTTCCTCGCCCTCTCCTCCGCCTCACGCTGCGCTGTCTCAGCAGCCAAACGAGCCTCTTCAGCAGCTTTTTGGGTGGCCTCTTTGACTTCATGGTCAATTCCGGCCTTTGAGTCGTCGCTGATCTGGAGATCGAGGGAAGGAAGCTCAAATATCTCTCTGATACGCGTATCAAAGTCACGTCCATCGTGCTCTTCTAAGCGGCGACGGCGGAGACATTCATCAATGCTAAAAGGATTGAATGTGGTCTTTTTGGGTGGCTCCTCGGCGGGAGCAGGTGGTATGTTGAGCCATCCACGGGTCCAATGAGGGCGTTGCTCCTGAAATGCCTGGGTCGGAGGAATGACCTCTCCCGTTTCCTTGTCGTAGTTAATCTGCTTGGGTACATCTAGACCCAGATGTGTTCTTGGTTTCGGACTGATGGTGTCGTCCGTAAAGCGTACAGCCTTGGGTCGACATGTTACGCGAAGACGCTTGGGCGTGACCTTTGACGGATGCTTTCGTCGATTCCGAAGAATAGACCGGAGAGTTCCGGTTTCATTTGAGGTAAGAGGAACCTTAGGAGTGAAGTCGGTGATGTATTTAGTCTTTAGGGCTTGATGTTCGTTGCTCTCCTCATAAAAGGTTTGGCGATAATCCGCGGGCGTTATCCGCTTGATCTTCTCATGGGCACACCCAGCGCGAAGAAAGTCTGTTTTGTAGTAGTGAGGGCGAGGGACATCAGGGCGAGGGAAAGATGGCACTGGCTCAGGTAGAATAGCCTGAATGGCGGGTTTTGTAGCTGCTGCCTCTGTGGATGAAGCAGTCTGTTCATCAGGATTTTTGTCGATTGGCTCCTTAAGCTCATCGGATTCAGGAAATGATCCTGGCAGTAAGAAACGCGTCTCGAGGTCAGTTCGTGGTGGGGTAGGGAACATGTCCTGTAGCTTGCCACGATATTCTTCAGAGTCGACATAGCTTGGGGCAGGAAGGTTGCGAAGGATAGCCTTAATATCAAGCACAACTCGATCCAGGAATGCCTGTGAAACGTTCCAGTAATCTTCCCCATACTTCTTGAGAATATTGTTGCAAACAACAGGAAGCGCTGGACCGGATAGAAAGTGCTTCATCGATTCGAGGTGTGCGGCGAACTCTGCAGAGAGTCCGTAATCAAGAATAGGAGGAACACATTCGTTGCTGTCCCGAATTTTGACGATAACGCCGATTTCGTAGATTCTGTTCAAGTAGTCATAAATCCTCTGCAATTGCAAAGTGAAGATATCGTAAAAGTCATGGTTGAACGCCTCATAACGATTGATGGCATCGACTATGTCGGTGCTCAGTGGTGCCAGGTCTTTGTTTGCTTCCTGTCGGGCTCCTTGCTCAAGGCATTCCCAGACTATCATTAAGGACTTGGCGAAGTACTTATAGTCAGCCAGCAATGTGGTAAGGCCATCTTGGTCGATCCAGCGGAGCCCAGCACTCTGCCCAGGAGCGCCTGTGTTGGAGACCGCGTTGCCATCACAACTGGTGCTAATCTTGACACGCTTGTTGCTGACTTGGTTTTCACTCAAGTAAGAGCGACATTCTGCAATTTGATAGGACTGAGGTCGTACTAGTAACGAATTAGAACGGAAGGAACATAAGGCTGTCAATGTCATGGGGAGGTTGAAACTTACAGATTCTGGCGATCGTCTCACCAATGCCCGTGAAGGCCGAATAGAGGCTAGATATCATCCTGGTGATAGATCTGGTGCCCGTTGTGATTCCGAGCATGCGGCTAGAGGTCTGCAGTATCAGGTGAGTAAGGGCAAGCATACAAATAGCAAGAGAGGGGCTTACATGGGCCTGTTGGCCAGATTCCTCGCTAGGAACAGTCTCTCCTTGGCGGAGAGTAACGATATGGGTGGAAGTATCAGTGACACCGATTTGTGCGGCAACAAGGTCGATCTCAGTATCTTCGGCACGACGCTTGCGTGTCTGTATGCCATCGACAACAACAAGATTGGGGTCAGAGATAGAGGTAGTGGTAGTCGAAGTTTTGGGTGTGGGTGTGCTGAGGGCCCCGTCATTTGTGTTGACAGTTTCAGCCTGTGGTTTGGGTCGGGGTTTTTGGTTGCTGTAACGATTAAGATTGGGGGGAGACTCTGTGTCAATGAATCTTTGGCGAAGAACGGGATCTTGAAAAATCTCGCGGCGCGGAAGTGGTGAGTCAATCAAAAGACGCGCAGTAGGTCGCCTGATCTGCCTTGGAGGAGTAACAAACTCAACCTTTGGCGAAGGCAGGGAGACTTGAACCTGAGTAGTTGCTTTGGCCTTGGAGATGATCTGTAGCTGCTGTCGCTCCCGTCGCCTTTCGGCAGCTTTCACGATATGCCAAGGCACATAGCTTCCCTTTTGATTAGCGGACTGGTGGACCGAAATGCGCGATTCAAGCGAGAAAGACATGACGAGCGAAATATTGGGTTTGAAGTGAAATTTAGAAAGTGCAATGTAGAACTTGGTCCAGACGAAGCAGTAGCGTTCGTGAAAGAAGAAAAGTGAAGTGGAGTGGTGGAATGAAGTTATCGCGATCCAGTTGGAAAACGAGGAAAGAAGTAAACAGCCAACAGGGAAATGCGATGTCAACAAAGCAAGCCGGGCTACCAGCAATGTGCTGCTGTTGTTGTATTGTATCGCAGTGACAATGAAGCAGAAGCAAACCGTGGTGCAGGTGCCAGCAGGTATCAAGCAGTGTCAAGTGTATAGTACGAGCGGTGAATCGAAAGAAATCGGGAAGCTGCGAAGCCAAGGCGAAATTGTTCTTACAAGAATCGAAGTTACGAACGAGTCAAATTGAAGTTGATCGAAGCTGCAGTTGATGTTGATGGTTAAGGGAGGAAAGGAGGAGGGTTTGAGTCGAAGAATCGAGTTCGTTTTCAACCACGCCAGATCACTCAAGCTCGGGCCCAAGACGCGTGAGCGCGACAACAATGGCGTCGCGTCGGGTTGCTACAGCCACTTCCCAATTAGGTCTCCTTTATCCAAATCGTTGCGGTGATGCCATCACGACCACGCAAGCCCATAGAGGATGATGTCGCTGTGGAAGGTTGCCTACAGTGGTCAGTTGAAAGACGTGAAGTCTTTCAGCCTCTAGGACGTGCAGATGGAGGTCAGTGCGCCCGCACTGACAGGTCAGGTGGGGCTACGCGTGACGTCGCCGCGATTGGTCAAATTCACGCACCTTCCTACCTTACCTACCACCTAGTAAGGTAGGTAGTGAATTGGATGACCTCAGGAGCCAATTGTTCACCCCAGCATGACGGAAACGACAGTTATGGATGCTGCTGTTATCTGAAATGAGTCTTCTGAGCGCGCGAGGGTAGGAGTGAGACTTTTGAACAGATCTCAGTTGATTGATCCTGAGACTGTATAAAACTACTTTGGCTTTCACAGGTATAGTAAGGTAATTTACCAACTTACCAAACTATATAAGACCTTACACCAAAAAAAAAGAAGGAGAAAAAAATATGGGCAAAGACCCCTTGTTCTATCCGTCAAGTTATGAATCTACCCCCTGGTAGGTTAGTAGTAAATGGTTCTCAGAAAATGTAGGCTTAGGCAAAGAAATTTATGGGACAAAGATAAGTAAATCAATACTAACTTTGGTTGATATAATTGTCCTCTAAAAGCAGAGCTCTCGATCGCTCACCCCCATGTCTGAGGTTATCAGGTTTTGTTGGCGCCTACGCATATGCAATGGCATGGTTCGCGATTGATTTGCTGAGCTTCTGGTAGGGTAGAGACACATGGCCACCTCTCAATCGCTTCGCCGAGAGATTCTTTTCTTTGTATTCTTATGCATTAACTTCAATTGTAAGATGATCTAAACACCATATGTACATTCGCTAAAGCCATCATTTACATCAAACCAGCCTGCCTCGATAACCTTTTGGGTCAACAGTCTCCATCCCCTCAGTGCTATACCTACAGCTGCGCCAAAGTAGGTCCCAACTTCTTTGTGCAAAAGGTCGAGAAATACTCGTTCAAAGCATCCACTGTTCCGCTACCTTCGACAAGGCTGACCACGATTGCTACGTATCCATCAGGTCTGACAACGACCACTCCACCAAGCTCTTCATCAAGACCCATTTTGGCATGGGCTACAGCCTTCGCCTGAGGGAATCGTGCATCGGACCGGTCGTCAGCGTAAACATGGTCCCTATATCGGGCAAGCACTCCAGGCACATCGCGAGAGATTTCGATTTCAGGTCTCTTGGACGAAAAAACCGTGGAGATGGTAAAGAATCGGCTGTGTGGGAGGTGCTTCTCGTGGTATGAGACCTTGTCGAGATCGGGTCGCTGATAAGCTGCGTAGAACGACCGCTGGCTACCGAGGTGATTGGCGAAATCTTTCAAAGCCTGGCGGGTCTTTGACGGGACACCTGCAAAGACAAACAATCGGAACGCGCCGTTCAAGGGAACTTCCTGCTCCAAATGCACAACGTTGGCGTCAACTACTCTCGTTACATTCGAGTTGATAAAAAGGCGGCCGGTCCGTAGCTTGGTCCCCTTGGGGTGAATCAGTGGGGATTGTGCATTATGTTCTGGTGACCAGTTGAAGACGTTGGGCTTGTAGTAAACGCCGTATCCACTGGTAAACTCGCACGACTCCTTGAAAACATTGATGAACTCGTTATCTTGAACATCGTTCTTGCCATGGTTGGCTGATGCTGCCTGGACCTCAGCAGCCGCGGGTGGTCGCTGAGAGAAAAGCTTCGCATATCGGTTATCAAAATCAAGGAGAGACTCAGCGACATGCTTGCGTTCCGTTTCGTATGTCTTGAGGACTTCCCTACTGGCGAAACCGGATTCAACGGCGTGGATCTTCCAAGCAAGGTTCTGGGCATCAAGGAATGCTGTGTTCATTCCCTGACCGGCCTTGGGCTGTGGGTGTGTCAGCGCGTGGTGATAAATGGAGCACGGGAGGACTTACACTATGTGTATGGCAAGCATCTCCACCAAGGAAGACTCGCTGGTCCAGTGTGTATCGTTCTGAAATGCCTTGTCCGATAGGATAGACAGAGTACCACTCGACGCGCTCCCACTCAATAGAGTAAGGCTGCAAGATCTTCTTTGCCGATTCTTGCACTTGCTCCTCGGTGGCTGTTTGTCTGGGGTTCCAATCGGGATCTGTAGATGATGCAATCTGGATATAAAGACGGACCATGTTGTCCTCTCGCGGAATGACCATAATGGAGCCGTGCTCACTATGGATGGTACATTTCATCTGAGCGTCGTCAGTAAACCATGAAATAGGGCTTGTTGAGCAGCTCAGCTTACCTTGATATCAGGGAAGTCGGTTTTCACGACACCGTCCATGACACCCCAAACATGGGCGATGGGATCCTTGTGGTGAACGGCAATGCCAAGCTGGTTGCGGATAAATGACCTTGCACCCTCGCCACCGAACAGATACTTGGCGTGAATGGTCTCCTGGGCAGTACCATCGACATGCTCCAATTCGACAGTGACAGGGTATTCGGGGTTAGACTTCTCATCGGATGTAAAGCCCTTGATTGTCCATGGTCGTTGGACCTGTGCTCCATTCTTCTCGAGGTCGGAGATAAAGACACGCTCGATCAGACCTTGGTGCAACAAGGTGGTGAAAGGGTATCGAGCATCGATAAAATCAGGGCAGCTGGCCCATGTTCCAGTCCGGGCGATACCCTTTCCTGACGAAGCTGGATCCCAGAAGGCAACTTCGTAGACGCGAGCTGGGTGATGAGCCATGATTGCTGACTTTAAGCCCATGTTGCGAAGAAGGTCCAGAGAGCGTGGCTGAATGCCATCGGCTCGACCGGTAGGGGTCGGCTCAGCTCTGTTATCGATATGCTTGATCTTGTAGCCCCAGCGAGCAAGGCATGTTGCGAGCATGAGGCCAACCGGGCCAGCTCCAACAATGACTAGCGAGGTTAGAATTCAATTGGTTGGTATAGCCAACAGCGTCAGACTACTCACCGATGTCATAGTATGGGGAGCGATCGGACTGTGATTGAGACATTGTGTAGAAGAAGAGGCGTGGTTTGGTTAGTTAGGTATCTACTGGTGTGATCAATCTGAGGAAACAAGAGGCAGAGTTGATGGGGGGGTCGCATATTATATGCTAAATGCGATAGGCATGATATCCAGAGATGCCGGGGGTCTGGCCGGACACGCAGTAAGCAGAAGTCCGGTGCGACTCAGACCCGAGGGGAATTGACGGCATCAGACTTCGGTACGGGATGTGGAGTGCATATCTGCTGTATGGCGCATTGTTTTTAGATAGAGATTCTGGCCGAAATGTTCTAGCCAACGGGGAATATCCGCTTCGTGGTTTGGCGAGACGAATAATCACTTGTCGTCATGGGGTCGAGCTGTCTTGAGTGTGGGGTTTCTGGGGCGGAGAGGAGACCAGGGGAATCAAGACTGCCTATTTGGGAAATCGGGAGTTGATTTCGGGAAGCCGCAACCGGGTCCGGCTTTTGTCTCGGTTGCAGGGGCGCCGGGGAACGATGGAGCCTGTTAGTACTAAGTCATGAAATACTGCTAGATCTTAACATATCTTAACTGCACCCGTGGATTGGGTCGCACTGCAGCGCCCGGGAGTGGGCCCTTCGAATGCCGGGCAGGAGGCCGAGATCTCAAGATCCAGTCCTATCTGACAACGAACGGTCTGGCGTTAGTAATTGACTGGGGTTATGTTGAATGGGGACGTGAAGGTCCTGGTCCTGTTCCCAATTTACGGTGTGCAAGGAATCCCGCTCGCCATATTGGACTAGAAGATTTGACTGGATGATTCTCTCTATACGATAGGTAGCCTTTATTGAGTGAGTGCGCGAGAAAGAGTCGACCCATTGGCTTGATTGTCTCTATGCTGGAAAGCCCAGCGACCTACGTGACACCACCTTTGATACAGAATCGCTTTCCTGCCTCAACGAACCATTTTCTGAGCTTTACCCAAGGTATACATATAACTACCCTAGAGTCAAATGTAGAAGGAACTCTGCCTTTGAACTTCCCTGTCGTGTGCCGAGTATTCGAAAATGGAAGTCGCCATTCTTTCAATAGCCCCAGGCGATGTATGTATCACGAGCGTCGTTGCACTGGAAGCACAAACTCAAGATGTCCCTTCCGCTAGGTTGGCGACACCTTTGTCTTGTTGCTCTTACACGTACAACAAATAGAAAAGTTCACATATTGAATGTCGAAACGCGATATATTTTGCGAATTACCCCCTTGCGAGGCTTGTAAGCTGCTATTCGGACTTAGACGAACGATTATTCAAGACCAAGTGATATGGGAATGGGCGATACCACCCAATTTTCTGCCTATCTCGCAAGAGACCGGTCCTTGAACATCACAGATATCTTTGACGAAGAGAGTTAGTGTAGGCATGAGATAAACTTAGAACGTTGACTAACAGACACCTCGCAGAATGCCGCAACGTTCTTGTGAGATATTGCGCCCACATACCTCGCAACTACCAGTACCGTGATGGAATCCGGCTTGTCAGATGCCTACACAACGACAAAGAATGCTTTCTGATGTGATTTAGGTCTTCCTAGTATTACGAGACCACCTTGGCGATGAGTTCCTTGGGTACGCAGGAGGCGTACTTTACGAGATGATTGAAGTCGATTGCCATCATTCGGATGACCCAGGTGCAGCATTTCAGCGTTGGAGACATGATCACTTGAACAGACATGTGGGAAAACCCTCAATTGGACTCATGACAACCATTAGTTCTGACAAAAGGAGCAGACTGATCTCGAACTCCCTCATGTCCCGCACCTCACAACTGTTACGTCCAATATTATACCGACAACTGCCCTGATAGAGTGGAGGAAAAGCTACCCTCAAAGATATCGCACTCGACTTTCAGACTACTCACCTATAATAGCAAGGTCATCGCTTTACCCAAGCGGTATCGGTATACGAAAGAACTGGATGATAGAACATACGATGTATGTTTCATCTCGTGACGGGGGTACCCGTGCGTTTCGTCAGCTCAAGGCCAGAGAGTTTCACGAGATGCAATGGAATGAGAATATGATTCATAAGGGCAGACTGGTCGGTGAAAAGTCAATTGACCTCGGCGAACTACCCAAAAGGAGAGCCACGGAAAAGCATCAGGCACAGACTGAGCGCACTCATCACCGTCGATCACTAAGCTCCAAAATCATCAGTCCGGAGAAGATGACTCAGATTATACACATGTTCGGCGTGACAGACAAGGGAAACGGAAAGAAGGAGAATCAAAAGCCTGCACTGGTCCAAGATGATCATTCCATAATTCTGGCCCACGACGCATTCAAACAGCAGTTCGATGCTCATGTCAGGGACTGCGAAATACCCAACGCCAACTTTGCGAGGAAGTTTGGGTTGTTCACCAGCGACAGGTCGCTTCCACCTTTCATAAGAGAACTGCCAGTCGCTGAAGATAAAGCAATGGATATGATAAGTGCCTCGCCAGCAAAAGGGGTATTAAACTCCTGGAGGTTCCACGGCCCTTTCACGCCTCAGCTTTGGTTCGACAGTGGCATTGATTACAGATGGAAACACCGTTCTTATTAGTTACAACTGATGCTCCAGGCGGTGTTGCAGGGTATATTACATTGTGACAAGCAGATGATGTGGGCATCTCCAACAAGCCTTGCTGGGGACTTCTAGATCAATTCGACAGCAAAGTAGCATATGTAAGACTCCAATGAAGCGGTACCGGACTCCCAAACTCGCGTCAGAGGCTCGCGAGTGTTGCATTATCGTTGACACTTGTTGCCAGCTGACCACAATTCAGCACCCAAATTTTCGACTGGTCCAACCGAAGTCCCTGATTCATTCATTCATTTATTCACCCTGCTAGCATTTCCTGTTTTTGTTTCCTGGCTTTCGTTCAAATAATTTGCCTGAACCTCGACCTTGATATGCCACCATCAACCTGTATCACTCGGAGCTACTGTCAAGTAGCTACTGGGATTCGAGATTCTGGGCTCGATGCAACAAGACAGTTCGAATAGAGGGCGCTACTCTGACCCTTCAGCATCTGTATTGACGCCTTTGAGAGGAGACTTCCTGGATATCTCACCAGGATTCGAGTCGAGAACGCGTTCGCTATCTCCGCGCAAGCGTCTTGTCAAACAACCCCTTCATATTCGCATGAACTTGACTGAGAGCCAAGTTGACAAGATTACGGACGCGTATGTCATATGTTTCTATTAATCTCTATTTCCAACTAATTATTCTGAAGTTTCAGTCATCAAGTCGATAAGAGCCCGACGAATGCTGCTAAGTTCAAGAAAAAGTCTACAATGGCTACTCCAAGAACGACTCCAAGGTCAACACCACGAAAGAACAAACCAAGACTTCTACAGCATGGAGATTCATACGGTTGGACTACTAGAGAAGATGGTCCCTCTGATGTGAATTCTCCAACCTTTTCCGAGCTTATGCCCGGTCGCCATTCGGGCTCTTCCAAGGACTTGTTCTCTGCCAGTTTAGCAGAACGTCGACATATCAGCCCGCCTTCTCCGTTGCAGCTTGGGAATCTCCGTCGTAGTGGGGCAGTTCCTCGGCCAGCCGAGATGGAAGATATTCCCGATTCAGTCTCTCCTTTGGGGCAGGGAAGCTTTGAGCGTGAGCCGATCTTCGACGATGATGCCTCTTCGGTCTACTCCCCTCAACAAACTGCCCGCCCATCACCTCTTCGCCTCAGCCACGTCAGGTCACAATCCAAATTCAATGGTGCTGGAGAGGGTTCATTCCAAGAGTGGAAAAGGAGCCATGATGCCTCCATGATCAGGGAGTCGGTAAGCCATCCAGGGGATCTGGTCAATAGGCCTCGACGCTCGAAGAGCTCTGCCGATGGACTGAGACAGGCCCGAGCCATCGCAGTGCACTCTCCACCGATCCCACAAGTCGTAACAGTGGGCTCTGATAACAGCAACTATCGTCGGACTGTTCAAGACACTCCCGTATTCTCACCACTGCAGTTCTATTTCAGAGGGACAGACTACCCAAGCTCCAAGAAGGGCGAAAAAATAATGATTGGGGATAACGGGTGGCTCGAACGCCCTGATGGTGGCCCTGATCAAAGCTCAAAGACGCCCCAGAAGAAGACCGGAATTTTGGACAACATCAAGAAACTCGCAAAAGACATGGTATGTTGGTGAAATACAGCGTCAGATGTTTGTACTAACTCAACCGCAGACGGAGCTTCATTATACCTCTCGTCGGGCGCAGCCCGCAATCCGGTCTCGCCCGACATCACAGGTCGCCATTTCACTAAATGCCAGAGAGCAAAGCCTTCTCTACTGTGAACTGGAGTTCAACCTTAGCACTGCATTGAATGACTATATTACGGTGCAACTGGACAAGGGTCGGCTTGTGCCTGATAAGCTCAAGAAGGTAGCAGATGCGTGGCATAACAAGGGCCGACCCAAGGTTGTTGGTTTCCGCTACGACCTGGAGACGCAGCTTGAACTTATCAACCTGCACGTCGACGATTTTCGCTTCTATGGCCGCCGACAAGCCGATCCTGTTGAGATTGGCGGGCTCCTGCACGCCATGAAGGTCAATGCCAGAGCAATGTGCGTCCGGACACTTTGCCAGCCAGATTCTGTGATTGCGAAGCAGTTGGTCGACACCCAGTCAACCTTTAAAATGCTTGATGTCCCAGACTATCAGCAGCGCGCGCTTTCTGACATAGCTCAGTTCTTCAAGGTGATCGTGGAGCGAGAGCAGGATGCTCGAGAACACACTGGAGGCAATGGCAGGGACTCCAGCAACCGGGGCGAGCGACGGTGGACAGCGGTTCAGGAAGGGATATGATTTAATGGGCTTTTTACTTGTGACGGGTCATGGTTTTGGTCTTGTTGCTTTCGATTGAGTTGAATTGGTTGGACAGCACGTCATCATGGAGCTGGACAGTTGCAAACAGCACAGGTGATTCAGCTGCGGTGATCGTTATCATGGTGTGCGAATACATTGTAAAATTGATACGAAAAGTAACCCCAGAATTCGTCAAAAAGGATTCTCATAGGTACACGAAACCAATACATGACACCGTAAGCACTTTAGAAACAGGACTGTATCGACTATGTAAATATCCAAGAGGCGCCAAGTCATGTCTCGTGAGATCTCCAAAAGTTAACATCCAGACTGATGGTTCAGCCTGTGGTAATGAAAAACACTTCTAGTACCGCTCGTAGTTTTTAAACGTCACTCAACATAAACCAAGAGAAGAAGAAAGCAAGAAGAAAATAAGCGAAAGAAATACTGTCGTGAGATGTCACAATGAAGTAGTAATAGGTTGTCGAGGGGTCAAAAGAAAGGTCGACTATTGGCGATAGCGGTAGTTGTCCTCGCTTCTACGTCGCCTAGGTTCTCGATCTTCGTATCGCGGATCATCGTAGACGAAGTCATAATCATCATCATCGTTTTGGGGTAGTGCCCTGCCGCGATCATACCGGTCACGGTCACGATCACGATCGCGGCGGTCGTCCTCTCTATCACGGTCACTGGATCTCCGTTGCTCGTAGCGGGGCATCTCCTGCTCACGCACGTAGCTACGCTCACGCTCCCAGTCGAGTTGGCGTCGTCGGTCTCGCTCCCTCGAATCCTCAACCCTATTGGCGAGAGCATTGGCTCCTAGGCCACCAGCCACGGCGCCGAGAATGGTGGAAACGAGACGAGTGCGGTCCTCATTCTCGTTTTCGTAACCTCGGGTCTTGTGCTTGCGGCGTGTTGCAGCTTCAGTCGCCTCGCGAGCTACAAGACCACCAACGACAGCGCCTAAAATACCGGCGCCGATGCCGCCGGCGGAATGAGAGAAGTTCTCATCAACGACGTTCCGGGCGCGGGTGATGGGACTTTGTGAGCGGTTTCGCGAGCTCCGTCTGTCATCATAGTCTTCGTCATCCGAGGGAGGACGGGAACGAGAGCGGCTGCGTCGGACCATGGTGGTGTTTGGTGGGACAGATCGTGGGCGGTTCTGTGACTCGGGGGGGTCGAGGGTCATGCGCTCCCGCGGAGGAGGAGGTATGCCGCCGTAGTAAGGATCATCAAGACGGGAGGTTGAGGCATAAGGAGGAGCGCCAGGAGGGGGAGGAGGAGGAGGGCCTTGTTGTTGAGACCCCGGGGCACCGCCTGAATAGTTGTCAGGAGAAAAGTCGCGTCGGCGACGAGAGTACTCTTCGTACTCGTAGTAGTCTTTTGACATTGTATGGGGGAATCTACAAGTAAGTGTAAAGCGACGCAGAGCGAGACGGTTGGTTCTAGTGTAAGTGTAAGGTCGGTATAGTAGGCGAGAGGAGGGGAAGTTGGAAGCTTATATTATGTGGCTGAGGTGGACAAAAGTGAAGAGGCACCCTAACTCAGCGGGTGGACGTCAGCCTTATGAGGACAAATGCACGGCCTATAGCTGCGAGTAAGACTAACAAGGTAGTAGGTACCTAAGTTTTAAGGTAAGGTAAGGTAGTTGAGCGCTGAGTTGTAAGAGCTGAAGTGGTGAGTGGAGTGGCGCAGCAGCAGTGGTCTAGATAGTTAATGCTTGGGGGATGCAAGTGGTGTGTGTTGTCGAAGGGGATACAGCAGAAGAATCTAGTCTATTGATCACACAGCTGATGACGACGAGTCTCTTTCAGCTACAGTACATACATCAGATAGACTACGAGACGGAAATAGGGCTGCCTGGTACAAATAGAGGCGCATCGTTCGTTGGGCATTCCCGTCGTATTTTAAGCCGCCTCCCATTAAACTGAACTGGATTGAACTGACTGAACTGAACTGAACTGAACGGGAGAGGAGAGGAAGAGAAGAGAGCGGAGAGGGCTCGGACAAGCCGATGACGTTGTAAAAGACCCCGCGTGTGGCGTGGCGTGGCGTGGCGTAGTATTTCATCTCATCATTTGTTACACAGCCTCATTTCAACACATGCATTGGGGGCACCTAAGGTACCGGTACCTATGATGAAGAATTCTCCGAGATTCTCTTTTCTCTTCAACTGTTTGGCGGACCCCAGATGATAAGAGCACCAACCACATCCAATAAACTTCGACTGCTCCAAGGGAGGCCGAGTCAAACTTGAGCTCCCCGTTTTCATTAGCCATGAAAGTCACAAAGTTCGACCAAGCACAGCGACCTCATCACAATTATCTAACGTAAGGTATCCTCTGGGGTTGGGAGTCTTGTTTGTGATGTATGAGTTTTGGTGTCTTTGTCCCACAAAAAGCTACAGTATACAATGCCCGACTACACCACAGATAATAGACAGAATTGGTTCCGCTGATGTTACTGTGTGGCCGACTTGAAAATGGATCACTAGGTCCAATGGTGTTATTAGACTTGAAATTAGACTCAAAGCATAGGGACCTAGGCGCAGCACGTTTCGGGCTACCGTCCCGTTATCCCGCCCGGTTTTCCAATACCTTATTACTGTGCAATTGAACAAAAGTTGATATTGGATGCTCAACTGGCAAGTAAATTATGGATCTCTCAGTGAGTAGGTAATGTAGGCACTGTACCCGAACGGCTCCATCCAATGCGATGAATGCATTATTCATTCTAGCGAGAAATTTACCCGACTTTGCATAAGTAGGTACTTACTTAGGTAGGTATATAGTATCTAGTATCATGCATATGCGGTCTTGTATGAAGAGACTTCATATCTCTTCCGACAAACGTATTTATACTACAAAATCAATCAGGATCAACATTCAAGCTCATTATTGATCCTTCAATGAACTCGAACTCGAAATCTGGCCAGATAGAGCAAAGTCAACAACAGAATCATGACGACGAGTTAGAAGAGAAGTTGGGCTCTGTGGAGGCCGTTCAGCAGCCCGAAACGAGAACGAACGACAGCGGAGAGTCGATCAATGAACTTGAGCATTGGAACAGCCCTCGAATAAACTCGCATCGTTACTATGCCACCAATTTCTCATTTCTCATTATGGGCATGAATGATGCATCTCTAGGGGTAAGTCAAGTTACTACTGCCTCTGTCAAGCCTGGAGCGTCATTGATTGACTGACTCGGTCTACTAACTACCTACAGGCTCTGTTGCCATACGTGCGTGTGTTCTACTGAATCGTCTACTACTCGTTTCTAATGTGAATAGATTGAGACATACTATGGCATCAACTACACCACCGTCTCTACTCTCTTTCTCGTACCTGTAGCTGGTTATGTAGTCGCTGCACTCACCAATAACTGGATACACTACACCCTAGGCCAACGAGGTGTTGCAGTTCTTGGGCCTCTCTGTCGTCTGATCGCCTACATTCCCGTGGCACTTCACCCTCCATTTCCAGCGCTACCCTGTGTTATGCTGTTTACTGGTTTCGGTAACGGCATCCAAGATAGTGGCTACAATGCCTGGATCGGCAACATGCACAGAGCCAACGAGCTGTTGGGTTTCCTCCACGGCGCCTATGGCCTCGGTGGTACCATTGGCCCTCTGATCGCGTCTGCCATGGTAACTGAGGGAAAACTGAACTGGTACACCTTCTACTATATCATGATAGGACTTGTTGTGGTCGAACTTGTTGTCGGAACAGCCGCGTTCTGGGGTGCAACCGGCCAAGTGTATCGACAGCGAGTTCGCTACGACGAAGCTAAAGACCGTGCAACAACACGCATGGCACTCAAGAAACCCATCACATGGATAGTTGCCGTCTTCCTCCTGGGATACGTCGCGACTGAGGTCAGCTTAGGGGGTTGGATTGTCACTTTCATGCTTCGAGTACGACATGCCAGACCTTTCCTTGCTGGCTTGACAGTGACACTGTTCTGGCTCGGGCTGACATTGGGTCGAGTTGTTTTGGGCTTCGTCACAGAGAGGACTGGTGAGAAGACGGCCATCATGGTCTATCTTGTGCTCTCCATAGGGTTGGAACTGCTGTACTGGCTTGTCCCCAACTTCGTCGCCTCTATCATCTTCGTCATGCTTCTTGGGTTCTTCCTGGGGCCTCTGTTCCCTGCTGCCATGGTTGCTGCAACCAAGTTACTCCCAGCTGATTATCACGTCAGTGCCATAGGCTTCGCGGCTGCGGTTGGAGGAGGTGGTGCAGCTGTGGGACCATTCGCGGTTGGTGCAATTGCGCAAAAGACCGGAGTTCAGGTTCTACAGCCTATAATAGTCGGGCTCCTTGGTGCTATCACTCTGATATGGCTTCTCCTTCCGGGAGGGTTCAGAAAGGGAGGTCTCGAGAGAGCAAGGGAGCAGAACTTGAGGCCTGGAGGTGATGTGAAGGAGGCTTGGTTGTGGGTCAAGTCAAAGGTGGTTTAGATGCTGTAAATACAGATCTATCTATCTATCATTTTGTAAAAATTGATGCGGTAATTATTTGCTTCTTTTATGCGACTTGTTTATCGTAGGTTAGCTTGGTTAGTAGGTATGTGAGTCTATGTACTTACCTAAGGTACCTTACCTAGATCCATGCTCAGTACGTCACTGGCTCAATGGAGGGGTTCTCGCTAGGTACCTACTACTTATCTTATCACTCAACCCCCATCCATCATCCATCACATTGTGAACTTTTCGACCTAAGGAGGGGAAATGCTCAAATGAACTGTTAAACTTCACCACCTCGACTCTTTCTTGGCTATTACCTAAACAGCCTAATCCAGCCGGTGACGCTCTCAAACATTAAAATCCCCATAGTTCGTCGTCAATTGCCCTCTCGCCCTCGCGGCTTCGTTCATCATGGCGCCGACTTCGGCCTCCATCACTGCCCTCACGCCCCTCAAACCTGACCTTCACGAACGCGCCTGGGCCTCGGTTCCTCACCCGACTCTTCCTCTGATCGCAACCGCTCACGCAAAGGCCGTCACTGTATTCTCTCTCTCGACTGCTTCGGCCCACAGCGTCCTTACCGGAGGCCACACCCGCTCCGTCCGCTCTGTCGCATGGAAGCCCCATCTGCGCCCCGGCAACCTATGTCTCGTCACTGGCAGCTTTGACTCTACAGCTGGAATATGGCGCTGGGAGGGTAAAGAACAGAACGAGGGAGGACTGGAGGTTGAGGTCACGGCGCAAAGCGTGCGGAGGAGAAACAATGATGATAGCGACGATGATGGCGATGCTACCAGCAAGGAGTGGGAGTTTACGCTTGTGCTCGAGGGTCACGACTCGGAGATCAAGTCTTGCGCTTTCAGCCCCTCGGGTTCTTATCTAGCTACCTGCTCGCGCGACAAGTCAGTCTGGATATGGGAGGATATCGGCGCATCTGAGGAAGACGACGAGTGGGAGACTATCGCTGTGCTTAACGAACACGAGGGCGATGTCAAGGCTGTTGCTTGGTGTCCCGACGTCCCTGGCCGCAATGCTAGACGCAGCTACTCGGCCGATGTGCTCGCCAGCGCAAGTTACGACAATACAGTGCGCATCTGGCGAGAAGATGGCGATGCAGAATGGGTTTGTGTTGCTATTCTTGAGGGTCACGAGGGCACTGTCTGGGGGCTTCAATGGGAGCCACGACCCCGGGAGGGAGATCGCTTCCCGCGACTCTTGACATTTTCTGCCGATAACACTATCAGGGTGTGGACATTGAAGCAGGACGATGAGGCGGAGGAGAATAGTACGGGAGGTGGTGCCGGTGCTCTTGGTGGAATCCCCAATACAATGCGGAGATCTCTACGAGAAGAGTGGACATGCACATCTGTCTTACCCAAGGTGCACACCCGTGACATCTATTCTGTGACATGGAGTGCACAGACAGGGCTCGTAGCGAGTACTGGCAGCGATGGGATTGTTGCGCTTTACGCCGAGGACTCGGAGCAACATGTCACGACAACCGACACCCAAGACCAAACCATGGGTAACACTGAGGAGAGCAAGCAACAGCAGACGAATTGGAGACTCCTCACTTTGCAACCCGGAGCTCATGGACCCTTCGAGGTTAATCATATTACCTGGTGCCGGAGATACGATGCCGGCTCGGAGCGGCGCGGGGAAGAGGAGATGCTAGTTACAACGGGCGATGACGGGATCGTACGGCCGTGGCAGGTTGAGATTGACGCGCCAAGGTAGCATTGCATCTTGTTGAGATAACACATACAACTGAAAATAAACCCACTCACTTATACTTCGAACCACATGTGAATATCAGTAGGTTAGATAGATGTATCGTCTACGCAATGCCAGATGAAGAAAATGAAACGACCCGTCAGGTGCTCTGAACCCTTAAACAGTAAAAAGAAATCATGCTATGTCGTTCCCAAGCCCATGTCAATGTAGGGCAAAAGTGTCCTTCGTCTAGGAGGGTATGATACAAGTGGTTTACATGAGAAGCTCAATTGCTCCCCAGATCCAGTGGCTTTTATAAACTTCTTCCCTCCCAAACGATTAGTGGCCATGCAATTACCATACCATACTAACCATATTGTAATCCCCCATTAAACCTGTTCCTTCAGTTTTCATCCGCTTACTCGCCCTTGAGCTTGTCCTGCTTAACAGTGAAAGCCATCTCGAGGAGTTCGCGCTCCTCCTTCATGTGGACTTGCTTGAGACCAGTGGCGACAGAAGCACTGGGGTTTCGGCCAGCGTACATGACGTGCTTGCGGGTGTGGTGCTCAGTGTTGTTGAGCAGAGTCTCGATACGGGGCTGAGTGAAGCTCCAGGCACCGGCGTTGAGAGGCTCCTCCTGGCACCAGACGATGGTCTTGGCGTTGGGGTATTGGTCAAGGTTCTCCTTGAGTTGTTGCCAAGGGAAGGGGTTAAGCTGCTCAATGCGAGTGATGGCGACGTTGTCCAAGTTGTTCTCAGATCGGTGCTTGTGAAGGGCAGCCCAGACCTGACCGCTGCAGAGAATAACGCGTTCAATCTCCTCAGGAGCCTTGATGGCACCAGTCTCATGCTCAGGATCAGGGATAATCCACTGGAAGCCAGCGTTCTCGCCAGTGAACTCCTCAATGTTACTACGAGCCAAAGGGTGACGGAGAAGAGACTTGGAAAAGAAGATAACGAGGGCTGCAGACAAGTTAGCACCTATAGAAAACAGAAGAGTATCCCTTTTACTTACGCTTGCGGTACTGGCGGTGCATCTGGCGGCGGAGAATATGGAACAAGTTGGCAGGAGAGGTCATGTAGGCGATCTGCATGTTGCAGTCCTGGTGTTGACGGACAAGCTTCTCACCAGTGGGGAAATCACGGGGATCCTCGTTGCTGAGCTGAAGGTATCGCTCCAGACGTCCAGAAGAGTGCTCGGGACCCTGGCCATCGTAACCGTGGGGCAGAGACATGACAAGACCGGTTCGCTGCATCCACTTGACCTCACCAGAGGCGATAAATTGGTCGATGATACATTGAGCGTTGTTGGCAAAGTCACCGAACTGGGCCTCCCACATGACAAGGGCGTGGGGCGAGGACAGCGAGTAACCATACTCAAAGCCCAAGGCACCAAACTCACTGAGGGAAGAGTTAGAGATGACGAACTTGCCCTGGTCCTGGCTCAGGTGCTGAAGGGGAGTGTAGGTATCCTCGGTCTCCTGGTCGTGGAAGACAGCGTGTCGCTGAGAGAAGGTGCCACGCTCGACATCCTGACCGGAGACACGGACGTGGTAGCCCTCAGTAACGAGAGAACCAAAGGCCAGAGCCTCGGCAGTAGGGAAGTCGATGTTCTTGCCCTCAACAACAGACTTGGTTCGGTTGGCGAGAATGCGCTTCAAGTTGCGGTGAACGTGGAAGCCCTCGGGAGTGCTTCCAATGACGGTACCGATATGCTCGAGAGTAGTACTCTTGACGCTTGTCTCGTTAGTAGCCAAAACTTCGGTGGCCAGCTCCTTTGGAGACTTGAAGCCGTTCCAAGCAGAGGTGGTCCACTCCTTGGAGGTAGGAGTGTAGTCCTTGGACTTGGTGAAGCTCTCCTCGAGCATGCCCCAGACCCACTGCTTGTGCTCATCGACATCCGCCTTGGAGAAAGAGCCTTCCTCGATGAGCTTGTTGACGTAGATGTCGATTTGAGGCTCCTTCTCAGTGATGCGCTTGTACATGAGCGGTTGGGTGAAGGAAGGCTGGTCGGTTTCGTTGTGACCGTACTTTCGGTAGCAGTTGAGGTCAATGACAACATCGTGTTGGAACTCGGCGCGCCAATCGGCAGCAAGCTGACAGACAAAGTTGACAGCCTCGACATCATCAGCGTTAACGTGGAAAACAGGCGCGTCGATGGCCTTGGCAATATCGGTACAGTAGGCGGTAGATCGGGCGAATCGGGGATCGGTGGTGAAACCAATCTGATTGTTGACGACGAGGTGAATGGTACCACCGGTAGAAAAGGCGGGAAGAGAGTGGAAGCCGAGACACTCGTACACGATACCCTGGGCAGCAAAGGCGGCATCGCCGTGAAGGAGAACACTCATGGCGGTGCGGTGAGTCTTCTCATCGTTGTTGTAGTGCTGGATAGCGCGGGTCTTGCCCAAGACGACGGGATCCTCAGCCTCGAGATGCGAAGGGTTGGCGACCAGAGAAAGCTGAACACGCTTGCCGGAGGGAGTAGGACGCTCAAAGTTCATACCGAGATGGTACTTGACGTCACCAGATCCCTCATCCTCGGCACCGTTTGTACCAGCGAACTCGCTGAAAATAGACTCGTTGGGCTTTCGGACGACGTTGGAGAGAACATTGAGACGACCACGGTGAGGCATACCGATGACAATGTCCTTGACACCATAGTCGACACTGCGGTCAATGAGAGCCTTCATACCAGGGACAAGGGTCTCACAACCCTCGAGACCGAATCGCTTGTCGTTGGGGTACTTGGTGGCCAGGAAAGACTCGAAGCTGGAACTCCAGATAAGTCGGTCAAGAACACGGCGCTTCTCATCGACAGAGTACTTGAAAGGCGTAGGGACCTCAAGACGTTCACGGAGCCAGTCGCACTTGTCACGGTCAGGGATATGAATAAACTCAACACCGAAAGAACCGCAGTAGATTCTCTCGCAAGCATCGACAATCTCACGGAGAGTCATCTTCTCACGGCCATCACGCTTGAAGCGAGGCAGGATACCAGGGCCGAGGGTGTACTCGGTGTCCATGTCCTTCTCGGTGAAACCATAGTGCTCGAGAGTCAATTCCTTGGGCTTGATGTTGGAGAAGCCCTTGGCGTCGTTGGTACCTCGGATACCGAGGGGATCAATCTTGGCGGTATGATGACCGCGAGACTGGTAAGCACGGACAAGAAGCTGAACCTTGAGATGGTTGGTGACATCGGAGCCATCCTCCATGGCCAGGTTGCCAGCAAGGCGAGGGACGCCACCGGTCATGTTTGGGACCAGGTTAGGAGGAGGCTGGAAAGCTTGAGAGATGGGCATCTCGCCGCTCTCCATGTTCTTGAAGTAGATCTGCCAAGAGACATGGACACTCTCAGGATCTTGCCTCCACTGCATGTACATCTCATCGATGTAACTAGCGGTGCTTCCGGAGAGGAAGTTATCGTTAGGATCGGGAGGCGCAGAAGTTGCGCTCGTCGCATAGTTGCGACGAGCAGCAACGGCCAGAGGGCGGCGGGAGGCGGCGAGCTTCCATGATGATGTACGGGCCGAGAGGGTCGAGATAGAGGCGGTAGACGAGGCAGCAGAGCATCGAGCACCGCGAAGGAGCTGCGAGCTAGCTCTGCAGAGCGAATTCCTCAACATGACGAGCGTTTGTGTTTGTGTATGTGGAGAAACAGAACAGGTATAGGGAGGTAAAAAGTAACTAGAGGATATGAATGGGAAGCATCCCTCGACGAGCTTGATCACGACACGAAGGAACGGCGGAGTAAGTCAACAAAGGGTTCCCCGTGAAGACTGAGGAGAGAGGAATTGGACTGAATTGATGGATGGATAAGGTGGATAGGTAAGTAGTTGGGAGGGACACGGGAAGAACAAGTAGACGACGGGAAGAAATTGTTTTAGGTATGAGCAGCGCTGGAGCTCAAGTCGCTAGGTACCGTACGTACCTGGCCTGGCCTGGCCTTTGATGTCCTTCTGTTGGTAAAAATACTATGACGCCCCCGGCAAACCCGGTTCTGGCCGCCAGGTATTGGGGTTCTCATTGGCTAGGGGCTCCCGTAGCGCTTCGGTCACCGAGAAAACTCCGTGCGGCACACGGTGCAGGTCAGGCAGTGTTGGGAGGTTTTCATAGGGAGAATTAGGTAAAATCCAAGGTGAAAGGTGACCGGCCTTGATTGTCCGGGAACCCACATGACACACTGTTTTGGAGGTCATCGTGGACTTTTGCGGCACCTGTCATTGGGGCACGTTCAATATTTTTGGGGCTTTGGGGTCCCTTTCGGAGACTTGAGGCTTCTTTACCGAGGATCACCGTGATACTTGAGCAAGGAGAGAATGATTCCGGAAACGCTGTACCGTTCAGCGTTCACCACCATCCATGGCACCCGTTGAGCCGGGCCATCGCTTGTACTTCCCCACGATTTTGGGGCATTTGGTTTTCAATGCCGACCGATTCATGATGATGGCTTTGTGCTTATACTCTAGGGGTGCTAGAATACAACCTGGTGGTGCATTTGTGGAAATAGGGAAATCCTCCTCAGACGGTCTAGCCTAGAAAAAAACGTGTCAGTATACTCCATCAGTTGGTCAAACATGGAGTGAATCGGGGCGCACAGGAAAGGAACTGAGATTGCGGAGTATAATAACCTCCATGAAGTTTTAGTTACGTGGTTCAAACAGGGTCAATAGCCGACGCCACAAAGGTCGAGTTTGGGTTGGGACAGTATTTACTGTACTGTACCTCTTGTAGGTATGTTCATGCATTCATCATCTCATGCATTTCAGGTTTTGGAGAGCGTTTTGAATGCGTCAAGGGTTGAGACACGGGAAAACAGGCAGTTTAAAATGATAATTCACCAGCCACATTCACACTTACGTACTACGGGTAACTAGGTACTACTCCGTACTAAGTTGGAGAAGCTGAGTATCCCATGCACGTCCAAAGCTCTGACGTATGCGGACCAGATACAGCGTCAATTCTACTGTACATGTTCTGACCCCCTAGTCGTTTCTTGCTCCGTATGTATTTGATTTGGTACAGCCCAAGTTTTCACTGCTAACTAATTATAATTTAACATTCATAGCTGGAGGCTTATTGCCTATAGATTACCTAGTACTTAATCATTGACTACCATCAGATGGCCACCTTAGTAGTTGATACCTAGGGTCCACAGCTCCCTGTGAGTCTTGGTTGTAAGTAACAGGTTGGAGTCGGCACAAGATGTGCTAAAACTGAGAAAACAGCAAGCAACTCCACTTACATTTTTACGCCATCACCTGATTAATTGATTGGCTTGATGATGGTTTTTGATGTGATGTTGCAGTTGCATATGAAATTTGAAGAAAACAACCATCACATAAGGTAGGTATTCCAGATAAACCTTCTGCTGTTCAAATCTACTGATTCATGAGGTACTGTAGGTACTGGCTGGCTGAACTAGATGCTATGCTGCCTTAGGTAATCATGAAAGCAGTGGCCGTAAGTGGGTCTTTGACTGAACAAAGCACTGGAGCAGGCATCCAATCCAATCTAGTCTAATAGCTGGAAGCGTCTTCTCAACGGTGAGATATCCGTATCGAACCGTCGCATTAACAAAATACCTAGTCCATCGTCGATATGGCGATCCCAGTGGGACGTACCCTTTTCAAAAAGAAGGAGGGCATTTTGACTCTCACAAGTGACCATCAGCTGGTCACTTGGACTCCTAATTCAGGAGGCCCTGCCACAGTCTCACTAAACATCAATAACATCACAAGTAAGCTGAGACGCGGTTTTCGTCCTGTGATTCGTCTCGATTATTGACACGAATTTCACGCCAGACCTCCAGCAGACCCCAGATTCTTCACCAAAGGTTATGCTCAAAATCTTTGAAAAGGTTGGAGACGCAGAGCCTGCTACATATCTCTTTCACTTCAACACCACCGAGGCCAAGGATGAGGCAAAGGCTGTCAAAGATCTGTTATCCAGCCTATTAGCTTCTACGCGCGGCAACGATGCTTCTGTTCAAAAACCATCCGGCGCAAGTGGTGGCTCTTCAACGCCCAATCCAGGCGCTGGTGGTGGCAGTGGTGGTGGTAGCGGTTCCGCATCCATGGCCTTCGCCAGCGCTGTCAACTCACAGAATGCTTCATCCTCGCGCTGGTTCGATGACTCGCAGCTCAAGAACGACATCGAATTGCAACAGTCGCTGATGAGAAAAGATACAAGTCTGCATCAAACATACGTTGAAGCAATGCAGACCAAGCCCGACTCCTTGTCAGGAGCCGCCTTTAATTCACAGTTCTGGTCAACCCGGACAAATCTTCTCCGAGCCCATGCTATTGAGATAAACCAGAAGAAAGGAGCCTATAATGTCCTCTCAACCGTCAAACCCAAGACTGTTGATGGCGAACTAAAGTTAAACATCAGCGTAGAGCAGGTGCAGATGATATTCGCACAACATCCTCTGATCAAACGTGTATACAACGAGAATGTCCCCAAGATATCTGAAGCGGACTTCTGGTCCCGTTTCTTCCTCAGCAGACTTTCCAAAAAGCTACGCGGTGAGCGAGTCGCTGAGAACGACCCCAATGACCCTTTGTTCGACAAATATGACCCGGCTGAGAATACGGTTGCCTTTCAGAGCAAAATCATGGCAAACCAAGTACCGCATTTTATCGACATCGAGGCCAACGAAGAGAATCAAGGAGGCTTCAAAAGTGGAAACGCGAAGGATGTCGAGATGCGTCCTAGGGCCAATATACCAATTGTGAAGACCCTCAACAGTCTCAGTGAGAAGATCATGGCCAACGTTGCACCTTCTGATGTCAACACTGATGATCCCGATGGCGGTTACAACGCTTATGTCCAGCTGGCTTTGCGTGATTTGAAGGGCGACGCGAAGGAGCATCGTATTATGCTCAACGTGAAAGAACAGAACAAGTTCTTTTCAAAACATGACTCTGCCCCCTCGAAACAAGCTGCGGTTTTCGAAAGACAAGTTCCTAGCGAAGTTCTGTTCGAGATAGTGGGAGACCTCGAGACTCTTGAGAGCGATGGTGCTGGCGGAATAAATATACAGGCAGCAATGGGATTTGATGAAGAGAGCGAAAGTGACGAAGATACCCCCAAACGGCCACATGTTGGATCACGCTTCGCTCTCTTAGCTGCTGACAAGGACATCATGAAGGGCGTGCGCCAGCAACGCGCTCAAAAATACGGCCACGAGATGGATGCCGCTGAGCCCATGGGGCTCCCTGTTGAGATTTCCCGTAAGTGCAGTCTTACCCACGCAACGACCATCGAGTTTCTGCATCAATTCTGGAACGCATTTCTCTCGGGAGACCCGGACCGCGCTGGTGAGCTACAGTACCTAGCTGAGTCTCTCGGCCGCTCACTGGCACGTATCAACGCCGTTGCAGAGGAAGCCGACAAGGAACGCGAGGAAATCATTCGCAGCCGGAAGAAAGAGATCCGCGATCATTTCCAGCGAACCGGCAAGAAGATCAGGTGGCGATCAGATAATGTTGGAGGTGGCAAAGCTGCCGTGATTGCTTTGATGCAACCAACTATGAATGCTTTGGAGAAGGCTCAAGCCGACTACTCGAGGGCTCTCGCAGCAGAAGGGATACAGGTATCGACTGAAGCATGATCCTTTTAAGCCCGTTTCCGTAAACATAATGATCAGCTTAGGGGAGAAAGCATGGCGGATCGATGAAATATAAAAAGGCATTTACAAAGCATTTGCCCTGATTCATCGAGGATTGTCGTAAAGTGATGTTTTTGGTCACCATGCTCATCGTTGTTATCCTCTACCCAATTTCGACTTGGGCTTCTGTGTCTGCTTCCATCGCGATCAAAGTTTAGCCAGCAATTGCTTCAAACGACATATTAGGCGTGTCTTTGTGGAGGTGCCTTGGCCAATTTCATGGATATCAAATGTTTCGTTGCCATGGATCGCCTTAAAGAGGGCCATGGTCAGTGATGTTGCCCATTTTCATCGCGGCAGCCCGAGTTGGACTATCAGTGTTGAGGGCTAGATAGGTCAGATGGGACTTGTTTTGCAGTCATCTGAGGGGTTATAGGCTGAACAATCTCCAATAGAGTTCTAAGTGCCCCATTACGACAGTCATTACTGGGCCTCAGGATCGTGGCTCAGTGTCTGGTTATATCATTCTATAGTTTATTAGCTGTTTTTGCCAATGCCAAAACCAAACTCGCCATTCAGTTCAATCCATCATAACTACCTCTGTGTTGGCCAAGTCTATATATGTGTGTATTATACGAAGAAAGATTCCTGCCTGACGCCATGATGCATAAAAATGTGAAACCAAATCCAAGCCTAACATCAACATCTTCATGGGCCACGACGGATTCTTACCTCCTCAGCATCGGCAAACTTCTTCTCTACGCCGACGCCAAAACCCATCGTCTTCTTTGCACCCTTCTTCTTGGCCCCGTATTCTTCATCAAACTTGCGGATCTGCTTGAGGGACTGCATATCCTCGCTAATGCTAGCCGGTATTTGGCGAAGAGCCTTATCGAAGTGGTCCTGGCGCAAAATACGTTTCTTAGGGTATTCATACGGCTCGGGACCACTGTGGCGTGTAGCAGCTTCATTCTCCTCCTCTACGGCAGCCATGGCAGCAGCGACGCAGGCATTCTTGAGGTCAGAGCCTGAGTAGTAGGGAGTGCGCTTGGCTAGATCTTCCAGTGAGACGGCAGGGTCGAGGGTTTCGCCCTTGAGGAGGATCCTCAGAATGGCAGTACGGTCTGCTTGTAGAGGCAGGTCGACAAGCAGACGACGCGGCAGGCGGCGGAGAACAGCGTCATCGAGGTCGAACGGACGGTTGGTGGCAACCATGATGAAGGCTTCTGTCTCCTCGAGGCCATCCCACTCTTTTAGAAACTGGTTGATGTGAGAGCGGTGGGATGCGCGAGCACCGAGCATGCTGCGGTTTGCTAGTAAAGAATCGGCCTCGTCAATAAAGACGACACACGGCGAGATCTTCTTGGCCAGCGTGAAGACTGCCCGGATAAGTTTCTCGCTCTCCCCAACCCATTTGTCATTTATAGTTGCACCACTGATTTCGAGCATGTTTGCGCCGCTCTCCTTGGCAACTGCCTTTGCGAGCAACGTCTTGCCTGTGCCTGGAGGTCCGTACAGAAGACATCCAGGAATCTTATCTTGGGCGAGTACGCCATAAGAGAAGGCATCAGGCCGTACCAGCGCCAGGGTTGTGAGAAGCTTGAGGGCAGATATGGTTTCCTTGGGGACGTGAACGTCGTCGAAAGTCGTTCTCAAGTTCTGACGGTTGATGTGGCCTGACGATATCCGCTTCTCGTACTCGTTCAGCTTCATGGCTGCCCGGCCGCCTGATTGCGAATCTTCATCCTTCTTCTGCGAGTCCTCGCCTTCCGTCTTGCCGTCTTGCTCAGGCTCGTCAAGGTATCGCTGCCCAGGCCTTTGCCTTAAAGGACCCATGAGAAGGCGCTCATACACTCCTCCTGGTGCAGCACCTGCGGCCTCTTCCTCGTGACGTTTTGCGGCACATGCAATGTTGTACACCTCTGGTAGGGGAAGAATTGATTTCTTGAGCATCTGAGCTCGTGTGTCTTTAGCGTGCATAAAGATCTTCATGTGAGCGTCTGAGAGTTCAAGGGTACATTGGCTACCTAATGATTTTAGCATGCGGTTGATGTTTTGAACGTTCTCCACGAAAATGTCTGTGTCCTGAAGAGCAAAATGGCCATTGGAAGTTTGTAAGCCGCCAGACGGTTTGGGTTGCCTCAGAGTGCGAGAAGGATCGATATGTCGAGAAATAACAAAGTCTCCGATTGAGAGGTCTCGAAGCGTGCTTTGATACTCCTCTGAAGGCTGCTCACTCGAGCAAGTTCCCAGAATCGCAACCTTGGAGCCTTGTTGCCAGGCTGAATCCACGATATTTCTTAATCTCGTGATGAGCATTGAACCCTCAAGCGTCATACTGAGTTCAATGAAGTCGTGGATATGGATGATAAGAGGCTTCTCACGCGGAGAGCCTTGCTTGATCTCGGCCGCCTGTATAATTTGATCCAGGACCTTGTCGATCTTGAGGTTCTCCCATTTGCCAAAGGGGTCATAGCCACCCTGCTTGATTTTGGAAAGTTCGTCTTCAAGCGAGCCTGAGGCTGCGCGAATGTTAATCACACCCGTATCAGGGTCGTTGTCCTCCTCCTCGTGCCGTGTCACCACATCGGAATCCTTGTAAAGCTTTCCATTCATCTCTGCAGCACGGAATCCCATGTTCGAGAGTGAGCCTCGCGAATAAGCCCAGTCCTGGTCTAGATAGTCTCCTACTATGACGGATAAATCCTGGGCATTCAATTTAACCAGATCAGCATCGTTGAAGTAGGCGATATGTTCTGCGACAGCCTCTGATATGGCTTGTCCACTATAGCCAGACATGGACAATAACGTAATCTGACGCTTGAGGTTTTTGGACTCAGAGTCAGGAGGGGGCGGTGTCGTTAATTCTCGGCGCAGAGCAGATCGAATAGATGAGAATGTGAGAATAGGTAGGTCGGCGATGGCTTGGGCTAGGGAGTGGTCAAGTCTCCAGTCATAGTCGAGAATGCTATCGAGGCCTGTCTGAACTGAAAGAAACTGGTCGCGAAACTCTTGGGCATGTCGGTCAAAATCCTTATAGTAGTGCCACCACCAGAATGGCTTTGAAGTGTATATATATTCCGCGTGTCGGGCAGGATATAGCGAATCAGCCAGATGCCATGCTGAATCGAGCAGCATGTCGTAGGCGCGTGTGAGGCTCGTCAACTTATGAACGAGCTCCTCTGTGTGGCAATTGGCATCGAGAGCAACAACAGCTTTGACACGATCGGCAACTTTCTCGAACATGGCGGTGAATGTCGCATCGAAGTAGTCTTCAAGGGCTCTATTGGATTCCATTATTCGAGTCTTCTTATCAGCGACGTGAGGATCGACAAAGATAGAGGACGTCTTTGGTTGTTTGGCATCTTCAGCGAGGGCGGTTGGGAGCCGTGGTCTTCTCCAGGCATGGTGAAGAGTGACATTGTCGTCGAGGAACGTTTGTGGTAGTTTGACGGGGGGTAGCGCAGGAGCGGCATGTTTGCGAGCTATTCTGTTTTTCACAGAAGTCGAAGTTCGAACTCGTGAACGACCCGGTGCAGTCTCGGTTCCGTTCTGAGGCTGGACATCTTCTTCCTCTACAGCTGCCGGTTGCCCTGGTGGCTTATCACCATTGTTTGCGCCTGCGCCTGCGCCTGTATCCCTCCAGGTTGACGATGTCTGAAATGATCGATAACGTATTCGAGATCGTGCTTGTGATCTTGCGGCGACAATAGCAGGATTGAGCAGGGCGCGGAGCCCTGTCGATTGCATTCGGGCGAGTTTCTCGTCGGTCGGGACCGAGAGGAGAGAGTTGGAGACTATGGCGAAGCCTTTGAAGCTCAAGTCGCAAGGGCTGTGTCTGAGCTATGAGCCATGAGCCCTGTCATGTCTTGTTTAACAATTTCCCCAAAAGTTTCGTCAAAACCGGGGCCGGATTTTTTATGTCGGCCGAATACCGATCGAATTTCGGGTCCGGTTTAATCAAGGTCAACGTTGACAACTGTCTCTTCTACAATAAAAGAGTGAAGAAAGAAAAGGTTCTGTGACCTAGGTTGCATAGAAGTCATTCCTGTCTCTTTCTTTTCTCTGTTTAAGTCCTTGGAAGTCTATTGAGGAAAAAACTTGTAAGATTTCCTGTTGACGTAGGGTATCTAACACATTCAAGGGATCAACGAATACGTGTAGGTGCTGAAACACAACTGTAAATAAGATTTTGCTGATAATGTATATAATATTCCATAGTAAGCAACATATATCCTGGCACTGATCGCGTATATGATTTCAAGGGGATCATTGAGGCTTTGCTTGGTCGATAACTTCAGATTCAGGTATTATCTCTAGCTACCTACCTATTTACCACTGGGCTTACCAGAATTTCAGATACGACGGTCCAACTTCACAAGTTATCTAACCAAGGGAACCATCGGCTGCATGTATCGACCTTGCAGAAACCGACGATTAAACGTCCTTTAAGCATAATCGTTAAAGATGCACTATTGTCGAGACTCTGCCGTAGCATACATTCGAAGACTCGGCCGCAAGACACGATATAAGAAATCAACTCTATCTGGGATATGACGATGACATAGGTAATGATACGGCAAATCCGCTGTGGGATTTTGTGCGCCTTGGAGAAGAGTTAAACTACACAAAGCCAGGATACCCATTGCTACAGTATACGCTCTCTTCCTATGAACTGATGTCTAGGCTGCTGGCTGATGAGGAGTAAGACGGGCTCTGAAGATTCCCGACTTTGGTAGTGGGCGTCGTCAACTCGACACTGTTTTTGAAATGTTTCGTTTTCAAGGAGATTAGGCCTCGTGTCGAAGTATGCAATATGGGTATATTGTCTGATGCATTTTTGAATGCCATATAACTGAGTAAACTTGATGTTCGGCTTATTTGACAAGCATCATGTTCCACTGTAAATAATAAACCACTTACAAGTAAGACTCAACAGCCCTGGAATACGTTGGATTCCAGGGCCCGTCTAGCCCGCCTAGCCAGTCTACCCGAATCCTACTGTACAGATCTTCTCGTCATCATAGACTAGAGTCGTCATCCAGTCACAGCTGTAATGGAACTAACTTGGTGTGCTGCTAAGCCTTGTTTGGTCCTGAGACCTGAGACGCACGTACGCGGGGTTTCCACTGTCTGTTGGTGGGCGAGACCTTGTCATCAAGCAACTCATCTCATTCAACCTGACGTTAGCATGAAACCCAACTCACTCTTGTCATCCCATATATAAATCCGTTCTATCCGTCTGTGATAACCATGTTATAGTCTCAAACAGCCATGGATAACTCTCAGACCTCATCAGAGCAACCCCAGTCGGAAAGCCCAGAAGGATCGCCGCCTAATTACGATAACAATAAGCCCTACCATTCTAAACGACCTCACAAGAAGTCGCGAACTGGATGTCGCAATTGTAAAGCCCGCAAGGTTAAATGCGACGAGGCTCGCCCTGTCTGCCGATCATGCAGATTGCGCAAGGCTGATTGCGTGTATCCGACTCCCGCAGCCTCAACTGCTCCCTCTTCAAATAGCAGCATCACCAATTCTCCTCAACGGCCGCCAGAACCTCTATCCGCTCCTCAGAATGCTCCTTCGCCAGACGTCGTCTCTATCTCTTCTGGCGATGAGCCTATGGAAGAGGTTGGGCCGTTGACCGTCTCGCCCGTGTTTCGCCATGGTCAAATGGACGTGACAGATATGAAGCTACTTTGGTTCTACACCAGCTCAACGTGTACCTCTTTCTCTGTGGACCAGGGACCCTCGAACCCGATCAACGAGGTCCTAAGAAACAGAATGGTTCAGGTTGCCTTTGAGAACCCATTTCTCATGGACTCTTTATTTGGTCTCGCAAGTCTTCACATGCAGAGTCTTGAGTTGAGCCATGACCCTGCACGTGCTCTCACCTATCGCGCTCGTTCCTTTGAGGGATATCGCCTGGCTGTGGAAAAAGCACAACCGGAGACGTTCCCGGCGTTATTAGCCAATTCTCTATTGCTCACTGCTCTATCATCTCAAAACTTCCGCGATGAGGATGGTAAAAAGCTTTACTTGATCGATTGGATGATTGTCTGGAGGGGAATCGGCCTCGTTATTGACCTCATGGGCGTCGAGAAACTCATTGACTCAGGCCTCTATTGTTTGTTTAACAGACCTTCTGTCGACGTTGAGCAGGCCACGGACCATATTCCTGCTTGCCTTGTCTCCATGCTCAACTCCATCGAGCCCAGCGATCCAGACTATCTCAACGTGGAAACCTACTACGAGACACTTCAATTCCTCGGCTCTTTGTATCAGAACTTACACGATGGTTTCGGGCCCACCATGATGTTGCGGATCATCACCTGGTTCACCTTTGTGCCCCGGAATTTCGTCCAGCTCGCACGCGAATTGCGCCCCCGGGCTCTCATAATTCTCGCCTACTATGCGGCTTTTCTCAAGTTCCCGTCAGATGTCTGGTGGATTAAGAACATCGGAAATCGTTCGCTGCGAGATCTTTGCGAGCACATCGGCCCAGAGTGGCAACAATATCTTCTCGTCCCGCACATGGCACGCCTCGTTGAAGGCGAGCTCGAGCTTGGAAGAGTCTTGTTTGAAGATCCAAATTGGTCACCGCAAAAGCCCAACAGCCTACGATTAGACCCAACGGCATCTGTCACCCTTGTTGACGAGAAGGGAAGACGTGTCGAGTGGATACCTGCTGAGAAGAAGCTCGTGCTCATGGATTCAAGAGGCCAAGTCATAACAAAGGGAGAGGCTATTGAGAAATGGAGGACTGACATGAACTCTACCTTTACATTCGATCCATGACCGAACATGTTCAATGGTGGACAATTTGGCAGAATTAATAATACAGGGAGTTAGGAAACGGGAGAATGTTTGGGAACGGTTTATTGGATACCCATGAGACTTATAGTCTCCCTTTCAGCAAAAATAGAGTCAAATTTATTCATAACTAGTAACCTTCCACTTCTGCTATTAACTCATCATGAGGTACTAAGATACCATACTGGGAGAGTCATCACGTTTCTCTATATCTAAAGTCCATGGATAAAAAAAGCTGAGGAGAAATTCTTTCGACGACTGTTAAGTAGTCAAAATGAAATAAGCCAACTGTGACATCGACTGGAAGTTAGTGGATATTAAGTATAATTAGGTATGCAGTCCAGGGGAGGAAAGAAAACCTGGGATCTTGATCCTAAATGATGAAAAGACTTAGGTAACTTTATCTAAGTTTAGGATATATTTTAATTTAGGATGAAAAGACTTAGATAACTTTATATAACTTTAGGATATCTTT
Organism: Fusarium dlaminii; assembly: GCA_013186775.1. NCBI lineage: Eukaryota > Fungi > Ascomycota > Sordariomycetes > Hypocreales > Nectriaceae > Fusarium > Fusarium dlaminii. The sequence continues at coordinate 458,316 of JAAOAL010000060.1, read as the reverse complement.
TATTAAATTTAGTTTAATACCTAATAATAAGCTCTAATATTTTCTTACTCCCTGAGGGCACTCATCACATCACAGGTAAGTCAGAATGGTTCACGTTTGGTAAAAAAGAAAGCTTGATATGGCTACAAGAGGAATTTTGTTGATTTCTTAGTACACAGCTCACAAAAGAGACTTGGTGGAGCCTATGAGAAACCTCCCGGGACCTTTGTTCCTCTTCTCTATACACAGGTCCTTTATTTCTCTCCTCCCGTCTCCCGCGGCATTAACTTCAATACTTAAACCCCTTACTGACCCTCAAGCTCAGCAAGAATCTTCTCGCCCTTGGCCTTGGCGGAGGCGAAGTCACCAACCATGTAGAAGGCACCCTCAGGAAGGTTGTCACCCTCACCGTTAAGGATGGCCTTGAAGGAGTTGATGGTCTCCTTAAGGTCAACGAGCTTACCCTCGATACCAGTGAAAACCTGGGCGACAGTGAAAGGCTGGCTCAGGAAACGCTGGATCTTACGGGCACGCTCGACAGTAAGCTTGTCGGCCTCAGACAACTCATCCATACCCAGAATGGCAATGATATCCTGAAGAGACTTGTACTCCTGGAGGATCTGCTGGACACGGGTGGCGACGTCGTAGTGCTCTTGACCAACAACTCGGGGGTCCAACATACGGGACTTGGAATCGAGAGGATCGACAGCTGGGTAGATACCCAACTCAGAGATACCACGAGACAAGACAGTGGTGGCGTCCAAATGAGCGAAGGTGGTGGCAGGGGCAGGATCAGTCAAATCGTCAGCAGGGACGTAGACAGCCTGGACTGAGGTAATGGAACCCTTGGTGGTGGTGGTAATACGCTCCTGCATACCACCCATGTCGACGGCCAGGGTAGGCTGGTAACCGACGGCAGAGGGGATACGACCGAGAAGGGCAGACACCTCGGAACCGGCCTGAGTGAATCGGAAAATGTTGTCAATGAAAAGCAGCACGTCCTGACCCTCCTCATCTCTGAAGTACTCAGCCACAGTCAAGCTGACGAGATATTGCATTAGCTGGCGTCCAAGAAGAGTCGTAAACAGAACATCATGATGTAGTATGAGTATCAATGTATGTGTGTGTGTGGGGGGGGGATTGGTGTTGAGGTGTTGTAACAGGAAGGGAAGGTACTATCTATCAACTTACCCGGTAAGGGCGACACGGGCACGAGCTCCAGGGGGCTCGTTCATCTGACCGAAGACCAGGGCGACCTTGGACTCGCCATCAAGCTGAATGACGGAAGTCTCCTGCATTTCGTGGTACAAATCGTTACCCTCACGGGTTCGCTCACCGACACCAGTGAAGACGGAGTAACCACCATGGGCCTTGGCGATGTTGTTGATGAGCTCCTGAATGAACACAGTCTTGCCGACACCAGCACCACCGAACAGACCAATCTTTCCACCACGGGCGTAGGGAGCAAGAAGATCGACGACCTTGATACCAGTGACAAGAACCTCAGCTGAGGTGGACTGCTCGACGAACTCGGGGGCTTCGGTGTGGATAGGAAGGCGCTTGTCAGTCTTGATGGGACCACGCTCGTCAATGGGGTCACCAGTGACGTTCATGATACGGCCAAGAGTTGCGGGACCGACAGGAATGGTGATGGGAGCACCAGTGTCCTGGGCGGAAGCACCTCGGACGAGACCCTCAGTACCTGCAGAAATGTGTTAGGGGTATCAAGTATGAGAAATTTCGAAGCGATCATAACGTACCGTCCATAGCAATGCAACGGACGACGTTCTCTCCCAAATGTTGCTTGAGGATGTTAGAATTGACCAGCCATGAGGTAATTGGATGTGAACATACGGAAACCTCGAGAACGAGCTTCTGGCCATTGTTCTCAGTCTCAAGAGAGTTGAGAATGGCGGGGAGCTTCTGAGTATCGAACTTGACTGCAAAAACGTCAGTATTGTCTTCGCCGTTTTGTACCAGGCTCGCCGAGAGCCTGTGATAGATGATTGACTAACCGTCGACGACGGCACCGATGACCTGCGAATAGTCGGGTTAGCACGGAGTTCTTGTGCGGTCGGTATTGCCCGGGCGACCGGAATTGATTGAGGAGCGGCTCGTTCTCACCTGGTGAATCTTGCCGGTGCCGACGCTGGCAGTGCTCGCCCATCGGCTGGAGATGGGGAGTCGGAGAGATGAAGGTCGGAGGGCACGTCGAGGGAGGACGGCCGGGCGAGCCGCGCGGGCGAAGGAGGAAATGCCGCTGCCGAGGGAAAAACACAAGGGTCAGCTCAATTGGGCTTCAATTGGGAGGGAAACGTCATCGAAAAATCTTCGACATTCGTTCTTGCGATCGTTACTCACCTCTTGAACATCTTGCCAGATGACAAAGAGCGATCAGAGATGGGAGTGGAGAGAGGTTGGTTGAAGCTGAGGGAGAACTTTTACGGGAGGTGAGCAGTTTTGCTCGGGAGGACGACTTGGTCGGTTAGAGCTTTCGCAGAGTGTCACGTGGAGCGCTAGCCTGAAATTACCTCTGGCCCCGCCGGGGACGCTGCGATGCCGGCAATTTCCCGGGACGAACATGACGGGATTATTCGCAGGCCTGGCGCTCCCACCTTGAACCTTACATCAGTTAGCCGTGGCTCGCCAGAACCAAGGCCCCCTCAGGGAGCAGGAAACCTTCTGATGTGAGGCCAATCTAACATCTACTAACTAGATCTTTCCTAAACCTATGTTATTCCACTTAGGCAATTTCATCATTTTGGATCGAGGTCCTAAGTCTTTTTGTCTCCCCTCGAAGGCTACTAACTTAGAGCCAGGCATTTTGGGGGCCATGTAAACCAGTGTAAACAGCGGCAGTGGAGAGAGAGAGAGAGATGCCTTATAATCGTCACTGAGTCCTTATACCTTTTGCCTGCAGGCATAATTAAATGACTTTGTTTCCATCTTCAACTTAATCATGGGACGGATCCATTCTTCCTTATGGAAGGATGAATAACTGAACATCGATTCATATCCGAAGCCGAATCTTCCCCCAGTTATCTCATCCTTGGCTCTATAAGTAGAATTGACTCAATTGTTGAAGTTGAAGATCTCGCAGTTAGAAACCCCTGGATGCCATATTCAGAGGGAAGATGCAAAACAGAGCGGGGAAGTAGCATTAACCTGGCTTGGTACTCCGTACCTGTCTGCTGCTGAGTTCAATGAGATGGTGGTGGAATCTCAAGATGGATTGGCTGATGATCCTAGAACCACGGAAGTACTGCATAACAAATAAATACCGGGCTCAGTGGAGATAACGAGCGCGGTCTGATCAAGTCGATGCGTTGAGCGCTATACTGATTTACATCTCCATTACCACCAATATCATGATTTCAATCACCACCAGCCTCATCCGCGTTCTTTTCAACAAGAGATGCTGTCAATTCAAGGCTTTTCCGGGGCAACAAGACCAGTCAGGGATCCCCATCTCGCATCCCATCTTCTTCCCTCAGGTGTTTAACCCTATTGGTCTGTCTATTAGCTACGACGAGATGGTCCTGGTTCCAACCAATAATAACGGGTAATTGCTAGGTGCAAGTTTTAGGTGGCCCATTTAAATTTTGGCTGAGATTTGCCAATTATTTCACTCCAACTTTTTTTTCTTTCCCCTTAGCCGTTCAGGCCGTTCCCCCCCCCATTAACCGACCCCGGTTCAAACCTACAGTATTGGATCTCAACCTGACGACATCCAGATTAGCTTCGGTAACGGGGTTTCAAATAACACTTATACCCATTCGTTCCTTGCGCCTGGGGAAAAGAGGTATTAGGACACTGAAGTTGCTGTGCCTTCGACTTCAAGAATCGAGTCAATTCTATGTATACTTTGAGGCTATCGCAGGATAAGTCTTTTGCAGCTCCCTTTAGGAATCGATGCCTCATTTTCTTTTGTAGCTCCTTTATCAATTCGAGGCCAATTGATTGTAGTCTATGATATTCCAATTTCTCTTCGTTTGGTGATTGATTTTGCGATTTGACTGTGATTCGAGCTGGCACTGCGCGGCACTGGCAGCGAGAATATTTCACTGCCACCTTGAGTAATCTGTTGATCGGTCCGCGTGTCGTATAAATAATCGCCTTTCGTTTTGAAATCTTGATCTTCATTCTTTTCTCTTTAAGCATTACAAAACAACTTGGGTATGTGCCCTCACATTTCGCCGCGCGATATCTACCTATGTAGTCAACAAACGCGATTCCGGCACTCACAGTGCCTTGCTATCGTTTGCGCAGTATCTACCAGATTCTTTTTTTTTTATTTTTATTTTCTATTCTAAGAGTCTCCTGGTGGCTGAGATGGCAAAGTATGTTATTTTCGCCGCTCGAAATGACAACATACTGACTTTATGCAGGACCACCAAGAAAAAGGGAGATGCCGCACCCGCGACGCCAAAGAAGGGTTCTGGCGGCGGGGTCTCCAAGTCCAAGGAGAAGAAGGTGACGCCCAAGGGCAAGTCCAAGCCCGAGGACGACGAGTGAGTTCGCCTTTTGTTTTATTGTTTTGCACTTCTAATTTCAACTTACCTAGCGACCCGGAGCCAGTGGAGCGCGTTCCGCCTTGCCTTCCTTGCCTTCGAAGCGCCCTTTCTGGGAAGAGTGATGGTAGATGCATGATGCCCGTCGGAAAGGCCCGTTACGTGCGGTGTGGCTCGTGCCAGCCAATGTGAGTTAGAAATACTGTTTTACACTTCGTTTTGCTAATTTGCATTGCCTTTAGTCCTACGGCCGCAGAGTCCATTTCACTCTTCTTTCTCGATTATCACCACGCCCACCCGACTGTTGATGAAGAAGATGAATCGGTTAGTATTTTGCGCTGCAAATTGGTATTTCGAGCCTTACTAATTGATTTGGCACTTTATAGGCTATCGGCAAAGAAAAGACCTACCGTCGTATTGCGACAAAGACTGTTCTGAAGGGAGTTGAATCGGGCGAATTCCCCGTTCTTGTGAGATGTAATTGATTGGGAGGTAGTGAATGCCCCTATCCTACCTATGATAGTGCCAACCTAGGGGAGGGAAGAAAATCAGGACCTTTATCCTCAGTGATGAAAATACTGAGGGAAGTTTAGTATATTTTAATAGAACTTTAGACCAGTTTAATTGAGTTGTAAAACCTACGGTTCAACAGCATCTATGGGTTTATTTGCTTTGAGATCAATGATCAATGCCTTGCGACTGGTAGAAAGAGGTATCGGGACACTGAAGTTGTTGTTCTTGACTGTTGACTTTTATTATTTCAGATGTTATAATATATCTGCAAAACAAAACAAACCAGAGACACATCAACGGCCTCAACCAATAACGGCGCACTTTGTAACAGTCCCCGCCAAATGAAGGAATCACTCTAGTCAGATACTTCTTGCAGCTTCACCACGACCCCCGTTTCCATTTCTTATCATCCATGCTCAGGACTGCTGGGAAATTGTGGACTCAAGAGCCAGAACCTGCATCATGTTAGGAAACGCAAACAGTCATTTGAAAACCGGGTTCACTTACCAAAGCAGTTCGGCAGGGAATATAGATATGAGTCCAGTTCTTCCTGTTGTTCCATTCCATAGGGGTAGTGAAGAATCGGGTGTTCTCATCGACACGGTTGTGACCACCAACATCCTTGCTATCTGTGTTAAGAACGACACGGTAAGTTCCTGCGACATCAATTCCGATACGGTAGTCGCTGAAGCTGTTGGTTGGGTGGAAGTTAAAGATAAAGACCAGACCACCGCGCTCAAATACAATAACCTTGTCACCTTCATGTTTCAATGAGATATACGCCTGTGGCGCATGGAGCCAGCCATACTTGGCCTCAGTCTGGTTCATCAAGCGGTCAAAGTGGTCAAGGAACTTGTATCGGAGCAAGGGATCATCCGTAAGGTTGAGCTGTCGTCGAGCATACCAGAATGAGTTGTTGTTGCCCTCACGCGGGAAGTCGAGCCACTCAGGGTGACCAAACTCGTTACCCTCAAAGTTCAGATATCCCTCTCCTCCGAGACCATGTGTCACAAGTCGAATCATCTTGTGGAGTGCCATACCGCGATCAATGACAGGAGTCAGGGGCGACAGAGTAGACATGTTGGTGTACATTTCAGCGTCACACAGATGCATCATGAGTGTTTTGTCACCAACAAGCCTGCGCATGTTAGTGGCCGAAAGTGAAACAAGTCAAAGGAGCATTAACTTACGCCTGGTCGTGGCTCTCAGCATAGGCGATAGTCTTTTCGCCATGTCGACGGTTGGTAAGCGTATGGCAGATGTTGCCAATATCCCATTCATCATCCTTGAGTTCCTTCAGAATCTTGATCCACATATCAGGAATGGCCATGGCAAGGCGGTAGTCGAATCCAACGCCACCAAGAGAAAGTGGCAGGCAAAGTGCCGGCATACCAGAGACATCCTCAGCAATGGTAATGACCTCTGGGTAGAGTTCATGCAGCATTTCATTTGCAAGCATCATATAGACAACTGCCTCCTCGTCAACATCTGCGCCGAAGTACTCATGATAGCCACCGGAAAAGCCCCTGTTGATATTAGCACGATAGGCCAATAAGATTGTGATAGCGTCACTTACGTGCCCATCCCATGATGAACATATAGCATGCTGGTAACTCCATCAAATCGGAAACCGTCGAATTGGTACTCGTCCATCCAAAAACGCAAGTTGCTCAACAAGAACCGCATCACCTCATGGTGGCCGTAGTTGAAAAGTCGGCTGTCCCATTGATCGTGTCGGCCCTTGCCGCCACCATGGAAGTAATGGTGATCGGTACCATCAAACTCGTTGATGCCATCGAGCACGTTCTTGGAAGCGTGGCTGTGAACAACATCGAGGAGCATGGTAATTCCGAGGCCGTGAGCGGTATCAATGAGCTCCTTGAGGTCCTCGGGAGTACCGTATCGACTGCTAGCTGCGAAGAAGTTGTTGATTTGATAGCCAAAGCTGGCATAGTACGCATGTTCCATTACAGCCATCAGTTGAATCACATTGTAACCTAGGTTCTTAATTCGTGGAAGCATGTTCTTGGTAAACTCCTTGTAAGTCGCAACCCGCTGGTCAGGGCTAGAGATACCGACATGCGCCTCGTACACACGAACGCTTGCGGGCCTCTTGGGTCGAGTGTTTTTGAACTTGTATGTCTCGGAGGCTGGAGGGTTCCAGAAGCGAGCATCGTATGCGGGAGACACAGACAAATCCTGTGTCACGTACTTGATCCAAGCCGGAAGTCGATCAACATGTTCACCGTTGGGCAAGTTGAGCGAGATCTAGGGAGATATATTAGATGCGACGTCTTATAATTGTGCCTGGATTTTAACATACCTTGACTTTGGAAAGATGAGGAATGGCAGGCTGTCCATCTTGGGCAGGAATTGTAATTTCGAAGACGCCGAAATCGTTCTTGGTCATGGGATGAGCATTGCGGTCCCAGTTATCTAAGGCAAATAGTGTAAGCACATTGTATACACGATTGAGTTTGGAAACGTACTAAAGTCACCGATCAGGAACGCGGCAGTGGCATTAGGCGCCCATTCACGGTAGACAATGTTGTTATTAGCATCGACGTTGAAGCCAAATTTCTCAGCGCCCTATAAAGAACAAGCATCAGTAACGAGACTCGCCGAATGGGAAGCTGGAAGCCTACCCTGCTGAACTTCTCAAGGCCACCTTCGGTGTCGTTGATGGTCTTGATCCAATCTTGAGTTTTAGAAAAGCGCCTTCTGAGGGCTTCGCTGAAGGGCTCCAGCCAAGGATCGAGCTTCACAACGCCTAGAATACATCGTGAGCGTGATGTTCTTGACTATCAGATCATCACATGTCAGACCATGCGCAGACTTACCTGTACCGTCGTTAGGAATGTCACCCGCAGCACCGCCAGAGTGATTGGGGTCCAAGGAATTGGACGAGTTTTCAGCAATTGCGGCCATTTTTCAAAGCTGAATTGAAAATACGTCGCGGTTGTAGAAGGGAGGTAGGTCTCAAGTTGGGCGGGGTAGTCGGGATATTGGTGTTGCAAGCTTCAGACAATTGTTGAGCTTCAAGTGAGACACAATTGAGGGAGATGAAGAATCGACACAGAAGCACAAAGGATCCTAAAGCAACTTTCCAGATGAAAAGAGGCTTGAAAAATAAGATGAAGAATCAGAAAATTGTGGCAACAGAAGTAGAACTGCAATATCAGAGACCTTGCAACCTCCTATCTAGCTCATTCGCCTAAGGTAACCAACCTTTCAGTTTCAGTTCGGGTTGCCCACCCACTCAGAGCTTTATCGATAAGTTGGGATGACGTCGCGAATGGTGAATTTCTCTCAACGGCTACGGTACGTATCTGCACGCTGTCCCTTAAATGGAAGGCATTTTCAGTCTATGTGCCTGCAACGCTCAACATGTGGTTGAGAGAGGGTGACACTGGACCCAACCGAGAGCCTCGTAATATCGCCACTTCCTGTAAAAGACTCTTCTGATGTTGCGCGAGAATCATTGTGCAGTTCGGACGGGTCCCATCAAATTCATGGAGTAAATAGTCTGCGCTTTGGGGTTGCTTGGGGAGGCCGGGGGCTAGTATCAGATTCCCCATGTCGGCCCGGCTTGTTTAGCGGGGACGCCGCTGCAGTCTAGGCCTGTCAGTGGCTGCTACTCGCTATTAGCTCCTGCGCGCAATTGCCTTGACGGTTGGCCTGGGCTCTAAGGTGCACACTTACCTTAGGTACTTAGGTACCTACCTAGGTACTACCTACCTAAGGTACCTTAAGCTTCCACCCAACCCCGATAGCGGACGCTGCTGGCGGAAGGGTCCCGGAGCTGGAGGTCAGACAAAGCGCAGGTCGTTAAGGTATCACATAATCCTCAATTCCGTAACTACAATCGTAGAAGCATCGGTCTCCCTACGCCAGTCCTATAACCAATCTCGCTGTAACCATTTATTCCCATGCTATCGAATCGATAGGCTCTATCGTCGGCCTTGCTCTCGCACGACCTGTAACCGATCCCCGCATCCCGTCATCGTCAGCCCAGATATACTACAACTCAGTCGACTGTCGCCTGACGCTCCGCTCTGTATCATCTTTCAATATTATGCAAACTGAATATATATCATAATGTCGCCCTTCGTAAGGGCACTCCCTACCGCTCGTTGCTGTCTTTGCCATCTCTCGCGCTGTGTCACACAGCCGGTACCTACGACGACACGCTGCCTATCCTCTTGCAATTCTCGATTACGACAACAATACCGCTGTATCTCAGGCTCCTCTATAGCTTCTCGACGCAACAACGACTTCAATTCAGGCTTCAGCAGCAGCTATGACCCATCAGTCGACGCGGGGCGTGGCCCCATGTTCAACAAGACCAACTTTGGTGTACCGCAGTTCTACCCACGCGATCTCAAGAAACGAGTAGACGACTACGTCGTTGGCCAGGACCGGGCTAAGAAGACAATATGCGCAACCATCTTCAATCACTACCAGAATCTACGGCGAAGACACCAACATGAGCACGAAGACCGGAACAGACGGGATAAGGTAATGCGCCAGAGGTTTGCGAGAGACAGAGAACTGCATCAGAAACGTCGTGAGATGCACCCTGTCGAAGGTCAGCGTGTACATGGTTCTATCCCTGAGCGCTACGCTGCTGATACTTCTAAAGATGAGTTCCCGGGCCATAATGAGTCGGTCCGTGCGCTTCAGGATAATCACGAATTCGATGACGACCCAATGGACCATCTCTATGTTGCAGAGGATATAACAGTTCCCGACCACGTCAAGATAGACAAGAGTAACCTCCTTCTAGTCGGACCCACGGGTGTTGGCAAGACTTACATACTAGAGTCTGTCTTCTTCTATCAACTGTTAAAATGATCAAACTGACAGAACTTAGAACACTAAGCAAAAAGATAAACGTACCCTTTTCTATCTGTGACTGCAACTCCTTCACTCAGGCTGGATACATAGGACAAGACGTTGAGACCTGCATTGAGCGGCTCCTTATCGAAGCCAACTATGACATCAAGGCAACAGAGCACGGTATTGTTGTTCTAGATGAATTCGACAAGATTGCAAGGCGCGAAACGACTACTGGTCGGGATGTTGGGGGCGAGGGTGTTCAACAAGCGCTGCTGAAGCTCGTTGAGGGAACAAAAGTCACCATCAATGTCAAGGACAATCGCTCATCCCGATCTACGCCACCTATCACGACGAACTATAGCGCATCTGGGCCATCTTCCTCGACTCCTCAGGCAGCTCCTCCAGGTGGCAAGGTTGACCAGTATACTATCGACACTACTAACATCCTCTTTGTGTTCTGCGGCGCCTTTGTCGGGCTAGACAAGGCGGTCCTGAAGAGGGTTGCAAGACCGACGATGGGGTTCGGTGGAGAACTTAGGGGACGCTCCTCTATGTCTGGCAACAAGCAAACTCTGCCGGCAGAAATATATACGCATTTGCCTCACCACAACCCTCAATCAGCTTCATCGTTCACGCCCCTAGATCTTACCACTCCTGCTGATCTACAAAGCTTCGGTTTCATTCCCGAGTTGATAGGGCGTCTGCACAATATCTGTGCTCTTAGCCCGCTTTCTAAAGAAGATCTTTTACGTATTCTGACTGAACCCAAAAACAGCCTTGTTGCTCAGTATACCGCTCTTTTCGAGACGTACCCTTCGCGGTTATTCTTCACAGAGAAATCATTATATGCTATCGCAGAGCGAGCTGCTGCTTCGGAAACAGGGGCCCGAGGTCTCAAAATGGAGATGGAGCGTGTCCTTGCAGAGCCCATGTTTGATGCTCCGATGCCTTATGTACTCATCACCGAGGCATGCGTAAAGGGAACGGAAAAGGCAGGATACTGGGGCAAGGACGGCCGGTTTGAGGTGGACAGAAGAATGCAGGCAGAAGAGATGAACCCAGCCAAAGGGGAACCCGAGAACACATTTGAAAAGTATCGAGAAGCAGGACAGAGCGGTGGCTAAGTTCAATATCATTGGAAACGAGGCGTATTGGAGCAATTACTATTTTGATTAACTGGATTTAATGTCGACAGAATGGTCAGGCAAAGCTTCGGGTATGCTCCCACAGAGATAGGCAAGCGAACAAATTCAATCAAACAAATGACTCGACTCGGGTTTCGTTGTTGTAGTACAGTATTTACACCAAGAAGACTTGATATCTCTGAAGCGACCTCGAAACCTCTGGTCATGTCCATGCGCACCAGAGGCCCTTTTACATATCAATACGTCTCCGTAGAGTCACTCCAGCTTCTAGCACAAAGGAAACAATGTTGTGTATTGAATTTAGTTGCCCTTGGGGGGAGACTGGACCATACCCTTGCCAGCATAACCAGGAGAGGTGATACCGGTGAAAGGATCGGATTTTTGGTTCTAAAAGTTCTTGTTAGCCAGGTGACCAGATGCGATGTAGGCAAGATGGAACATACCTTGAGGAACTCGTTGGTCTCCTCCTGGTACTCCTGGGTCATGGTGTAAGGAGCGGGCTTGGCGACAACACGGACAGCACCGAAGAGAGCGACACTGGCGGCGAGACCAATGAAGACACCCCAGGCAACGCGGGCACCGGTTCCAGGGGGGTCGACAGCGCGGGGACCGTGAGGACCGAAGGCAATCCAGTACGCTGTTGAGAGAGTTTGAGTTAGTTTTACGGTTGTGACGCAGTTATACATGGTGATGCAGGGAATGGGCCGTTGATGTAACGGGCAAGCTATATCGAAGCTCCGTCTACCAATCAGAAAGACGAATTGGGTGCTTGGGTTCTACATGATGCAATTGAGGCTCGTGGAGGGTCCAATGCAAGGCTGAAGCTGTGCAATTGAGGTGTTGGCGAGTGAATCACCAATGACCGGCAAGGCTGAAGCATATGTTGTGATGTGTTGTGGTGGTTGTGAACCAATATCTCGGCTACCGCGGGCGGGATGGAGGTATTTTCGCAGTTGAGGAGAGTTTGTGACGCACCAGCTTTCTTCTCCTGGAGTGTCAGCTCGGTCCAGTTGGACTGCATGCGATCACGCAGAGCCATCCAGAGCTCGGCCTGCTCTTGGAGAGGCATGCCCTCCCATCGCTTCTCGATGTTGGCGAGGGTCGGGTTAGAGATGGCGTGAGTCGAGGCAGCTCGGGAGGCCAGGGCGGGAGTGCTGCGCACCAGGCTCTTGCGCAGCAGGTTGGAGGCTGATGTGCGCAGCATCGTGAACGGTTTATGTGAGGTAATCGGCGATGACGAGACGAGCGGGAGAGAAGCTCAATTGGTGCGCTCGAGAGCGTGGAGTGCGAGTGCGAGTTCGAGAGGTTTCGTGGAGAAGAAGGCGAGTTATTCGGGGAATGTCAGAATTAGCAAGACGAGAGCAATCATACGATGGGTCCCTCTTGCCTCGGGCTTGGATTGGTGCATTTCCTGATCACGTGATCTACTCTTTTCCTTGTTGCCGGTTTTGCACGAACTGATGAAATCGCCTTGCCCATGATTGGCCAAAGCTTACAAGACACTGAACCCAACGGCATGGATCAGATGTCATGAATTAATTGGACTTGATATTGATAAGTATGACATTTGTCGAGACGAAACTGTTTCAGGTTTATTCAAGGTTCCATCGCATATCTTTTTTGAATCCAAGACTTGCATTCATTCTCTCACGCACTCTCAACCGGACGAAGTTTCATGTCACGATGGATATGGTGACTTCACCAGTTGAAGAACAAGGATCAACAGTAAACACCAAGTATGCTCAACTGATTCCGGCAAGGTTCGGAGGTTAAGATCTGCAACGGGCTCTTAAGACGTGACCATGTCAGAATCTGGCAAGACTTTCTGTATCACAAGGCCGATCGATGAGCACTTCTGGAGTTGCTACTCCTGTTCTTATTAACCATCACCTATCTGGTGACTGCAAGTGTGCTTCCTACTCTATCCATACAAAATTGAGATGTTCCTATATGCCCGCCTCAGATCCTAATGCCGACTTTTGCTCGCTTATCAATGCGTTCCCTCAAGATCTTACAATCATAACATAAATACGCATACTTATCCATCTAGAACTTGACGTCAAACAAGTTCTTCCTTCGAATCCTTTCGCCGTACTTGTAAAAGATAAATGGCAATGGGATTGCTGCAGCTGCAATGAAGCCCAGCAATGAGGTTCCCCATCCATAACCTAGGCTCTTGTACATACTTCGTCCTGCAAGAGGTAATAATGCTCCAACCAGCGAACGAAGTACAGTGCTTGCAGCAATTGCAGATGCAGCATACTGAACGTAGGCATCGACCAGGTAGACTGAGATGCACATCTGATCAAGAGTCAGCAAGCTGAAATCGGGTTGCAGCACGTAGAGGTAGAGCACTTACAAATACGATGATCATGCCACATCCCAATAATGAAGTACCAATGATGGGCACAATCCAATGGACTTTATTCTCAGCAGACCATCCAAACATAAACAATCCAGCCGGAACGATAAAGCAAGCCCCTCCCATGAACGGAAGTCGATACTCTGGCTTGGGCTCTCCACCATTCTTGCTAGTAAGATACTGAGCGAAGCGGTCTATTGATGCTCCAGAAATGAAAAGGCCTGTCAAGGAGCCAACTCCGAGACCAATATACGAGAGACCAACTGATCCACTGGAGAAATGATATTCTCCCTCAAAGAGTGATGGCATGGCTGTGAAGAGGAGGTAGAGATACCCGTACACCAGGGCCATATAAAATGATAGCAGCGACACGATGGGCGCGAAGAGAAGCATCTTGGTAGGTCTCGAAATAGCCAGACGGAAGACTTCCTTCGTGGTTGTGCCATTGTCAAGGATTGACCGAAGCTTAGTGTTCCCTGTTTCTTTGCGCAGCTTCTTGGCCTTCTTCTCAAGAAGAGCGTACGCATAAGTTTCTCTCATAAAAGTGAAAGCAACAATCGTGATCGTACCAGCCTATTGATAACCAATGTCAGCCTTTGGTTCAATATCCAAGTATAGTTCTAAGGTTTTGGTTTTACTTACAACAATAGCAACAACCCAGAAAGACCATCGCCAGCCCTTCGCTGCCGAAAGATATCCACCAGCTGGAGTTGTCAGTTTTGGGCACCACTCAACCTAAAGTTTCACTTACCAATAGGTCCGATTACTGGTCCAAAAAGAGGTCCGAGAGCCCACGAAGACATGGCAGCTCCACGCTTCTCCTTGGAGATCATATCAGCTAACGAGCCAGCTCCGATTGTCAGCGGGCATGATCCAGCAAGGCCAGCAAGGAGTCGAAATGCAATAAGTCCCCCCAGGTTAGGGGCCTTGGCGCAGGCCACAGTGAAGGCGACGAAGAGAACATTGCAGATGTGGTACAGCGGGAGTCGGCCGTACATTTCGGACAAAGGCGCGATGACTAGGGGACCAAAGCAGTAACCGAGAAGGTATACCGAGACGATGAACGATGCCAGTTGCTCGTTTGTCGAGTGGAACTCGCTCATGACTTGATCGATACTTGGTGCAAAGATGGAAGACGCAAGTGGCCTAGAAGTGTTAGGTGAGTGAGCTTTATGAAAAGGAAATGAAGTGTTCGTACGTGACAAATGTAACTGATGAGACGAGGATGACATTGATTGTCTTCTTCTTCGTTGACCAGTTCTGAGGGTTGGCTGGGTCGTCAGGGCCGTCCCAATTAACAACATTGGGGTCATCGGAAGGTGAATCATCGAATTCGACTGATGTTGATCCCTCTTCAAGATCTCTTTCGCTCTTCTTGAGATCCTCTTCGGGTATTGGTGCTGGAGTGGTAGCACTGACCAGCTGGTCGTCAACTTCGACGTGTTTCATGCCGTCTTGTATGTACTCGAGTGAGTAATTCGACACTTATGAGTAAGTTCTGCTCATCCGATAGTTTGAGTTCTGACGGACAGCATCAGGCAAGAAGATGCTCGTGTAAGGCTGAGGGTCTAAAAGGAGTTTGGAATGGTTGGGTAGGGGCCTGTTATTATATGCTTGATCCCCCGCAGATCTAAAGCTTCCCTAGAGGCACTAATGCATACTACAAACGAAGGGAACATATGACCGGGAGCCTCAACGGTAAACTGCTTATGTCCGTGTCTTAACATCGAGGCCGGTCTACCAATCTGGAGACCGGGAGTCATTAGGAAGTGGGTGTAGATGATCCAAGCCAATCTCGACAATGGTATGGATTGGTAATAGCCACAACCCTCGCTATTCATCCAGAAGAATTTACCATACTGAACCAATAGTTTCAGTCAAATCGAACAAATAGGAGGGATAAGCAACCCCAAATGTAAGGAAGTAATGTTATAAGTTGTCCCGTGTCGGAGTCGGGGCCATGGATATTCCGCGGAGTTTCCATGGGGAATGGCATTTTCGCCCGTTCTTAATCACTGCCTATTCATTCTTCACAACAAAGCCAAGAAAAAAAACCACCGTAACAGTGTAACTGAAGCAATGGGTCGTCAGCCTCGTCAGCGTCCTGTGTCTTGCAACTTCTGCCGTGTGCGCAAGTTGCGCTGCAGTAGAGAATTTCCGTGTTCCAATTGCACAAGCCGCGGAGTTCAATGCCAGGCTCAAGACCCACCCCGGGCAACGGGCCCGTCTTCACGGCCGGTTTCTAAACGTGCAGGCGGAGGTGTAAACGGAGGCGGAGGCGGAGGCGGAGGTGGAGGACCATCTTCTGCGGGCAGGGAGGCGGACATTCTCTCACGATTGGAGAGGCTGGAAGCTCTTCTCGCAGAACGAAACAAAGAGACTGACTCTAACTCTAACTCTCGAACAATATCATCAGCCCCTTCGAGTGTAGAAGGCAGTGATGTTGCTTCCCGGACACAGCTGGAGCCTCTACAACCTTTGCCAATCAATGTTCAGAACTTGACGGCTGATGCTCTTTGGCTGGAGAGTTCATGCCTTGGCCCAAAGCCATCAGTAAGTCCAAAACTCTTGGCACCACTCAACAAGCCGACTCACACAAGTTACCTATTTAGGAATCCGTATTGGTTGACAACATTGTTTTCCGCATATGTCCTATACGCTCAATTGCACAACCGTCATGTTACATCTTTCAAAACTCAAGTGTCCCCTCAGGTTTCCTCTCTTTGGAACCAACAAGGTGCATCTGGTTGCCTCAACGACATGAAACCAAGGTTTTGGTTCACAAGTACACCTCGGTCATCACTTTTATGCATCATGTTGTGCACATTCCAAGCCTGTATAAACTCGTCGATGAGGTCTACGATGCCGTTGAAAAGGGGACACAAGTTTCGCTGTGCTCAGTTCTCCTGATGCTTGCAGTCTGCACCAATGTCACATACGGATGGACAGCAGTAGACAACAACATGACGCCTCTCTTCTCTGATTATACAGAGGCAAACAACCAATCATTCGGATGGCTCAAATCGACCTTTGATGTATTCGATGCATCGCAGCGGAGGTCGGAGATAGGTCTCGAGTTGGCTCAGGGTCTCATCATCGTGAGTTTCGTCCTGTTGAACTTGGAAGGAGTTTCCTCCCGAGCTCGAAACTGTTTCTACAATTCCATCACCATTTGCCGTGAGCTCGGACTGCACCGTTTGGATCACCCTCACAACCCGCCCTCGGTGCAAATACCCCAGCTCAGTCCTCTCAAAATGGAGACTGCTCGGCGAGTTTGGTGGTACCTCATTGGTACAGATGCGTAAGGCCTACATGCCCAAAACTAAATAGCGTTTGATCTAATGGTTTACAGCATGATATCTCGATTTCCAGGCCCACATGAAGGCACCTACCTGATCAATCCAAGGCAAATGAATGTCAGGAAACCTCTGAATGCCGACGATGAAGATCTTGTAGAAGGACAAGAGTTGGTGGGAAAGCCAATAAATTGTCCCACCAACATGTCTTATTTCTTACAGAGGGTACGGCTCGCTGAGGTCCTCCGCAACTTCACTGACCGAGTACCTCTCACAAATTCCTCAAATCCAGATGTCCACTCATACGACCTTGTTTTGGAAGTTGATGCGGCCATCGAGCAATTCATCGAATATCTGCCTCCATTCCTCAAGTTTAATACGGATGAGCTACAGCAGCTCACTGCTACAGAAACGCATAAAAAACCAGGGCTGATTATTCAGCGTCATGTCATGAATGTCTTTGTCCATGGCCAAAGATGCAGAATTCATCTCCCATATCTAGCCCGTGGCGCAGTCGAGCCTACGTATGCCCGCTCCCGGCGCGTGTGTCTTGATTCTGCACGCATGGTCATACAAACAGAACACCAGCTCGAGAAGGAAGCTACAACTTTTAACTCGACACGGCTCAGGTTATGTTTAGTCTTGCATAGTGTATTCATCGCCAGCATTGTTCTTATTTTGGACTTCTGCCTAGGCGCCGATGCCGACGAGAAAGAACAAAGACGAGAAGACTTATTGGAAGCATGGGACATATTGGAGGCGGCCAAAGAACTCTCCAGACCCACGGCTCGCATACAAGATCTATTGACACAAGTGATGAAGAAGCATAAAGTGACACTGCCAGTGAGCAAGGAGAGGCAGAGACCGGTGGGATGTGAAAATCTCCCACCTACACCAAGCTCGTCAACCGCCATGTTGTCAAATGGCACGACACCAAATGATGCCATAGGATCTGTCCAAGAGTTGAGCGACATGGGATTGAATATGGATTTGGAGGGAATGGATTGGGAGAATTTGCTTTGGGGTTTAGAGGCTCCTTTATTCTGAGGCTCCGCTCAACAGCAATCGACGAGATGGTTGGTAAATTATATCACCTAATTAACAGTGTTGACTTTGTGCCTTTATCTTTCAAAAAGATAGAACTCAATGCTCGTTGGGTGGTCTAAAGGGTGACCAAATTGAAGAGAAGTACAAACTCAAACAATAATTCGCAAACAGATCTTCACTTCTTCAACTTCTCAGGATATCCTACAGTAATATTTGATATAAAATTAAACGGATCTTGTGCGGCACTTAATAATGTGTGTGTGGACTGCAGTTATTTTGCTGCAGGTACAGACTCCTTTACAGATTCTGTCTTTTGCCCGGTACTACGAATCTTGTTAGTGTCCAGTCTCATTCTCATTTAAAATTAAGTACCTCGGTGGAGAGTCAACCTTCTTTTGCGCATCATTTGCAAATATTGGCTGAAAAGTGTAGAATCCTGTATTTTGCTGAGCATGACGACTTTGATAGAACAGGCACTTCCAGCGAAACTAACCTCCAACCACACCGCAAAAGACAGTCAAAGCCAATGGCAATGCTCTCTCGAAAACATGCATTTTGAGTATACTATATCAGAAGGAAGCGATAGTCTTGAAGTATTTCGACCGACCTCTAGTTCTGAGCAAGTCTCAAACGTCGTTAAGTTAAAGGTAGGTAGCCACCTCAGACTCGAAATAATTGGGACCAGATTTATAGTGGACCGCATACGCTGAAGCTTCCGGAACGTGCTCCACTAAAACTTTCTCAAGGGGTCTCGCGTGTCTGTAAGCACCTGCACTTGTCCGACGCGTCTCCCGGTTTCCTCGACCGCGCTCCCCGCCACGCCCCGGCCATGAAATCAATTAAAGAGTTACATACCTGCTGAACCGTGAACACCACTCTCGGTATCGATATTTCCAACTCCAACTCTTTACTTATACAAGTCGTTTGAGCCAAAAACTCACAACTCCATCATGTATGCGACAAGATAATGTCATATGGACAATGAGTAACTGGAAGGAACTGGGAGAAGTCCCTGATTCTGAGGAAGAAGATGGATTCGAGAGCCAAGAATTACCATCATTACCTACGATCACGCAGACGAATAAGACCATTAGTGAACGATCCAACCATCAACAAGTTGACACGGCCAACCATGAGGAGAAGGATAAAAATCACGACATTTGGGATGTCCCCAATTCCTCACAGGAGCTTACCTACCATGCTCTTTCAACCAAGACACCTGCTCGAATTCCAGAAGTAACGCCAAAGCAGCCCGAGAGACACGAATTTCCCTCTGATATTTATGATATTCAATCATCATCGCCTCTATCATCCATACACTCGGATGTTGACCTACCTGATATCGACAACCTTGACCTTGAACGACCGAATGTGATGACCGAAGCTACGCTGTCGAATGAAACCCAGGAAAACGATACGACTAGTAACGAAACACCAAACATAGCGATTGAACGATCATCGCCCCCCCCAGCTTCCGAGTTCGAGGACAGCCGGAATACTGGGCACCCATCCTCGTCACTAGTCCTTGGTGATGACCATGCGATATCCATGCCTAGTCGAATTCTGGGCACTACCTCGGAGAACCAGGCTGCCCAACAAGCTGCTATTCGTTACGAACGGTCATTTCGCCCCAGAAAGCCTATCCAAGAACGTCCTTATGCCATTGAATTGTCCCGCTACTCCAACACGCTCAAGAGCCATGGCGTCCGGCCAATCAGACTTGCAATTGAAGGAGAAAAACGACGTCGACAGCAGGCTGAGCAAGATTCTTCGCAGGATAAGGACTTTGAAGATGATAGCCAAGGCTCAAACATACCGGACATATCTGATGAAAGCCAATTGAAGGGTGCGGAGGACTTTTTAGATGCCTTAGACACACTCGATCTTCCCTCACCTTCACCACCGAAGACGTCGCCAATGAACGATCGTGCTGGGCCCAGCAGTCAGGCAAGCTCGGCAGGCGATACAGAAAACACGAGCATGGCCGGTGATGATCTTCCAGCTTTGCAAGACTTGCTGAGACAACCGATTAACACGACTTCGAGGCAGTCTGGCAAACGGAAATCGTCACCGTCTCGGTCTTCCACAAGGAAGCGCAAGAGATATGATATTGTTGATAGCGATCCTCTTGAACCTGCATCTGTTTTCAGACTTGGGCCCGGCACAACAGATTCACCTGCCGCAGCACGTAGTTCTAGACGACACGCCGACGACGAGAAACCTCAACATGAGTCTTCGGAATCTCCATTAGTGTCAGCCAAACAAACCGAGCCATTTTTGAGGTTGACACAACGACCCGCCATCTTTAATGTGAGTGACTCCGAGGATGAACTCGCTGGCCCTACCACCACCCAGCAGCTAGACCACGAAGATGCCGCATCTCAATCTCAATCTGACTCAGGCTCTGAGAGTGGCTCTGAGATTGTCAACACGGTTGGCCGTCGCATCAGAGGAGTCCTTCCTGCATCTTGGCTGCGGCTAGATCAGCAAGCTGGTCACAAGAAGGCCCTGAAAGACATTTATAAGCGAGCTGTTGCCTTTTCGCCCGAACGAGAAATAAGACGTGGTGTTGCACAGAGGCGTGTCGCTTCGTCAAATTCTGTCACAAACTTTGAGATGTTCTTTGAAGACTCTGATGAAGATTCGCCAACACCTGCATCAGCCCTGCCACGGGAAACAACTGACGATGTATTCCGCAACCAAACCCGCTTAACCATTGACGACGGGCCTATAACCATTTCAGAAATTCTGTCCGATGATGAGGGATCTGTGGTGGAGGACAACGCTATTGACCCTATGTCTACTGGACGGAAACGACAATTGAAGCTTGCGGACTCTTTTCGTGGCCCAGCAAAACGACACAAAACTTCCGGTGCTCAACGGAAACAAGTAGCACCCAAGGAACCTCATCAGCCCAGGATTACTAGCATGCTCGCTGGGACTCGGGGCACTTCTGTGCCTGCACCTGAGCTTGTCAAGAAAAAGTACCGCCATCCTACATTGAAACGCAAGTCCAATGGAAAGAGACGGTCCACGAAGAACAAGTCATATGCACCACCTCGACTAAGTATTCTGGACGTAGTTGAAGTAGACGCACCAAGGTTCCTCAAGATTGCTGCGAGGTCTGCTACCCGGCGCCGAGATATGGGTAGGAGTAGTCCTGGTAGAAAGTTGATCAAACTTGCTACTAGGGAGGACCATATTGACGCGACATCTGTCTTGAATAACTGGAGGATCGGTTCGATCCCCCAACGCCAGTCGGTCACTGCTGCTCGAAAAGGTAAGAAAGCCAAAGCCAAGCCGAACCCTACGTACAGAGAGACGAAGCAACCTCTGCGTGAAACATCTGGGAATGGCTCTTCTATCCCACGACGGATGCCATTGGCCTCAGGAGCATCTCGACGCCTGGTCAAACAAGTGAGCCAGGCAGGGTCAGTCAGGTATCAGCCGGACAGTACTCATGCAGAAACTCGAATGAGCCAGAACGCCCTTACCAGCACACCCTTGTCCCGTTCTGGCTCAGGAGTCATGCGTCCGGCTCAACTGGAAACGGATGAAACAGACCAGACTAGTCGCTTCTCATTCAACGCAACCAAGAAACGTCTGGATCGCCTGTACCGGAAACAACGTGGTGACCTTTCTGCTTCAAGCATCATGACCTTCGACCATGAACCCGATACGTTTTACTCAGCGAGTCCACCTCCCGAACAAGATCCAGTGCCTCTCCGAGTCGTTGAGGAACCATCTCAAAACCTGAACAAATCGCGATTTCGGAAGAAGACCAAACCTCGACGCATTGATGTCGAAGCACCACAGTTTAGTCGTGCGAATGATCCTATCCCCGTCGAGTTTGCCTCAATCTCAGAGCCCGCTCAGCCTATAGTGGCGAATGAGGAGAAACTTCAAGGTTTGGGGCCGTATGGCACACAGTACACCCATCATTTTGAGACTTTCCCTCTGGATGCCCAGGTCTACTTCCACGAGTCAACTCTTATTGGAAGTGGTGTGTTTGAATCTGTATTAAGTGCCCCGAGCTGCCAACATCTACTGGAAACTCGACCAAGGGTATCGTTTTGCTTTGGAGAGCAAATCCTCAGATGGGGCCGTTGGGACTCGCAAGTGTCCTCTGAGCTGGGTATGCTTCTCGATTCCATCGCAGACCAGCTCGAATACACATCAGTCAACAAAGAAGCCCAAGACCCCAAATTTGTAAAGAGTGCTGCAAGGTTCATTATGAACTTCATGCTGGATTCTTTGAGCCTCACGGACCATACACAGGCAAAGTCTTTCGTTGGGAGGGCGCTTGAGGCGTTCCAGGGATTCAATAGCCGCATACAAGCGGTACTGGGACGTGGCGACAACACCACACAACCCCAGTATCTATCTATTGCAAGCGTCTATGATTATTTGCTTCTTGCCGCGCTCTTTGTTCTGAGACTTTGCCAAAGCGAATCCTCTTTGACGAGTGATCAATTTCAAATGGAGGATCTGGTGAAGAGCTTGGCCAGAACTGCAATTATATCACTCTCCATGGCTGGAACGGAAAACATCACAAAAGTCTACAGTGACCTGAAGAACTCACGGTCACGAGAGCGAGGATTGAGAGATGATGTGCCCGCCATTCACTCCTGGCTTATTACCATGAAGACTCTGGAACATGCCCATATTCCTCGGGGCTCATTCTGGGACATTCTGTACGCCGTCATAGCCACGCCTGAGGTTTCAGAAAGCCTCGATGCGACTGAGCACGAGCGCTTGTGGAAAACCATGTTTCTTCTCCTCCCACTCACTGAGTTTAACGACAAAGGTATCGTTGCTGCAAGTCGAAGGCATGGTGCAGTTGTTGATGGCTGGGCATTACCACAAAAACTGCTCAAGAAAGTTTTCCAGGTTTACAAGAATAACCCACGGCAGTCACCAAGCTTCAACAACTACTGTCGGGCACTCGTTGGCCGTTGCCACTATCTTGTTCAGCAATGGGGCTGGCACAAATGTGTAGCCGTGATTGGTGTCATCTTTGACTTCTTTGGCTCGCAGGACCTGGCTCATCTGCGCAATGAAGAGGTGTTCGCTTCCCCCAAGTTTCTGGATGAGCTCGCGGGAAGCCCCTCACTGTCTGTTGACAAGACCGACAAGTGCTTCCACATCTTCCTCAAGCTCGTTGCGTTGAGTATCAAGAAGTTAGGCGCCGCTGGCTCGTTGAAAGACATCCGGAACCTGATAGCCCGGACAATGCCAAACCACAACCGGCAACTTCTAAAGGAGCAGACGATCCAGGAGCGTGATTTGGCTGCGTTACGAAACCACCATGATCTGCTCTGCGCCCTTTTCTGGGCTTCACCGGCAGAACTTCGCCCAGGCGCCCATTTGATCGAGCGACTCGTCGTCCCAGCAAGCTCCCACAAAGAGGCGTGCTTAATCAATGTCAGAGCCTGGAACCAGTTGGCCAAATTTATCATCGCGTCCGGAGAAGCTACGACAGCTTTCAGACCGTTCACACAGTGGCGGAACAGCTTTTTCCAATCCATGATGCAACAGTTCGATTCTGTACAGTCTGATATGCAACAGCAAGTCTTGGCCATGTCTAAAGATGCCAGTCACACAATCGACCCAGACTTGATCAATGCCGTGGTGGCCACGAACAAAAAGGCTACAATGGACGTATTGTATGTCTCGGTGGCAGCATCATTAGATGTTATGAGGCATGCACCTAATTTGGAGGCCGCCACGTTTGCCCTGAACACACTGCAACTACAGCAAGTCTTCCGGCGATCCAGTGCATATCCCATAGAGCTCGACTGGTCTATTCTCCGTTCTTCCCTATCCACCTTGGAGGTTTTCCTCTCCCGTGTTGATGAGTTCAAGGACGACGAAGACAGTCAACAGAGCGAGAGCCAAATCTTGAACTCAGTTCAAGCGGACGATGCTATCTTGGTAATTGATCACGACCTATCCAAAGCCTACTTCTCAATGGCCAGATGCATTCTCTCCTCACAGGGGGAAGTTAGCGAATCCCCTTCTGAAGCTGTGCAGAGATCACAATGCACTGAGCAGGTCATAATCTTGACAGCCCAGCTTGTAGTAAGGTTCATTACTGGTGGACTGTTGCGCCTTGCCGATATGTTCAAACCGGGGAAATATAGCCTGTTCGAGGAGGTTCCAGCCAAACTCAACCTCGACCAACGACGACATCTTGTCTTATTCTTAACCACGCTCCTTAAGCACAACTTTGATGATTTTAGCGAGGCAGACTTTTCTCTTTCAGAGGTCTGGGCTCTGTCAATTGTCAAGCCAAGGCCATACCTATTGTACGAAAACCAATTTGCGGAGCAGTTGCTGCGAAAGCAGAAAGAATTCGTCCCAGACGCAGTCGTTGGACTTGCTATTAACCCGGACTACAACACAAACCGAGACCTCTTCGAATTCCTCATAACCTGGATGCGCAAGTCTTTACGAGATGCTGGACCAGCGCTGAAGAAGGTCATCATGTCAGAACACTCCAAGACCCTCAAGTTGGTGATGCAGCAGATCATCGGAGATTTACGGACGATGTCTCACGATGCCTCTGAACATTCTAACTATGTGGTCTTTGTTCGGGATATCATTGCGCTTATTAGAGCTCACGGCTCTGATATTTGCACAGTCGACAAGTATTTCTATCAGATCAGTAAGGAGTATTCGCCGTCTATCCAGGACCCGCAACTGCAAGTGGCTGGCATGATGTCTTATGGGCTTCGGCTGAGCGAAGGGGACACCAAGGTCATCCACCAGGTATTCTTCTTCCTTTCTAACAACTTCAAGATTGCACTTAAAGACAACAAGCTTCAAGACGAAGTTGAGCTTTTGTGCCGGGGAATGGAGAACCCGGGCATTCTATCTTTCATTCTGAACAAGATGCTACCAGCGATTGTCAAGACTGCGACAGTAGAAAGCTCGATATTCCCCATGGTTGAAGTTTATACAGGAGCACTGCGAGTTTTCTTCACCCGCGATGTAATTCCTCGGGAGTTGGCAGAAAGCGAACTGCCGCATGTGGTTGTTCTTTTACACGCCATTGTCAACTTCTTTGATCAGCTCAGTAAAAAAGATGGACAGCTCCGGGCCGAGGAAGCCTATCTGGTGACACAGCTGTTGTCATTGTCAAACAGCCTATGGTCCCCTCTATATGGCCTGTCACTTTCTGGAATATCTTGCGGTTCTTGGACAGATACTGTGCAAGTACTCAAGCATGTGAGGAACGGGTTGTCGAGGGCCGAAACCTATATCTCTGACATGGTCGATCTTGAAGACTATTCTGTGAGAGCAGAAACCCTCCTATCTGGCTTTCGGCAACAGAGCATGGCGCCCCCACAGATTGGCGATGGCGTCAGAAGCTTCACGGATAATCTCCTCAACGACGTTCGGAAAATCTGGGTCAATACTGGAACAAGGATCACCATTCAAGCGCCTGGCAGGGGTTTTACACAGACACAGTCTAACCAAGGAACACCTGTACCAATATGGAATGCAGAAGTCTTGGTGACTGTCTTGTACGGGGAGTTGAGGACATGGAATCATTGGTGGAACAAAGTGTTTGGCAAGAAGCCAGAGCACGTAGACGTGATTGAACCTGTCTTGTTTTAATCAGCATAGCAACGGCGTTGGGTTTACAAATGTTTGCGCATTGTGGATTGCATAGGGGATTTTGCATGTGGTTTCGTTTCTCGGAATGAGTAGAGTCTATGAAATGATATATATATATACCCGTCGAATTGAACTTGTGGAATATGTTTTGACGTGACTATTTACCGTATAAGAAAGTAAAACAGTTGCTACTTAGGTAGGTTGGTAGTTATTAAGTATGCCTCTAAGTCAAGTGCGTGATGGTCGGCTGGTGGGTTATTCCCCGAGTGACGTATCTTGGACCGTGCAACGCGCCAAACGCGTCTCCCCGATAAGCTCATTTATGCGTAACTTGAATACTTCGTGAACTTCAAACCAGCAATTATACCCAAAGACGGTGGAATTGCCCAAATGCGAGGAACCACAATGGCTTCACTGTTTGGTCTTCCAGACGAGGTCATATTAACTCCCTTGTTGGAATCATTTCCTTGTCGAGAGCATCAAATCCGCTCCCTAGCAACGCTGCTGCATGTATGTGATGTTTACTCACCGAGCATCCATCTTTCTACGTCAACATAACAGACTGACAACATATAGCCCAATGCAGCTCCTTGCCGAAACCTCGTCATCCACGGCGCAACGGCTACAGGCAAATCCGCCATCACCTCTCAACTTGTCTCCGACCTCGTCACCAGTATTAATAGCGATGAATCCTCAGGGGGCCTGCAAGCTGCTGTCGTCAACTCTGTACAATGCATCACAGGACGACATCTCTTCGAACGCATAGTTGGTCAGGTTGCTGAGGCGCTGCAGTGGGAGGAGGTGCCTCGGCGATGCGAAACGCTGGCGCAATTGACGGTTGAGATGGTCAAGATGATTCAGTATCCAAAGAGGGATGCGAGGTGGCGTTTTATCTTGGTGCTGGATGCCATTGATCGACAAAGAGATGCCCCGGCCACATTGTTACCGGCTCTGGCGAGGTTATCAGAAATTGTGAGCTCCCAACAAACAACCTTGATACCCACACATGTACATGTACAAAGCTAACAATAACAAATGTCCAGATTCCATGCCTCACCTGCGTCTTCATAGTCACATCTCCGCCCGCTGGCTTCCTACGGTCACCTTCGTCAGCGCATCTTCTTTTTCCTCCCTACGAAAAGAAGGAATTCGTTCGTATCCTCTCGCTTACGCCACCGAAATCGATTGCTACATGCTCGCAGCAAGAAACCACCGATCTCTGGACTCGATTCTGCGCCGCCGTTTACGACTCCCTCACAAAATCAGCGTCTCGCACACTGCCATCGTTTAAGCACAGCTGCCATGCGCTTTGGCCGCGCTTCACAGCGCCCATTCTAGCTGGAACACATCTGCCGAAAGAGTTCTCGAAGCTGCTAATCGCAGGAAGAGTGCATTTCCAAGATGAGTCTTTGCTCAACCCAAGCATTGTCTCTATTCGGCCAAAGAATAAGCCCGTTGAAGCCGTCGCAACCAAAACTACAGCCTCAGCAACCGATCTCACGAACCTCCTCCCTACGACAGCTCGTCTCCTGCTGCTATCAGCTTATCTCGCCTCCCACAATGCAACCCGACATGATCTCACACTCTTCTCGACATATCATCATGGCCGCAAGCGCCGCCGAGGAGGTATTGTTGCTCGGGGAGCCACACGGACGAAGCATCGCAAGATCGCCCGCAAACTCCTTGGCGCACACGCCTTTGTCCTCGAGCGAATGATGGCTATCTTTGCCGCTGTACGAAATGAATGGGCAGATGGCACTGCCGTAGGCGCCGCCGGCCTCGATGCAGATGTAGCCATGGCTGTATCGACGCTTGCGAGCTTAAGACTTTTGACACGAGTAGGAGGCGCAGGAGATGTCATGGATCGAGGAGGCAAGTGGAGGATCAATGTTGCATGGGAGGTGATACGAGGAATAGGGAGAAGTATAGGCGTCGAAGTTGAAGAATGGCTGATAGATTAATACCCGAAGCATATAGTAGACCAGTAGGGCATCTCGTTTAAAGCATAACATGTATCAAGCAAGATTTTAAACCAGATCGTTAATACGTCACGCTCGAGCTGTGATCGCAGGCTCATCTATCCAAAATAGTCCAGCATTATCATTCCATATCCACGTAATGATACATTGCATCCCGCGCCCCCTTTGAAAAAAGGAAGGCCTCACAAGTGTCGTTGTGTCTTGTCTCTCAAAACAAAGAACGCCATCCCATGATATGTCATACAGGAACCCAAAGCCCTTCGTCTAGATATCGGGACATAAAGTAACAACAACACCTTACACGAGAAACTCTAGCTCTCATATCTTTTTGATTGTTTGAATTCGAAACACCAAACCTGTTCACCAAAGAAATACGCAATCCAATACATACTCATGAGAAACATCATGCAACGCCAGCAACTCGGTCGCCTGGCTGCCATGTGTCTTCCTGTTTAGTTCCTGGAGGGAGCCAGCCTCCGTTACCAGTACCAGGAGTACGGCTGCGAGGAACACCATCGTCTGACTTTTTTGGATCTTCTGCCGCAGACGGCCGACCAAAGTAGCCTTCATGGTAGGGATAAGGACGGGCGTTGAGCTCAGTGCTTTGAGGGGATTCCACGATAGGTGTTGGGCGCAATCCATTGTTTGTGATGGGGAGAATCGATGATCGCTGAATCTGCATCGACTGGGCCTTTTGATCGGCCTTGTTGCCAGACTTTGTTCGGTCATACAAGTACAGACCCAGAAAGGTGAGAGCAATGCCCACACCTTGTAGGGGTGTTGTGGGACTCCTGAACCATACCAGAGCCAAGACAATGACGAACACACGCTTGATAAGACTGGCTACTGAATAGGTAACAGGGGATACCATGGAGAGCAGGATGAAGGCGAGAATGTTCTGGCCAAAATGGAAGACACCGTTAAAGACAAACTCAAGCGTGAGTCTTCCATGGTCCATCGAGTTGGGTTGCTCATTCAAGTCTATCGAGCCCTCGTGGTAGAAGTTCATGAGAAGAGTGAACCCTTCAGACCAAAACCAGATGGGCAACGTGAGAAGAAAAGCCATGCCAGAAGAGTAGCAAAGTAAGTTGAGCTTATCCAACTTCTTAGGTAGTGAATGGGGTGACTCAGCCTCAGCTTTAGCAGCCTCGTTGAAGAGCTTCTTAGAGAAGATGTTTTGGGTAACGAAGATGACGGTAGCCAAAAGAGCATGGATGACACCAATGAGCTCTCCACCATAGGTCGTTTTGCCCGAGCAGGCCAACATGACACCAAACGTGAGAGGAATCAGAGACAGGTATGTCGTCTTGGGGTACCGGATGTCGTACACGATCCTATAAGCGAGAACGGTAAAGAGGGGTGAAAGACCCTTGATGGTATGGACAAGTGACACAGGGATCTTTGAGGTAGCTGTCGAACTGAGAAGGTGACCACCGATCTGGAATGCGGCTAAAGGCAGAGTCGTTCTGATAACGTCGCGAGTTGGCTTTCGAATCGGGTGCTTGAGAGCTGTAATTCTGGTTCGCAAGACTGGAAAGATGGTCGCAAGCCATGCCATGAAGATACATAACGAGGAGACAAAAGCGAATTGGACCAGCGTCAAGGTAGCGGGCTTGTCAAAAGCTATCAAGATGGACTTGGAGGAGGTGTTTGTAAGGGCAGACGAAGTGTACCACAATAAGCACAGAATCTGTGTACCGCAACATCAGGTCAGCACATTGAACTGGTAACTCTACATTTGGCTTGGGACTCGGGAAGAAAGGGCGTACAATTAGCTTCGGAGAGACGGGGGCACGTAGGGCATCGGCGATCTCGTGGGCGTTCTGGCTCACACTGCCATTGCGACCTCTTATTGTACGAATAGCATCCGTGAGGCTCTTTTGTCGATTGTGCCCTCGAGGAGCCGTTGACCAGCCATTATCTGACTTCGAGACGGGTCGCCATCGATCTGAGGGACGAGGAGGTGCGCCGTTTGCCCAACCGGGAGGATTCAAAGGGCTCTCTGAGGGTGACTCGCCCAGGGGCGTATCGATGAAGTCGGGGAACTTTTCCATCACAGGAGAGTGATAAGGGAGAGAAGATTAAATTGCGGCGCAAAGGCCAGATATTAAGGTTGCGTGTTCAGTTTGGATTTATTCGAATCGGGTTTTTTAACGAGCGACAGATGAAGAAGGCAAAATTCGAGCAACTCGTTATAATCGTCGACGAAAACGTATGCTCATCGCTTATCGAACGGTCGACTCGTAATGGTTATCTCCCAAGTACCTGAGGCTGTAGGCCAAGGCGCGAGCTGCAAGTCGAATGACGAAGCCAAGCCTGAGAACGAAAGCGGGAGGGAACAACGACAGCGGTCGAATAAGGCGACGTTGCTGGCTCTATGCAAATACGGACCAGAAACTGGTGAAGCTGAAGAGAAAAAAGAATGCCAAGTTACAACCAAGTGCTGTAGCCTCTGTTGGATGGATGTGGATGGTGTTCACGTCAAAGTGGGAATGGTGCAAGTGGGATAAGCAAGGTACAGCCTATAATTAAACCAAGGGGCTCCAATAGAAGGACGAATCAATGCCAGATAGATTGCACACGGGAGGTTACAGGGGCCCTTCCTTTGGGGCCTTCTGTAATAAGCCTGTAACCAACATTACGTGGCTTGCTAGCCTCCCTCCGCGGTTAATCCGGCAGCCGCCGCTGATAAGCTGATAACGCGCCTTTAGCCGCCCTGAGCCGCCATTTATTTTACGTGAGCTAACTAAGGTAAGCTAAGGCTAAGGCTAAGCTGCTACTCTGAGGTTGACGGGAGACAGACTTTTGAAGGCGTCGCGCAAAAGTCGTCTCCACCTGCATCAGCTAAACCAATCTCTCTGTTGGCGCATCCAACTGTGCTTTTGTTTCAACATCACTCTCCTTCGACTCCTGTGTGTATTGTCTCTGTAACTTCAGGGCATGAATAGGGACCCTAAGCAGGCCATTCTCGCGCTCGCCTTGTCCTACGCCACCTTCCAGCTCACGACCCAAGTCTTTAATCCAACCACAAGCAAAAGACAATCCCTGGTCGCGACGCCAACGTCGCCAGCCTCTGATTCACTATGGCGGCCCCAAAGATGACCAAGAACCAGATGCGAAGGGCCAAGAAGAAGGAGCAGAAGAAGGCTCAAGCAGAGGTATGTTCTGGTCTCCTCACCCCCGTTGCGACATCACCCGCTGACGCGCTGCAGGCTACCCCTACAAAGACCGAGGAAACCGCCGAGACTACCAACCGTGAAGAAAACGATGCCGCCGAGTCTACGACGACAGATCTCGAAGTGAAGAAGGGGTCGACAACCGAAGATGCCGCCACCACAGATGGTCATGCGATTGAAGTTGACATGGATGAGGAGGATCCCGCATATGCCATGTACAAGGACATCTTTAACAAATTCGGCGCGTCGATGGAAGAGGACGAAATCGCCAAGGAGGCCAACGCTGGCAATCAAGGGACAGTGTTTTACGCGGATGACGACGAGATTCCAGACGAAGACGAAGAGAACAACGGACAGCCCAAGTTATCCAAAAAGAAGAAGAAGCAGCTCAACACCATCTCTATCGCAGAGCTCAAGGCGTTGGTCAAGGTCCCTGAGGTGGTAGAATGGCAGGATGTATCCTCGTCGGACCCTCGACTGCTTGTCCAGATCAAAGCTCAACGAAACGTCGTGCCAGTACCAACCCATTGGTCTTTGAAGCGAGAGTATCTGTCTTCAAAGCGAGGTATCGAGAAGCCACCTTTCCGGCTACCCCAGTTCATCGCAGAAACCGGCATTACCGAGATGCGCGATGCCGTCCTTGATAAACAGGCAGAACAGTCATTGAAGCAGAAACAGAGGGAGCGTGTTGCTCCGAAGATGGGCAAGCTCGATATCGATTACCAGAAACTTTACGATGCTTTCTTCCGTTTCCAGACCAAGCCCGAATTGACGCGATTCGGTGAGGTTTACTATGAAGGCAAGGAGTCTGAGGTCGATTACCAACATTTCCGACCGGGTGACCTCACCGAGGGTACTAAGGAAGCCCTGGGAATGCCTCCTGGCGCACCGCCGCCATGGCTCATCAACCAACAACGGTTTGGGCCTCCTCCATCCTATCCTACTCTGAAGATTCCTGGATTGAATGCGCCACCACCGGCTGGAGGCTCATGGGGCTTCCATCCCGGTGGTTGGGGCAAACCCCCAGTTGATGAGTTCAACAGGCCTTTGTTTGGTGGTGATGTCTTCGGTCTTGCGGCACAGGGTGGACAAGGAGGGGCACAAATGCACGCGGGAGCCGGTGAGCCTGTAGAGAAGAACCTGTGGGGTGAGCTGCAGCCACGAGAAGAGGAATCAGAGGAGGAGGAGGAAGAGTCAGACGAAGAGGAAGAGGAGGAAGATGATGATATTCCTGGCGGAACAGAGACACCCAGTGGCCTCGAAACTCCCGGTGGTTATGCCAGCACGGTGCAGGCGGACTACGGGCAAGGTGTCGAGACGTCTATTGCTGGTGAGATGGACTTACGAAAGGAGCGCCGTGGCTACGACACAGAAGAGTCTAGTGCTCCTCGATCCGCCTACACGATCCTGCCAGAGCGCCAAGTTCGCGCCGAAGGATTCTTCGGCAGTGACAGGGTATATGACCTCAAGCAAGCACAAGCAGCTCAACGAGCAGGTGTGCCTGTTCTCGGCGCCGATGACGATTCACGCAAGCGCAAGAAGCCTGGCGACATCGACGTTGCTCTTGATGTCGACTCGTTGCACAACCACGATGGTATCAGCAAAGACGACCTGCGGCGCAAGTTCGAGGAGGGTAGGAAGGAAGAGGGCATTGGAGCCAAGTGGGCGTATGACGATGACCTGAGTGAGATGATCGCCCAGGAGAGCAGGAAGAGACAGAAAACCGAGGCAGAGCTCAAGGAGAAGCGGAGGGAAGGCAAGGGTAGATACTAATATTGACAGACGATAATTGTCAGACTGTACTATCGATGGGAACTGGGGTTAGTGACCAGGCGTTTTAATATCTTGTTTATAACGGGGACAGAGCAGCTCAATGGCTAAAATAGGATGAACACCATGCTTCTTTACGTTGGTAAATGCATCAAGGACATGGTTGTAGAGTGAATATCAAACGAGTGGCCACGATGAGACTTTCTCGGTTAGGGATGCATTGGGCTTTCAGTTCTCGGCTTTGCTACAGGCAAAACTGAATAAATCCGACAAGTCCTCGTTTCAGAATATCTTATGTAAATATTAGAATATATAGACTGATATCACAATATGTTGATCTATGACATCAAAGAGTTGCTTCGTCTGGCAGTCAATTCGACGGTGTGTTTGATGGCAGTTTGAAATACCAACTTGACCCTCGTAGAAGTCCATTTTGTCATCGATCTAGATGATCTCAATGAGACCCTCAACTATAATACGAGGCCAATGCCTGCGTTGTTAGTGGTAAACTTGCCGTCTAATTCCTTTATTGGATTCGTGTTTCGCGTACTTGATCATTCTAGAGAGCTTGGTGGCTGTTTTGAAAGACAAACACAGAGTGACGAGTGAAAGGAAGCCTCACCTGTTACTAGAAGACGCAGGTGCGTATGCATTGATTTGTGTTTGGCAGCCGGTGCGTTCATGTGTGATGTGCATGGATAGAACCCCGGCCTGCGGATGTTGGTTCTGGTGCTAGAGCCGTCATGCAAGGCTGAGTTACAGAGAGAGCCAGCCAATATTCCCAACTGATGAAAATGAACACAAAATGCCCTGTAATGTTGAAGCTCAGGGGATATTAGGGTTGAGTTTGAGGCTGTTGCAGGGGGTGGCTCCGATAGGTTGTTTGTATGGGCTGTATTAGCAGTGATTGCCTTAGTGAACCCAAGTTGACAGCCATGCATTTAATGAACAAGCTGTCCATTCCTATCAGGATAACGGCAACTGGCCTTGAGGTGGTCAGTGGTCAGTGGCCCTGTATCACTATCTCATCGTCTCTGCCATGATGAGAAACGGTGCAGCCGTCCATGTGACTTGAGCGTGTGCTTAAACTTCTCGTTAAAGCTACTATATAAGTCAATCTTTCGTTTTAAGAAACCAGCAAAGCCAACAGCTCTTGACCCCTTGCACACTGCAAGCTTGCTATTGGTTACCAGTCAATGCAGTGCCACCAGAACAAACTAGCGCGGCCAACTGCTGAGGCCAGCCAACGGCCAAAAAAGACAAGCCATCCCCATATCACAAACAGACACATACATACGGTCCCATCAAGGCAAAAGGGGAGATTCAGATGGGATTTGCAAAAAAAAACATACAACAGCGGGGATTCGCTGGTCGTCACCGACCCAACTACTAATCCGCCGGTTAGTGGCTTGACTATGGGAGAGCGGACGGGATCCCGTATTTTCCACTACCTTTGGTCGTATGTGATAAAGCATGGTCACCATTCGCATTATATCCACGGGTTTTAGAGCGAGTGAACGAGGTTCCAAAAATTGGAATGCGACAGTTCCAGGAGAGTAAGTGGGAGTCATAAGTAACCTATCTCTGTTCACTTTTGTTCCTGGTACCAACGCTCTTGATTCTGGATATGAAATCTGCCGCAGAAGGGCTCCATCGCCTCGAATTGCACTGCGTTGCGTTGAGCATGATGTTCTGCAGCCCATGGATTGCCCAACGTTCAACGCCTGGACCAACCTTGGAAGTTTAACTAATATATAAGGGCGAAATGCGAAGAATCTGTTATAAATCTATGTAGCATGGCTGAGTTGAGTAAGGTACCTAAGAGCCCTCCCTCACAGAGGCTTGCATGCGTGAACCAGGTGGGGTCGCAATGTGGGATAACATCCAACCAGATCGTGGGAGGAAATAGAAGAATCATGCATGTCGCGAGATCGTGGGCCTCGCCGAGAGTTGTTTCAAAAACTCCCAGGAACCACCACAAGGAAGACGCGACAAAGGAACAAAACACGGTGACTTTGTCGAGACTGACTGTGTTGTTAAGCCTGTACTCGCCTCTGTATGACCTTGGCAGAGTTGGGTGAAGATGTTCGAACACTGCCTGATGGCACATTTAAGAGAATTGTAAACAAATAGATGTAATTACCTCTGTTGGGTGTCTAGATATAGTAGTAGGTTAGGTAGTCGCATGTGCGTTGCGGATATAGATAGGTAGTCATGGTTGCTTATGCAGGAAACGCGGCGATTGGCTGATGCTGATGTGGACAACATGAGGCTATCTACCTATTGATCATGCACTGCGTGCGCACTGTGGTATGTTTCTAATCAGGCATCTCG
Source organism: Fusarium dlaminii (assembly GCA_013186775.1). Lineage (NCBI taxonomy): Eukaryota > Fungi > Ascomycota > Sordariomycetes > Hypocreales > Nectriaceae > Fusarium > Fusarium dlaminii. The sequence goes on along the minus strand of JAAOAL010000060.1, from coordinate 423,742 downwards.
CTGATTTCCATCATTAAAAGGTGCGTCGTGGACTTGAGTGTGCGGTTATCACGCTTCTTCACTACGACACAACCTCATATGTAATGGATTGATGTGCTGACCTGAGTGAATGGGTGGGTTCTCATGATGGGCATTGCTCGAGGGTGGTCACTGGTCACCCAATGAATACAGGCAAATTCTGTGACATATACGGAAAATAATGGCGTCGACTCGCAGAGTCCATTGAGGCCACCGTGCCCGATATTCCATGTAAGAATCTTTGGCTCGCTTATGCCATGTCGACCTGTTGCCCAACGGCCCCTAATACCCATGACCTGGCGGCAGCGAGGTGATCATGATGAAGCCACCCACTTGGTCGATAGAGTTGATATCACTCTGAGTATCCTTCAGTGGTCATATTGACACGGTATCAATAATGATTGTGGCATTTTATTGGTGTCGAGGCACTTCAATAACACTGCTCATCCAACTCATGATGGCCTCATCATTTCGCCATCAACCATGGAAAGGTCGCATCACTTCAACATTCCTTGAACCATACGAAAACTATGTTTCCTTACTCTCAAACTTGTTATAGTCAAACCCATCAATGCTCTTTGTATATGCAATACGTACGTTCTGGCCCCGGTGTGTACGTCTGTTAAAGAACTTGGCTCGAAATAACAGCAGAGGGCCTTCAAGTTACCTATCCAAGAAGCCTTGCCCTGAAAAGAATAATAAAAGCGATACTAACAGGATTGGGATATTCATTTCATACCTAATACCGGGGATACTGAAAATGACATAACCATTTAGACACTGTCCACCTGCATGCCACGTTTCCAAGCACCTCGTCGAACAGCTCGTCAAACAGCTCGTCATACATGCTATAAAATAGACCACCAAGAGCGACCAGATATTATCAGGGGGAGTTCTTATTTTTGTTTATTCTCAGTGGAACTTGCATTTTGCTATTTCCCCAAACCACATCATTTACCGTTTAAAACTCGAACCCTGTTGCTACTGCTCTCAACCACTTACCTTCCTCTATCACATTAGATCTAGACTAGTCGTTCGGTTTTGTCGAGATCCTTCCACTGGGCATTCACATTTGTGACCTCGATAGATCTCGAATTAATCCATCTCTTTAGAGGGGTACGTTCAACTTGAAGCAGGCTACCTTTACGAAAAGGGCTAATGTGTAAAGAAGAGGTTTGATCCAAGAAAATCAAGAGCTTGAGTTTCTCTCCAGTCTTTGATCTTGAACAGCGTCTTCAATTCTATCGGAAACACCAGCATCTGAAAACATGCCACTATGTCTAGTTTATATCAAGTACATTCGATACCTCTTCTGTACTCCTCGGCCATATCTTGGAATTCATCAGACTGTTATGCTGTCCCGTGACAAAGTATTCCGTGATACCATCAATTTGATGATATGCTGTTATCATCCTGAGGACGTCACTTTTGTAGCAATTGCCGAGACCGTTATAACAACCGCACAGCGTGCTTGAGACTTGATTAGCGGGTGCTAGAGAGCTCTTTTTGACATGTATATCAAGATTATGCGACTTGCAGCCTTTCAAAGTATTGTGAGGTGCAACGGGTGAACCAGCCTACCAGCCTGGATGGTATTTTGAATTTTCCATCGACAATGCATCTGTTGAATAGAACATATTGACCACCCCCAGATTGTGCAGGGCTAGGTCGTTTCGTAAAGACCAGAATTGGTGTTACTACTTGTGTTGGGGTTGTTGTGGTGACCATCAACTGTCGCATAACTTAACCATTCATGTTTATATCAACTAAGGTCAGTATACAACTAGGTAGTCTCCCTGAGTTGTAGATATGCCTAGGTGCTAGCCATACCGACTGACTTATGCTTTGTTTACAATTCTCTTGAATTCTACGTCAAAGCAGCGTCTTCAACTAGCCTTGTATGCCCGCCTGATCGTGGTTATACTCAAGGTAATCATCGCAATGGTTGCTACTTCATCGTCACGGTGAAGTCTGTTGCACACGCAAACAAACAGCAAAATGCAGGTAGTATAGTTATATAATACAGACCACCAAAAGTTTGCAGTACAAGCTGCCTCAACAGAGATGATCTGCGAAAACCCAGCAATGTCCACACCTGAAATAATCCACCCTCTACCTCAATCCTGATCAACCGACTCCGGGCATGCCTTCTCATCAGTGTCCCGATCCCAATAAGCGCCGAAACGACTATAAAAACATAAATTTAATGCCATCCTTCCGCTCACGATATCTCCAAGTCTGGCTATATTCCCCACCACAAAATCTCAAGGCGATTCTTCACTTCTTTTTGGAGCTCGCCGCTTTCGTGTTAGCTCTTCGAAACCTGGCTCTCTTCATGGCTGTAGGCTCATCGGATTCCCCAACAGCCACGTTCACACGTCTCTTTCTCAGCGCTTGACGCGTAGTCATCGAATGGGAAGCTTTTGCGCTTTGAGAACCAGTGCTGCTTCGTTCGCCTCCTTTCAAGCTTGCTGAGTTAGGTACTGGGATGCTTCGCAAAGATATGGACACCCCACTCTAGGAGGTTGCTTCCGTTTTGCTACACCCATTGCAAAGCCATTTGGGACGAGTGACCGGAATGGATGCTGACTTTTCGATGCAACTAGCATGGTATAGTCGGTTTGAGCATTTCTATAACATTGTTAACAGTGGCTTGCCGTCAAACAGCGTTGGCATTACCTTGTTTGAACAGATGAGTAGAGAAGGTCCGAGAACGGGAAGCTGACACACTGTACACCCATTCGCGCCTCTCGTAATTTGTGAAGCTCGAGGCGACTGTTTTAACGTGACATCCGCCGCATTGATACCGTTCGTCTTCGCATCCTCATCTGATTTCAATCGAGCTCGTGCCTCATCAATCAGCTTCCCGGCTTTCTCAACACTAGCGTTATCCAGGACATCCCGCGCCATCAGAACACACAGGTGCTTGCCATACTCGTTCATTCGATAATTCGCACCCACCAGCCAAGAAGCATTCTCTTTGACAAACTTGACCCAAGCACGCCTGAAATATTGTCCAGATGTGACGTTTTCCTGAAGAATAAATGCGTCCCATCTGCGAATGTATTCCTTCTCTTCTTTCGAGACGTCGGAGAATTCGCCGATATCTTCGCGATGCTTCTGTAACAACCATGCATTATCCACCACGGGTTTTGGTAACTCCTCACCAGGTTTCAGGCGAGCTTTGCTGACAGGGTCAAAGAGAGGCTGACAAGACTCTGGAATGATGACCTTCTTCTTTTCCGGTCGCGGAATCACCGCCTGAACTGCCGCTGGAGGCTGAGGAGGATTTTCGCCAGACTTTCCAAAGAGTTGTCGTTCGGTGCTGTGCTTCGGTGAAAATCGCACAACATCTTCCATGTGGTCTGGACCATAGCGTGAAGTTACCCAGGAGTCATCGCCGTTAACGTAGGCCTGCTGATCAAGCGGTTTTGTGGGTTTTCCGAGCTGCAGCTCTTTTGAAGGCGAGACTGCAGACCCCGAAACATGAGTAATCCGGAACAGCGGCCCTTGACTCGTCTTTTCCAGTGTGTACACATAATTCGGATGGTACGTCATTAGGTGAGCTCTCAAAATGTCCAATGACTCGTTAGCGTTGCCACAGGCACAACACTGCCATGAGAGTAGGTGAACCGGTGCGTTAGCTGACAGCATATACGTGACGAAACCCTCGCCTTGCTCAGGTTGCCCAGCCTTATCTCGGGTTTTGCGCTCTTTTCCATGGGCTTGCGCAGTCAGTACCTTCAAGTTGTATTGCTTGTTATTCCGTTTTCGTAATGCTCGGTTAGGAGTGTGGTCGCCTTCTAGCTCTTCCTCCAGATCATGAGAGACGTCATGCGACGAGTCCTCCTCACCAACATGCCCGTTCACTCCATTCATCTCTTGTACTCCGTTCACATCCTCAACCTCATGCATGACCCCATTGATGCCATTCACACCACCCATTTCTTCGTCATCGTCATGAAGGCCATTGATGCCGTTGGTGCCGTTTATTTCAGGAACATCATTTGTGAGATGGGTGCTGCTGGTGTCATCGATGTCATCCTCAAGCTCGGGTGGGCTCGCGCTGTCGAGCAGATCATCAGATATAGGTTCAAGAACACCATTGGTGTAAATCTCGCCGTCTGAATCGAAAGCAGTAATACAATTTTTTGCAGTCTTGTCAATTCGTCGGGTACCCGAGGCCCATTTCAATTCTACATCCATCATATAATTAGTCAGACGTTCATGGCGCTGTGGGTGGAATCCGGCTGTGAGCTTGACGGGTTTCTTTATCCTGCCAAAAACCTGGGGAAACTCGCTATGCAGTATCCAATTCTGCTTGGCAATTGCTTGGACAGGCCCTTGCTGGCTTGCGGGGACACCAAGCTCATGGGCTTCCAGAGGCGGCCAGTTACCATCCTGAACTGAAAACATTTCGACGTCCAATCTATATGCGTTCGAGAAGTCATGGGATGGGTCATCCTGCCTGTTGACCAAGATACTTTCCTTAGGGACAAGGAATGGCTTAGGTGGCTTAATGTAGGCAATCCGATGAGGGCCTGACGGGTTTGTGTGAGAGACGATGTCACAGCTCTGGCTGCTGCGATATAGGATGTGAGTGAAGCCACCGCTCACATCGGAAACGGTGATTTGACATTTAGCCTTGGTTTTGATGATATCGTCTGGAGGAAGAGCATTGAGAGGTCGGACTTTCTTAGAGTCCTTGTGAAAAATCTTGTGTATCTCAACACGTAGAGCCGTACGATCTTCTGTATCAATGAGTGAGGCGTCGCCGTTGGACTGGGAAACTGAGACCTTCTGACGCTTTTGTGGAGGGCCACTGTCATCTTGGCTCTTGGGCGTTGAGAGGGTCGCGCCCATGTTTTTCGCGTTATGAGCAGCTTCCCAGTTGCGCTGGGTAAAGGGAACAGTCCTTGTGAAAGGCTTTTTCTGGGTCATGGCGGAGAAAAGCGATACCTTGACGGTATGAGATGATCCAGGGAGCAGTGCTCAGTCCAGGTAGGAAAAGGTGCGTAATACGACAGACAGACAGACAGACAGTTGAAGATTGGCCGAGAATGTGAGTGGTTGTGACTGTGCTTGTTGGCAAAGCGGGTTGTAACGTCGCAGTACGTAGTTGCGATTGTGAGAAACAAGGCGTAAGTAATTATATATTAGTAGTTGATGGCCTTGACGCTCATGGCTGATGTGTGTTTGTTGTCGTCATGCGAACGGGTTTGTCAGGGCAGGAAAAATGACAGCCGAGAAAGGCCAGTGAAATAAAGCAGAAGCAATGGATGGAGGCAAGAGCGAGAAACAGCAACGCCACAAACTGCAGTCGGACCGGGAGGAGAAAAGTGAAGAAGGCGGGATAGAGATGAATATAGTGAAAAGAAAGAGCGCCTATGAATGAATATGAACAGGAGTGAGAACCTAGATAAGGCAACTGCAGCTGTGCTGTGTGCGTGTCCTTGGTAGTCGATCGAGGTGGATGTAAATAAATGGGTTAAAGGAGGAGATGCGAGAGCCCGGTCGCGTGTGGTGACAATCCAATTCTGTAGGTACCGTAGTTTCAGTTCAGTGCTGTGGCCAAGGTACTATCGCTCGCTGCCCGTCGCTCCTTCTGTGAACTGCCCTGTCTGATCCCGATACGCGCTGTAGAGTTAGAGAGCGGGTTTCAGCGGACTCTATTGCATTGAAATGAAGCAGCGATAGGCGAGAATGAAGCCTGTAGAACGTCCTCATGAGAAGCGACGGGACTAGAGCTGACAGTAAAGGTAAGGTAAGGTAGGTAACAATGAAGAGCGCGGTAAGAGACGCGTGCCAGTGGCAGGTTAAGAAGCAGCCCTGTCCGTGAGGTGGGAATTCTATCGCGACTCCCTACTATGGCTAGAGCCTATAGCCCTCCTAGCGTCATGCCTGGAGACTGGAGAGTCACCAACAACCGCCATTCAGAGGCGATAACCTAGCGGGGTGGATCCACTGACCACTGACAGTGGAACGAATTAGAGACTCTGCTTCAAGCAAAGACTTTAACCGCTGGAAATTATTATGCATGTAGGCGGGGTGTTGTACGCTGTTTAGGGGAGGAAAGAAAACTCGGGACCTCAATCCTAAGTGACAAAAAAACTTATGTAGCTTTATAGGAATTTAGGATACCTTTTGCTGAGTTTATTTTGACATCCTATAACAAGGTACAGTGCTTTCTTGCTCCCCGAGGGGCTGTGTGAGCGTGAGTGTGAGCCCCTTAGCCTCTTGTTAACTGCAAATGCAAATGTAGGTATTTCCAATCCCGTAGAACACCATAAAGTTCATTTTGTATACCTATCCTCTCAGTTGCTATGGACATGAGCCGGTTCCAAGCCAGATTTTCCGATTCAATCTCTCAGCACTTGGGCTCCTCTAATGAGAGACCATTCCCAATAAGAAACTCTCCAGGATCATTCAGGGTCACCCTCGATTATGCATGTAGGCGAGGTGCCAGGACCCCTTTAGCCTCATTGTCCAATGCCTTCATGGATCTTCGACGATCCATCATGAGACGAAGAGGGTCATCATGGCTTGTCGCTGGCGACTCATCTACATTGTATAGGACTTGCAGCCCAGCCTTGACTGGTTCGGGGTTTTGATATCTGCTTGGGGGCTATATTGATGGAGGGAAAATCAAATGTTTGCTTTTCGTGCCGTCCGCCCTGTTTGAGTACAAAGATCCTGGAGGCAGAAGCAGAGCTTGCTGTCTGGGTGTGATGGGGATGAGACGTAAACTTCCAACAACATAAAAGACTTAGTAGGTACTGAAAATATTGCTGTACCAACAGAGTACGAAGCATCATGAAGTCCTGCTAATTTAATTCATATTCTTTCTCTTCAATGTTTGCTTTGATATTTCTTGTCCCTCCCTCAGTGAACTTTGGGTCTCTCAGATTTCCAGAAATGTACTGGATTGGTAGCCTTGCCACCTCCAGCCATCGCCCGTCGATGATTGGCCACGACCGAGCGATTTTGTTCTTGGAGCTCCACACCGAGGTGCGTCACCACAAGGCTGGAGTGCGAGGAAAGAATAAGACGGCGAATGCGTGCTCAGTACCAGATCATTTATAAGAAATGATAGAAGATGCTTTATGTAGATATGATGCACATATAGTCATTAAATATACGACTAATCATTACTGACTAGTTTTTTTAAATTTGATATGGTTTTACTGTTAATCAAGTCCTATAAACCTAACTCTTCCTTTTTCTTTCATTCTTTCCCCTCCCGTCCGGGTGCCCCAAAGTTCCTTCGACCCCTCCAACAAACAAACACCCTAAGTTAACAACGACATCACACTCAGACCCAATCTTGGACTTACTTGATACGGTCCACCACCTCATGGCCTGACAACAAAACGCAGCGCGCCCAAATAAACTCGAATCGATAGCAGCGCTACGTATTGGCGCTATTTGACACATTTTTCTTGGTACTCTTGAATTCGTCATTGCCCGACATCGACTGCGGGGAGCTTCAAGTCGTCAAACTCGGCCTTCGGAGGTGCGATCAATCCATCCTGCCCAGCTTGCGCCAGGCTGCAATAACCACCAAAGGGACTGCCCAAACACTCCCTCTTGCTTGCACGCATTGAGATTTGATAGTATGCCACTAACATGATCGTTACACTAGACACCAGGCATCACAACATGGTCCGAACTAGAGCAAATGAACGACAAAGCGTTCCTGCAGCCTCCCGTCGCAACCTGTCGCAATCTATCACCACGCGTGCTACCCGAACAACAACACGTCCCCTGCGGTCGCAGAAGGCTTCCATAAGTTATAACGAGTCTTCTTCCGAAGATGGAGACTCCGATCCATCACCAGCGGAGAGCGAACAGGATGGAGATGCCCAATTCGAGACGCGAGCTCACAGAACCAATAAGGCCAGTTCAGCAAAGGCCGCACACGTACAAACTGGTAGAATATCGAAGTCGCGGGACCAAACTAGGAAACGACCAAAGTCGGCACAGAAGAAAGGGAGCTTGAAGAAGCGACGAGTGTCTGCTGACGCCGAACCCGAGCCAATACCCCAAGGCGTCATTCCAAACTGGACAGACCCGCAGATACCTTATGCCGCCTGGACCGATATCTTCTACTATGCAGCTAGTCATGATGACATCGACGTCAATTGGCTGATAAACACTGCCACAACTTGTAAGGCATTCTCAGAAGCCGCCTTGACAGCCATTTATCGTTCTCCGCCCCTGGTCACTGCTGGAAAGGCCAAACGGTTCGCGTCTCTGCTGGATCGCCCACCTTCTGAGACTCGTTTTAATTACCGTACCAAGATTGAGACTCTTTACGTAGATGTTCATGTGTTACCTCAAACGTTACTACCAAGAATCCTCCATCTGCTTCCTCGCCTGAAAGAAGTCTTTCTCTTTACACAATCTGATCAGCCGCCTTACAGGCAACTGGATCAAACTGTGAGATGGCAATATACTGAAGAGATATTCGCCGCCTTCAGACCAGCCGGGGACAAGGAGTCGCACACCATGTTAAAAAGCTGGGAATGGAGCGGAAGCCTGCTTGGAGGGCCTGTGGCGACCATGAAGGATATTGCCCGTATACATCAAGAGCCTTCATTTGCGCACCTCACCAAACTAAGCTTCACCAATCTTCAAGTCCCTTCGCTCTATAAGCTGGGGCCGAAAGGCGTCAATGAGGAGCAGGAGCTGGCGCTGTACAATGAAGATGGGGCTGTCATTGATTCGCTCGCCGAGGCGATTTCGCAGTTGAAATCGCTACAACACCTTATGTTCGAATCTTCAACCGTCATGAACGATCGACTTCTTCCACTTTTGCCAAAGGACCTCACTCATCTCTCACTGATCAACTGTTGGGAGGTCAAGTCTGATGAGTTTATGCCATTCTTACACACGCATGGCCGGCATTTGCGCAGCCTGAACTTGTCACACAACCAATCTCTAGACATGGTCTTCCTAACCACTTTGGAAGCTGCATGCCCCAATTTAGAGGAATTATACATGAACCTCTCGTATTTCCGCCATCATGAATCCCGGTCTTATACCAACAATGACGCTGACCCTTTGTACGATCAAGTGCTATTGCCGCATCAAAAGCCAGAGTGGCCGTCAAGCCTCCGGATCATTGATTTTGAGCATATACGATATTGGAGTGTTGAGACTGCCGAAATGTTCCTCAATTCACTCATAGATAGTGCTCGTTCTCTGCCAAATCTTCGACATCTTGCGGTCAAGACGATGCTCAACATACCCTGGAAGGCCCGCGCTAATATGCGGCACGAATGGAGGCGGAAGCTGGATAAAGTCTTCCTCCGCCCATACGAACCTCCGCAAAGAAAGTATTCTCTTCGCCAGACACAAGCGGAAGAGGTGGAGGCATCTACTCGGATTTCGGAGACAAAGAAGCAAAAGTCGAAAAGGCTGTCTGATGGTCCATCTCGGCGAAGTAGTCGTCTAGCGGCACACGTTTCAGACTCTGATTCAAGGAACAGCGCCAAAGGCCTCCGTAATTCGCTTGGTCGGCCAACTTACGCCGAACCCGACACAGATGAGAATGAGTTCGATTCTGATGCAGAAGACGAAGAAGCCGAGTCCGGTACTACAGCCAGTCAGACTGGGGATGAGGCCGAGAGTGAAAAGAAGCCTGTGCCGCTTACGATTCAAGGACGCTGTACTACTGTATCCATTGTATTCGATAACCAAAAGCCAACTGAACTGCAGTACGGTATGGAAGACTTTGTGGATGATGACCGCGCTGAGTCGGATGACGAGTGGGACGGCGACCATGAAGAGGATGATGATGCAGTCTTTGTCTGGCGTTAGCTGAGCAAAGACTTCTGTATCATAGCTGAACACTTGGGATCAGAGAAATTGACCATTTCCAGACTTAGAATGCAATATCTGCTGGCTCTTTTGGAGTTCATATCATATTAGTATTAGGATAGCATGAACGGTCTCGAAGCAGTACAACTTAGTTTTTACACTGGTGACCGATGTTCCAACTAGCCATGTCTTTTTATCATGCTTATCAGCCATACTAATACTTAGCTACTGCATACTCCAATAATTTGGCCACCATAATGTAACATGCGTTCTTTGAGTGCGTGGCCCAGATTCTATGTCATGTTACGCTGGCTCCTATCAGGTACGCACGAATCCTTGCAAAGCATGGTGAGAACCGCTTGGACCACATATGAATGCACTTCGACTTCGCACAAACTGGACGACAGTTCGTAAATTCTAATCATTCATGAAATTCTGTTGAAATGTGGACGTGTATCTTTTTACTTGGTCTTGTGGCATCTGGCAACCGAGTCTAGGACCTGGAAGCGTGTCCAGATGCATGAATTGTGATCTGGCGTTGAATACAGTATCATTGTTTGTTCAATCAGAGTCTGACGAAGCCATGGCTCAGTTTCTACGTCGCCATCGCCGCGTGGACTGTTGGCAAAATTCAAACTTGTCGATTCTCCCCCGTTGGCTTGTAGGGCAACTTTGTTTGGTACTATCGAGACTGTGTGGGGTGGTGTGTTTGGCTTAGGTACTGTAAGGTAGGCACATAAGTAAGATTCATGAATATTTGGTATACGACACGCTGATAAATTGCATGCAATTAGAACCTATAATGCAGGTTATGTTCTAGTTAAGTGTTTAAGATATTGGCATTTCCATGAGTTTGAGATACCGGCGCATCCCGTCAGTGAGCATCATGGATGATACCTCAGTAAATGAGTACGGCTATCATGGGGCCTAAACTACTACTAACAGGTAACAAAGAGGCACCTTTTAAGGCTGATTATACGCGCTGGTATAGTTCACATATGACAGGCTCATCATAAACATTATCTCTTCATACAACTGTTGTACAAGCAGGGCGTCTCGACTCGACCCAGTGTAAACATGAAATCTCCAAAGTTTTAAGATTTCTCATGACCAGAAGCAAATAGAAGCAACGCTTACAGGAACCTAGTCCTGCATATTCGACAATCATACAAGCATAGACAGTAATCCTTTAGCGCCAAGTTCCCAACACCTTGTGGCACATATTTTTAAAATGCAGCACCACCCATGCCTTCACCAGCCAGGTTCTTCATGCTCTTCTCGCTCAGGTCACTCCGCATCTCCCACGCTCGCGAGTCACGTTCGAGTCTATTCCAAGTGTACAGACTTTTTCGTAGCCGCTCTTGCTTCGCATGCAGTTCATCTCTCAACTTTTCCTCCTCGTCCTTCAGCTTGCGATAATGTGGCTCAAGTTCTCGAGTTACGCCAAGAGCGAGAGGCGTCATGGAGGGATCCAACTTGCCGCCGGGGATGATGGGGGGCAGTGTCGCAAGCATGGATTGCGCCAAGGTCTGCCGTGCGCTACCAGCATGTTGAGCCGATGGTCCAGTCGGAGGATTGAACGGTCGAGATTGCGTCGTTGTTGAGGCTGACGATGTATTTGACGGAGTCGCACGTGGGCCAGTGGGAATAGCTAAAGGTCCACTGGGAGTCGAAGGAGTCGGTGAAGGTCCTGAAATGTGTCTTGCTGGTGCTTGATTCCAACCACCTCTGCCTCCTCGGGGGGCAAACCCACCTCTAGCTGGAGGCACATAACCTCGCGGGCCAGCTGGGGGGACTGTTGGGCTCGTGGTACCTGAACGTAGAGGAGCCGTAGGTGTCTGAGTCCGAGCGGGAGGAGGCAGGGCTGGTGAAGATACTGGCCCTGCGGGATTTCTGTTTGCTGCAGGGCCGGTTGGAGGTGCTCTCAGCGCTGCAGGGCCTCGTGGCGGTGATCGAGTGGGGGCTGATGTGTTTGTATCGTAAGGTCCAGGTCTTGGTGTCTCCCTTGGTGGTGCCGCACCAGACATGGCATGATGATGAGGAGACTCTTCTCGAGACTGAAGTGGTGAACGAGCTCTCACAGAACTCGGTCGCGGAGACGATCTTCCAGAAGCTGACTGAGAAGTGATCGCAGATGAGATTCCAGATTCTCTCGGGGGGCTGACGCGCCTGTATGACTGCCATCGGTCATTTCCGCGTCGACTCATGGAACGCGAACGTGGCCTATATGAGCCACCACGAGGACCTGTCACGGGAGACCGCACAGGAGGAGTTCTGTCGCGGCGAATCACACCAAACGGAGACCTAGATCGCCGCCTTTTGTCAGTTAGTCCCAAGCTATCAACATGGGGCAAGTAAATTCACCTTTCATCACGCCGCTCGAAGTCACGTCCCCTATCGCGTACTCTGTCACGGTCCCATTCTCGATCTCTGACCCTCTCGCGATCGCGTTCCCAATCTCTGCCAGGGGCAGGGGACCGGGGCCTTTCATATCTATCCGCTCCACGCGGGGGAGAAATTCTCCGGGACAAGCTACGTCGAGGAGATGGCCGCCGCATAGACCTACTACGCTCCCGCCGGCGCGGACTCTCGCGTTCTCTTGATCGCTCTCGCCGGTATCGGTCTCCTCCACTTCTCGACCTACGGCGTGGTGGATATCTGCCCGGCACATAGCTATCGGATCCAGAAGGAATTGGACTCCGGGGACGTGGACTTCTAGGTCGAGGGCTCCTTGCTCGCTCTCTAACCGGACTTCTAACCCGCCTAGGCGACCGGTCTCGAGGAGTGGGCCTCCATGACTCTCCAGCGCCGTATCTAACGACTTCCCCATCATCAAACCTTTCTTCATGTCAGTGTTTCGTTTGGGAATCATGAGGCTTTGTGGGCGTGGAATAGAGAACGCTATGAAAAAAAAGAAAGAAAACAAAAAAAAAAAGAAAAAGAAAAAGAAACAGACGAATGAGCGTAGTATAATTCGCGTACTGTGGCCTGCTGAGCCGTCATGGTCCTTGCCAATTTCTGGCAAAGGTCAGACCAAATATTGTGCCACGGTCAAGATCGATAGGAAGGCAGGAGTACAGTCTCTGCCTCAGGCGATCCTAGCGGAATCTCGGGTATCCCAGCGGACAGTCCAGAAAATTGTGATAATACGGCCAGCGTCGCTTGACACGCTTCCAAGCATCAGTCCCCCCAGCAATGCTCTCCATCCTCGCTCTGACAAGCCTGTGGATTGGGACGAAATGCCGGCAAAACGGGTGGGAACCCAGCAGCATCTCCTAGGGTATGGGCTGGCATGGGTTGATCAAAAGTTCTGACTCGTTCCCATGAGCATTCCGATATTGATCCAGGGTACGAATCCGAACACCAGAGATACCGAAGCGATATGCTAAATGTGGATGGGAGCGTAGCTGGATCGTCATCATTATCATTATTGGCTCATGGCCTAGTTCATGACGATGGCTTGGCCATCCGCAGGTGACCCGCCAAAAAGAGCCAATGTCCCAGTGTCGTCGAACAATCTGCACAAGCTCGCCAGGCGACCGCTCGAACTCGATTGTATCTTCGATGGTTTCGTGAGAGTCGCTGCCGCTTTTCTCCATCCCGATATGACCAGTCATCGCACGATCGCTCAGTTGGTCGTTATTCTCTCGAGTTTGGGTCGGGGCCGCAGCATAAGACGTGTGTGGACCAAGTCGCATTGCTCAAAGTGGTAGGCCACCGTGTAGCGTTTTTCGAGAGTGTCCACGGGTGGTGCTAGAGATGCCGAAATTGATGTCGCAAAACGATAGGAGACGTAACGATGATGGTGATGATGAAGAAGAACGCAAGATGCAATACATAAAAGCAAACGATTTGTAACTCACCTTCGACCTCGGTCGCGATCCATTCTTGCCTTAGTCAGGATAGATATGATGCACGGCAAGTGCTTCTGTCGATGCGTTGTGATTTGGCTTTATGAAAGCGCAAGCACGCGTGCGAGTCGCAAGTTGGGTCAGTGGAGCTTCCAAAAATCGAAGGCCAAAGCAGGGAGGTCGGAGATTCAACATCCCGACTTCCGTGACTACCTAGGTAGGTACCCTTGTACCTTAGTCCGATAGCAGATAAGCACAGTCTCATTGGATACATACACATACTACACACACTGTATTACTTCAAGACCAGGAACATAACAGGTGATATTCGTGCAACAGTTATCATGACCTCCATAGGTGATAAATATGACACTGGTACAAAAGCGCTGCCTAAAGGTATATAATAAATAACACACATAAGGAAAACAGACTCGATCTCCCGTTGCGCTACCACAAGACCTGCTAGAGCAAGAACATTACCCCTATACAAGGGAACACCCAGCTTCTCCTAACTTGTAACTAACATCGTTTCCGCAACCGCATCTATGACTTTTCATCTTCAGTCATATCAGCATCTGCTACTTCTTCGACCCTCTCGAGAATCCACTCCCGCGCCTCCTTGGCGTGATGCGCCATCATCTTGTTCAGACCTAACATTGGACTACGGACGACTGTCCCGAAGCGTCGCTTGTTAACTTTTCGAGTCAGATCAGGATCAGCCCAGCATGCATGATCGCCTGCAATGTAGACTCGTGAGTTCTCTTTATACCACGACGATAGATCTGAATCAAACTCTGACTTGACTGGCCTGAGCGTTCCATTGGCAAAGTTTACCACCCCAGAGATTCTTGACTTGCAATCTATTTCGTTTCAGAAAACTTTTGAGATAGAGGCTCATATCAGCGAGTCGACTTACCTCGGTTTAGGAGAAGGACTTTGACGCCAAGATATGCATTGCCAACGCCCATGACGAAAATGTGATCGGCATCATAAAGCTGCAAGTAATTGTCCCACAGGTAACACACCAACGTCTGGATCTGTTCCGAGAGAGCCTTCTCTTTGAAACCAGGTACATAAGAGTCGGATTCCTATACCAACGGTTAGAGACCAACCACTACTAATGAATGTGATCACAGACCTCGTCGTGGGTGACATAGGCTGGGATATTAACGTCCATGACACCGAACTTTTGATCAACTGCCCAGTCAATGTAGTCTGTTACACCATCAACCTATTCTTATCAGTTCTTGCATCGCGTATTATGAATAATATCTACTCACCACCCAGGCATTGTGAGGGTCGACAGATCTGTCTATAACATCTGGCTGAGCGAGAAGCTCGGGACTAAAGATGATGTCAGTAGTCAAGACACAAGTCATAGCCCTCTCCTCATGCAATTGACTTACGGATCGTGAATGATAATGAGAACCTTCTTTTCCTTGTGGAGGCCTGGTGTCACTAGGACCTGGTTCTCGTATGACTTGTATAGATGTTCGCGCTGGATGTAGAGAGGTATCATGTTGTGCTTTGCTTGCAGAACCTGTCTCTGGGCGTTTCTGATCACGTCATGTAGACGGCTGGATATCGTTGGCTGGATGTCGGTAGGAATGCGAACGATGCCTGCCCTCATACACTCCCAATATGGGGCCTGATGAGCTTGAACTTTGGCAAGTATGCGTGCGGCCTCCTTATTGATCTTAGGAATTTCCATCTTTGGTGGTGGTTCACCCATGAGCGTCTTCGCAACGGCCACTGCAGACACTGAGATAGCCTTAAGATTGTACCCTCCTTCTAGACACACTGCAACCTTTCCGTCAGCCAAGGACATCAACATGTGTGTCATATGAGCGTAGCAGCTGGGAGAAACGAAGCAACCCCCTAGCTCATCGCCATCAGCAGCATCAAATCCCGCAGAGATAACCACGAGGTCCGGATTGAACTCTTTGGCGATGGGCATCACAATCTTCTGGAATGCCGCCATATATTCCCCGTCGCCCATGCCTTGGTCGTGCCAGCCGATATTGATGTTTTTACCAAGGCCAGCATCTGTTCCGCATTTGTCGATTCCACCATCCGGTGTCATATCATTTGGGGGTTTACCGGGATAGAAGAGACCGTTCTGGTAGACGTGGAGGGAGATATATAAGACGTTTGGGTCCTGATAGAAAATGTTTTGGACACCGTTACCGTGGTGAACATCCCAATCCAGGATGAGAACCTTTCGGCAAATGTCTGGATAGTCCTGTTGGCAGACCCTGACTGCTACTGGGACGTTGTTGAAGAAACAAAAACCCATTGGCGCATCAAACTCTGCGTGATGGCCTGGTGGCCTGATCACGGCGAATGCGTTCTTGACTTGGCCAGTCACGACGTTCTTGCAGGTTTCGATGGCTCCCCCGGCTGAAAGTAGGGCGGCCTGATAAGACATACTACCAACGTAGAGAGATTCCCGCCCTTGATCATATTGCCTAGTCAGTTCTCGAAGCTCGGCCGAACTTATCTTGTCAAGGTTTTCTACCCAGCTAAAGTGATCAGGATGATGGGCGAGGCAAATCTCC
The DNA here is from genome assembly GCA_013186775.1 of Fusarium dlaminii. Classification (NCBI taxonomy): domain Eukaryota; kingdom Fungi; phylum Ascomycota; class Sordariomycetes; order Hypocreales; family Nectriaceae; genus Fusarium; species Fusarium dlaminii. Next base: position 407,493 of record JAAOAL010000060.1, on the reverse strand, counting down.
TCTCGGGTGGCAGCACGAGCAGGTATGCGCCACATATAACGTGTGGGACACTCCCGCATAATTCTTGGCAACTCTGCCTCGGGACCTGTATAGACGAGGCCAACCTTCTTGAACGCCTTGAATATCTCGTGGATGCGACGGGGATCTTCAGGATGATGTGCGTTGGGTGAAAAGTCCGCATTCATATGCAACTTCATCCGGTCATCATAACAACAGCCTGTTGGCAGCAAACCTCTACGACGCATCTGGTCGAAGGTTATATCTTGAGGTGGTGGATCTTCATCGTCCTCGCATGGATCCTCAGATGCCGTATCATCGTCGTCGATACTGGTGTTGCTAGTACGGTTGAACCCATTAGGCGCTTCTGCATCCTTCATTGGATGATCAACAGCATCTGTGATACTTGTCTCCATGGCAGGCAATCTCCAATATCCTCACTGAAGGTCTGACGACCCCAGGAGTTGCGAATATGCTTGAGAGAGCCAAAGCCTGTGGGGTGCTGAAGTAAATAAACACTAGCAGATGGATCTATACGCAAGTTAGAAAGTTTATGGCCGAGTTTGCAAGCAATTGTTGACCATCATTGTCTGGGAAAACAAAGGAGGTGCTCGAGGACAAAGGTAAGTTGCGTGTTAGCGAAGTGAATTACATGAGCCAAAATGATATACGGCTGGCCATTGTTTTCACAAGCGCACAAGATCCTTGATTTACTTGGCACTCAGGCACATGCAAGGGCATTCTGCCTAAGTTTGCAGAGCTTAGTGCATCAAAGCACTTAAAAGGATGTGAAAGATGATGATGCCAACACGAACAAAACACTTCACTTACCCCTGCTAAGTATGGCGCGATCGCAACAGCGAGGAGAGGTTATAAAGACGTGAGAGCATACGCTGGCCTCTTATAAGGAGGTTCTAGAGAACTGAGATATGAGTAAGTCTAATGCTGAGTGGTGGGTTGAGATGCGCGATCGGGTTTAATCGCGGTGGTTGATATTAGCTCTGAGATTAGATGTATGAGATGGAGTAGAAGGAGAAGTGAGGCTCAGCTGTGGAGGTTGATTTTGGCGTGCGGGCTCCCCTATGGTTTCAGGCGCTACTGGCCACTGAGTGACCCGCTGCCGACCTCCATCGATAAGGCACCTAAGGTAACTTAGAAAGTTACCTAGTGGGGGGCTACTGCTTGACCGCAAACAGTTGATAATTTCCTTCGTTAACCCATACCTTGGGTAGAAAGGGCATTGTTCCTTCTGTATTTGCTGATCATGAATCGTTGGTTCGGACTGCGATCTTGATAAAATATCTCTACTAAGTATCCCAGCTCCTACAAATAGTACATAATCTACAGCAGTAATTCACAGTCGACTAGGTCCTAAGTTAATGCACTGGTGAGAACGTAGCATCTAATATTAGGCGATTCAGGAGACACTACGGCTATGTACTCAAGCACGGAATCCATTTCTAATAAATGAGAGGCCTTGGACTTAATTTCGATCACATCTGACGATCCACGTGCAGTAAGTACCCCAACAAATACTGCCACAATCCATAAACTTCATGATTAACCAGAGGAACGAGAACATGTCTATTGACGGCACTCAGGCCTAAGCGAACGAAACCATATACCTACCCTCCATCCTTGTCTGTCGCTGGACATCCTCCAGATAAGATCCATCATCCCCACGAGGCGAATAGTGAGATGAAGACCGAAGCATCCGAGCTCCCCCTGGTAATGTCCCATCCAGACTGGCATCACTTCCAAACTTGACGCGTTCAGCGTCGCGCTCATCATCCCAGTCAATCACACCTCCTAGGCCATCCAGAGGCAAAGTAGGCATGTTCAAGGACCACTGTCGCTCATCCAGGACACATTGTATTGACACCGAGATAGATTCTTGGTCGAAAGTGAGATTTGGTTGAAGAGACCGAACTTCCGTAATAAAGCGTTTTCTAGGGTAGCTATAGATGTTCTCAAATAGATGCATGAGATCTTTAGGGCCAAGTTTGCAGTAAGTCTTTACAATACGGCCCCAACGACTCTGATCCCGCCAGCCTCTTACCAAGGAGTCAGGTCGGTCGACAACATCATGAAGATACGAATCGCAGCCCTCCTAATGGCATGTCAGTAATGAACCCCGAAAGTCTAAATGCAAACTTACACATTCGTCTTGACTAGGCTCAAGCCGCGGGCAGAGATAGTGGAGGACGACATCCTTCATGGTTTCAACCAGGTCCATCAGTTCTACCAGCTCGCCTGTGGAGTATAATCGAAGTTGACTCAGTCTAACATCATCCACACCAGGCTCTGGAAGGCCAACACGAGGTCGGGGGAAGTCTCCGTGAAAGTAGAAACCATAGAGCCACCATCGATACATGGCTCTGCGGAACCTCTCAGCCTCGTGCTCGCGAAGCAGACGACAATTTTCAGGCTCGTGGAACCATCTCATCTGAGGGAACCTGGCTTGCCATCTCAGTACAAGGGAACAGTAGTTGAGAAGGGGCTTCAGATCGTTCTCAGTCAGAACAACGGTTTTCGGTGGTTGAGCGCGGGGTATGATGGGTTTGCCTGGCTTGTTGAGCGTGATGAATCCTTCCACAGCGTCCACTGACACAGCAGGCTGATGCTCTGAACGCGGAGCTAACACCATCCCAGTGTCTCCAAGGAATCGTTTAAACACAACTCTGCGTGGAGCATACAGTCCACCGCGGGAATCGAGATCCTCAACTGAAGCCGTATAAACTTGAAGGAGCTCATCAAACGGACTGAACTCCCTGACAAGGACAGGAAGTAAGATCGAGGCCTTTCTCTTGTCGAAGAGTTCATGTAGCGTCCTGTTAGTGGCGCAAAGGTTGAAAACACCATCCAGGTCTAGTTGTTGATAGATGTCCAAAAGGATCTCAGTTGGAAGCCCAGTAAGGCAATGATTTTTGGGCATCTTCGGTGCCAAGTCTACAGACGTTACCATGATCGAACGTCTGATATGAAGGGTTCGGGGATAGATGGCAAATATATTCGGTCGAATTGTAAAGATTGGGTTTTGGGTGGACAAAATATCTGCAGGTAAAGACGACACCAACGGTCTCGTCTGTACACCACGTACGCGATTATACAATCTCACTACAGAACCAGGGTCGCCGATTTGACGGGTGCTATGAGGAAGTTAGGCATAAAATTATGCCTGGAAAGGAGAAGAAAAGAACGGACCTGGTAGACTTTGCATTTTGTTTACTTGCAATGGTATTTTGATACACGTTGTAGAGGAGCCAAGATTCAAGAAAATCAAGTCGCTGTATCCTCGAATTGTACTCGCCTTCATCGGCGTGAGAGTTGATATGAGAAAAGTGTTGTTATAAGAGCAGCCTGGCCCTCGTCGCTTCAAGGTATCTCACTGTTGAGTCACCTAAAGCATCAATGATACGGGGCTTATTATTCAGCAACCCCGGCGCTGGGGCTTGAGACGGAAGTAGAGATGCACACAGGCATCGGTTTTTGGGTAGATGTGATTCTCATGGCTGTATTCAAGTGCAATGCTCGTCTGCAATATGCACTGATTGAATATACAGTGAGGATGAGGATGAAGAAGGAAAGGGGGACGACTGATATAGGTCATGACAAAGTCGCGACTTGGGTTACGCACTGATAACAATCTGCCGAGTTTCATCCGGGCGGGCTAAGTGATGATGCGATACCTAGTAAGCCTTCAGGACCTGACAACCCTGAACTGAACCTTAGTACTTTTGATTACTTTATAACCAGGTGAGTGACCGGGGGGTACAATCAGGGAGGACGAAATAAGACGAACGGTGTCGTCAGCGGTAACTAAAGTATAATATTCTCTCTTTTGGCAAATAAAAACGCAGTATGACCTAAAACTCCAACACCCCGTCCCGGTTTTCAGATCCAATGGATCAAGCCAGTAAGTACTTGGTTATATCGGCAGGTAAGGAAGGTATCAAAAGGTTTAGGCGAACAACATCTTGGTATCCAGCTCATCCTTGGCCGGTCGCTGGCCGCCAACAGATCGCAATCCGAGGTCGCCCTTCCTGACCCGTCTCTCCACCTCTTTCTCTGCGCGGGCGTTGTGTCGCGAGGCCTTTGTCCTTCGAATATCGGCTCGGACCTGGTTTGGTGACACAAACTCCTTGTTTTCATAGATAATGGGTCCACCAAACGAGCCTTCCTGGATCACGATCGGTGTCAAGACGAATCGGGGACCGATCTCGACCAGGTTGATATCGGTATCAGGCTTGCCAGATCGAGACTTAGCTGTCTCTTCCTCTTCCTCGCCCTCCTTGACTGTCGCCTCGACCTCGTTGATTTGATAGTTGCGGACCCAGATCTTGCCATCGACAAAGCTAAATCCCATAACGTGGTCGATAAAAGGCTTGGATTTTCTTGCGCCCTGGGGAACACCGAAGGTGTGGAGGAAGAGCTCCTTGATCACTCGGAGGTGAGGCTGCTTGTCGAAAGCGCCGTCGAAGGAAAGAACAGGCCGCGACCCCTTGAGACAGTTGCCGGTGAAGTGAAGTTCCTCCATGGTGTGCACTGTTTGGTGTTAGCCTGGATAAAAGCATCGTTTGGTGTCAACTCTTACAGTTCTGGAGGTGGAACTTGATGGTAGGCCCGTTAGGGACTTTGCTGAGCCAAACATACAGATCCTTTCCCTTCCTTGCCTCGAAGAAGAGCACGTTGTTGCAGTTGTAGAGCTCGGCCAGTTCGTTCAGTTCGTACAGCTTTGTCTTGGAGTCGAACTTTGCATCTTTTCGGCTGTGGGGTAGCATTGCCGCAATGTCGTTTAGAAGATGACGATGCCTTGAGAAGAGTAGCAATGTTAGTGGAATGCGCCCTACATCCGAATCGTAGAATTGCCTACCGGTAAGTGACGCCTCTAGAAGAGAGGATCAGAACCCTCTGCTTGTTCTTCTTAACGCCATTGCTAGGCGCCTCGGCCTTTGTAGTGCTGGACTTGGAGATAGACTTGTAGACAGCAGCCATTTTGATTGAATCCCGACGTTGCGATTGGGATCGATTATCGAAAAAACTGTGTTAACTTGGTGATGATTTGACTGGACCAGGCTTTGCGACGCGGCGGACAATTTTCCAAAAAAAATTTAGTCGGCTGAGTCTCGATAAGACTTGAAAGGTCGCGATAAGAAAGTGGGGGTGCTGGAGGTATCGAGGTGGGGCCGCGACACCGCTCTAGCAGTCGAGACAAGCCGTGCCAGGGGGGCTATGGGGGTCCTCTAAAGTTCAGGGGACATGCAGTAGCACATGTTTTCTAGGCAGAGCCACTCAGAAAGCTTTAATCTAAACCTTAGGAATGCATTGCGTGAGATGAGGATAAGTAGAGTAGATCGGACCATGCCTAGTAGTAGATGGATAGCCCGCCCATTACTTCACCAGAGTCAGGTAAATATCTATTGGTACCTAATTGAGGACTGCATGTGATGAATTGGATGAGAACTGCCCCGCAACCTGAAGACCCTGAGAACGAGCTGTGCACTCGCTACTAGCAAATGAATTCGATACCAATTCACCCACAGGGCCAGTACCTATTTACGTCCGGTCAGATCTGATCAGCATGACGTGGAGGCGTACACAGATTGTGGCGTTTAACTCGAATGCGGTACAAGCGAGGTGCTGCAGAAGGTATAGAGGTACAGAGGTACAGCTGATTAGAGGGCGAACATTATAAAGAATTCATTCAGCTACGTTAAGATGACCGTGTCGCAGCGATCGTTGGACGCATCAACCCCAAGACAACCATCATGACAAAAAATAAGAACAAAGGAAAGCCGAAGTAACCGCGCCTTCTGATATCAAAAAAAGACGTATCACGATTCCTCGCCTCCTCCACTCTCCTTTAGCGAGGAGCATTTTCGGGGACAAACGAGACGCCAGGTATCCCAAACCCCCAAAGCCCTATATCCGTCTGCAAACGGCTCTGCGAGGAATTTAACAGCACTTTCCGCCCTTGGCAGCATCGTCGTCGGCAGGCTTGCTCAGGGAGATATTGGTGCCTGCGCCTATGGTGGCCTGGGCGCTGTCACCGCTGTCGAGGGCCTTGCTTGAAACAATGCGATAAATTTCTGTCCATATTGTCAGTTCAAGCCACAGAGGTTGAAGAAATTGGGTGAATAACGAACCAGTCAGAATGTTCTGGAACGCAAGTTCGACGTTGCTGGCATCGAGGGCAGACGTCTCGATAAAGGACAAATGGTTCTCGCCTGCAAAAGTGTCAATAAGAGGAACCCTCCTGTGTCAACTACGGTGGAATTTTCGTACTAGCAAAAGACTTGGCCTCCTCGGTGGGAACAGCCCTCAGGTGTCGCAAATCGCTCTTGTTTCCAACCAGCATAATGACAATGTTGGCGTCGGCATGGTCCCGCAACTCCTTGAGCCATCGTGTGACGTTCTCGTAGGTCTGGTGCTTGCTGATGTCGTAAACGAGGAGAGCGCCGACAGCGCCTCGGTAGTAGGCGGAAGTGATGGCGCGGTATCGCTCTTGGCCAGCGGTATCCCAAATCTGGGCCTTGATTGTCTTTGAGTCGACCTGGATAGATCTGGTGGCGAACTCGACACCGATGGTCGACTTTGAGTCTAGGTTGAACTCATTGCGGGTGAATCGACTGAGAAGGTTGGACTTTCCGACTCCAGAGTCTCCGATCAGGACGACTGCAGGTTCACAATGTCAGTAAGGGGCGATCGCAAACGTCGGACCAGGCGTGGCCTTTGAGAGATGGTAATGACGGCACCTTTGAAGAGGAACTGCAAAGGGGGCCCACAGGTCAGCAACTGGCGGGACATGAAAGACTAAGGAGGGTAAGGAGGGGGGCAAGACGTACATCATATTCGTCGTTGGCCATGACTACGGTAGTGTTGCTTCAGGTATATTACTGAGAGGAGCCAAGTTGGTGTATCGAAGATGAGCGTGAGGTTGAAGGCGAGTGCGCTGGCGCTGCGAGAAAGACAAGTCGACGTCGTTGAGGTGTGGGATGTGGAGAGGGAGAGAATGCGCGGCTCTGGCGATAGGCGGTTGTTTGTACCTCGACGTCCAGTCCCCGTGCCGAGGGGTAAAGACTGGGCTGGCTGGGCTAAATTCTAACTGGAGCTGCCTATGTTTTCAGGTAGGGGGAGGGGAGCCAGGTGCCTAGGATTAGACGCCTCTTTGTTAGTGGAGGTAGCCACCTATCGGTCACATAAAGACACCCACTCTGCCACTGTGGCCAGGTAGCGAAAGTAGTGCTGTTCGCATCACTGCTAGGCTCCAGTATAAAAATCAAGGGAATGCAACCTGTCCCCAAAAATGGCTGTTCTTGAGTCGATTGTTGGTCAGAGCTACCTTATGCGCCTTATTAGTGTGTAATTTGCCAACTTAATATTATTAATGGATGGAATAGGCAACGACAAAGAAAGCTTCAAGTGGTAGATGTAATTGTTAGCTACCGAATCCGGACACATTCTGATGTGATAGGCCAGGACTAGTAACCGCATGATGTATTTTAGAAGGATGGCTGCATCATCTATATCTCTTCATAGCACATATCCGTATAGCTGGATTTCACGCTGCCTGGGATAGGACTAACCGCATCAATATCGCTCACTCCCATTGCAACCTACAAATTGATCGCTGACCGCTTTTAGATATGCAGTACCATTTTGTTTGAAACCCGATACTCCTTACAAACCGGGTCGCATATTATGATGTTGTAGTTTTAATGCACATTCCTGTAACCTGGCCCTTTCCCTCTTTCTTGTGTTGGTAAGCACCATAGAGTTAAGCATGTCATCAGAACATTTTATAACGATGATGATTTAAATGGGGAGCCAAGGCACCTCTGGATGTTAGCCGCTCTTCTTGATTTTGAAATCATGAAGTGATGGATGTTAGGAATACCTTATGCCCACCTGGCTGCTCATACCAAGTAGTTTATTATGGGTGGAGTTCATGAGGAACAATCTTGATAATTGTGACAATCTAAAACTGAACCCTACTCCTTGATAATAAAGATGCCGAGAATTTGATCAATATGCCGTATGGATGCTTCCAACAAGATTCGAGTCGTCATTAGACGTTTAAAGCCAAACAAACAGGTGGATGGCCTCGATGAAGTCGGGGTCTAGGTTAGGCTATCTAGACAAGGGAGAGTGCAAATAAAAAGGACGGGAAAGTCCAAGGGTTTAGAGCTGACACATCCATCGATGATGATATGAGTCTCTGATAAAGCACTTGCCTATGCAGATAATTTGATCTCCAAGTTGTAAGAGGATTATTTAGGTTTTGTAGCCGCACCTCAGTGCTTTACATAAAGGATAAACAAAGACGCCGATCAACCAAGCCACTCACGTGATCTCGCGACCTGGCTAGCACTTTCCAAGCACCGCCGGTCAAGCCAGTCCCACACGCGCCCAGCCTGAGTGAAGCTCTACCTTAAATGTTAGAGAACGGAGAAAAGAAGAGATCAAGACCGGCCTGTCATCTTATTTCATTCCTATAATTTCTCCTTCACTTCACCCAAGTCAAATTTTATCATCCAAATTTGGGAGTTCATTCATCACGCCAAGGTGCCAATAAAAAAGAAACTCACGAAATCTCAAATCAACTCTATCCAATACGAAACATAAGTACTCAACCGTATACCGCAGTGAGTTTGACTTCCCCACCTTCCATGTTCATTGCAAAACCACGACTGACTTCATTTATTTTTTTAAGAGTGGGAAAATACCATTAGTGGCTCTTGGCGGTTGAACCTTATGATACACATGAAGAGCATACGCCAAAAGACGCCAAAATGGATGACTCCGATAGTGAATCAATAGTCTCCACCATCGTCAGCGAGCACGACTCTGACGAAGAATGGAACGTGAACGAAATCTTGGCCGAATGGCCTATCGACGGCCTGCCAAGATATCTCATCGAATGGGAGAACTTCGATTTGTGCGAGGCAACCTGGGAGCCTGTAGAAAACCTGAGCAATGCCCTCCTGGAAGGTTGGGAGAAAACAAAATCGCGGGATGATTTTGACATGTTCAAGAACATTCGAGATTGGAAGAATGCTGTCAAGTCCAAATATGCTGCCAAGCTCGGCCGCCACGAAGAAAGAAATCGGCGCAGAAGGCTGAGAGGCGAAGAGGAAACCTCGTTCATAGAGATGGAAGATCATATGAAATGGGCTGATCGATTTCCGGATGGTGAAGAGCCCAGCGGTTCTGTCGTCTCTAGTCCGTCTGTAGCCACAGACATTGATATGGATGTTGAGGTCGGACAACTGTCACAGCAGTCTTTCGACAAAACACAAAGAGCTTCCGTAAGCTTAAGTGAAGATAGTTCGCCAAAAAGTAGTCGTCAAAACAGCATAGCATCTGTCCATCATCCGTCACGACCGCAAATGGACTCAGCTGCGACTACAACTACAGCCTCATCCACATCCTCAACCAGTCAGAAGCCACCACTGCGACGGCAACCAAGCAAAGTCGTTGCTGATAATAAGAGACCACCACAAAAGCCAGTGGCTTCAAGCAATCTCTTGTCATCAAAGTTCGGCGTTCGTGGACCGATAAAGCGGACCGATAGTCCCCTACGCAAGGGGCAACCGACAAAGGCTCGCAAGACCCGGCCTGCGCAAGCCTTCACAGGAAATGTGTTTTCAGGGGGCACAGTGAGAAAGCAGCGCACGACTCTCGCCGAAGCTGCTAAAGATTCCTCAAAACAGTCGAAACTTTTGAAGCCAAGGTATGTGAATCTCATACAAAAAGCAGGCCGCGACAGAGAAAGCGCTGCACCTGCAAGACTACCGACAGACCTCATCTCTCTGAACCCAGCAGAGCGATCTGCCAACGGTCTGACTGCCTTACCGCTGCGTCCCGAAATTCCGAACGAAACAGTCAAACCCCTCCGACAAAACAAGAACTCTACCGAGACCATGCCCGAGGCCCTAAAGTCGAAGCCCAAGAAGTCAATTAGTTGGGGCACCGTTGAAGAGGCAACGATACCCGCCCGTGGAGAGAGAGAGGAAAGTCTCTTCTTACGCGAGAATTCTCTCATTCGAGCGACGACCCCATTTAAAATAGAAGATGACTCTCGTGAAGCCGAGAAAAACACTGGGCCACAATCCGAGTCGACCTTCCAGACGAAGGCTTCAGACAACCAGGAATGTTGGGCTGGGAGAGCCCCTGTTATGAACGATGAATCGAGCTCTTCTAACAAGTCCATCACCACGGAGGTGCAGTTTGGCCCAGGAAGTCGGGAAACATTCTCGGTTATTTTTGAAAGAGACGAGGATCAGAATGGGCAGCCTTGGTTGGGTATCTTTGAACAGCACCCCATCCTAATCTTCACACACTCTTGTATGACGCGGGACTTCTGGTCTCAAGAGGCTGCTCTGGCTGCTGCTAAGCTGGGCACCGGCTCAGTGACAAGCATTGGCGACCCAGATAGCTTGGCTACAGTTGCGAATTGGCTCTGTGTAAGGTCTGTTGGGGTCCTCCTATATCACCAAGAACTGTGCATCTTCCTATATGCATCGTTTAAAGAGTCTGTATTGCTACATTATTACTTGTTTCGGTCTTCTCCTCATCTGACAACTCGCTCGCTCGCGCCGATTGTACTTCCAGAGGGCGTTGGCGGTGGCGACGTCCTGCCACAAATGATACCAACAGTTTTCAATCGGCTTTTGGGATTCCAGTACGAGCAATTACTACCAGAAAAGGCCCTCATGGATTATAGCAACCACAACTTCTTCCTGGTATTTCCAACGAATGCCGTGGAAGAAGCTCACTTTCTGAGCGGATGGCTGCGAAACTGCAACCCTCAGTGTAGGTTGCTTTCTAGCCTCACCACTGGACACTGGGCTAGCTTCAGGAAGCTAGACCAAGGCGTGGTCATCGTACATGAAGAAGCAATATGGGCTACGCGACTGTTTCCTTCAGTCTGGACTCTCCTTCACAACGTGCCAAACTTCAATTTCCGCCTCTTTTCCATATCTCTGCAACCTTCGCCCTTTTATCCCTCCCTTGGCCAACCGTCGCGGATCGGGGATGTCACTCTGCAAACTATCTGCGGACAGAAGAAAGCTGTGTTAGTTACTCCCAGTTTTGTCATCTCACAGCCTCAGCAGGCCTGGGCTTTCTTCAAGTGGGCTTACAAATATTGGCTGCAACATCGCGGCGCTTTTACGCTCATCGTATGTGCCAACTTTGAGAACTGGGTTCACGAGGTAGCTGTTGTGGTCAAGGAAGACTGGGAGACGCGTTTAGAAAGTACCCGAGTACGCGAAGAGGACAAAGCGACAGCCGAGAAAGAAATCGATGCTCTTTTTAAGTGCTCGCAACATGTCAGAGGGCTGGCAGGACCTTCAGACGATGACCAATCGGTTATGGTGTTCGCCCCTGATTCGATTGATGGCAACGATGAGCAGAGTCTTGTCAATTGGTTTGGGTGGTGGTCTATTCTGAATTTAGACCAGTATCGGCATTTCACCGTGCTTGGATCAAGCCCTAATGCTGACATCCAGAGACTCACTCACCAGATCCGGATCCCCCAATATACTCCCTCAACTTTGGGTAACCCAGACGATGTTTGGGGAAAACTTAACCCTGCCGCGTCCTCCCTTGTCGCGCAGAATCAGTCAGCTGTGGAGAGAGCACCTCAGAAAAGACTCCAATTAATCCCCCGTGATGATGGTTTATCGTTCAAACACTTCCTAGGACAACTGGAAAGCGATATTCGGGCCAGGGACTGGGGCCCCCAGACAGTCTTCAATTGCCCCGTCGCTTACTGGAACATGGATATGGCACATGATTTTCCCGAGTTCGAAACATACGATAGATGTTTTCGCTATTTCAACGGAAGAATTCATGGCCACACCTTTATCAATACTGGCGTGGCTTTCTGCTACACGACTGAAGGATCCTGGAAGTACGGCGACAATCGAGAAATCACTAACAAGAATCGACGGCCGTGGATTGCTGTATACAGACCTGTTGAAGTATTCAGGAAGCCTTGGCGTGCAATGGAGTTGATAATATGGGATCCTGTCATGAAAATGCCGGACAATGATCCATACGTTTACGATGGGCAACTTATTGAAGCACAACGCGAAATGATACGGCTTGCTGAAGGGCCTCACAACAGAATGCCGCTAGGGAGAGTATGGATTAGGGGACCAGATGTGATTCCACAGGGGCTGACTGACCCTGTCGATATCACTATCCACCAGCTTCAGCATCTTATGAAGAATCTGAAGGCATCTGTTCCAGCCGTACTGCCAGTAACGATGCCTCAGGGATGGAGGGAAGTCAGGTCAGGAAATGCGCCCATCAGATCACGGCCACCCTCTCCAGAGGCAATGGACGTTGATGAACCTACGGGGATAGATGATGCGGCAGATGAGGACCTGAAAATTGTCTTCCATGCTCCTCGTGGGAAGAATATGGATCGGCCGACCAAGTGCAAAAACCGACTCTTTATACATTGCGTGAATAAAAGGAGTGAGGGATACCGTGGAAGAACGATGAATTTTGTCTTCAGACCAACTCTGGACTGGTACGATGAGCAGGTACAAGAAGGCCGCGGTTTCGAGCATATTAGGGTTATGCCGTGGCCAGCCTTTTTCTCGAAACACCTCATCGAAGTGCCTGAGCGACCCGATGTGGGCTCAGAGAAGAGAGGTAAGGAGGCAAGAAAATAGGGGATACCGCATGGAGGAGTTCATTTCTACGTGATACCATGACGGATGGATGTGTAGGGGGTATATTGGCATGATTATGTATGACGATGGCGTACTGTAAAGACTATATGTACATTATGAAGCTTTTTCGAGAGCGACACAGATGATATGAATTGCCATTTTTATAACCTGGTTTCAGAAATAAATCATCTTGCCGAGGCAGGGAAGTTTCTCGTGCTCAGCAAGACTCCCTTCACACGCCGGATGTTATCCCGCACCTTGCGGATTTCGTCATCTGGCTCAGGCTTGCGTGAGCGGCCGTACAGGTCATAGCCAGTACTGTGATCGGGGTACGCAGTATATGTCATTGTGTCGAGGTCATCCCGTAGCATATCAACAGCAGTTTTGATCTTATCCATGCCTTCGCTCTGGGAACGGTATTCATCCTTCAGGCCAGAAAGAGTCTTGTTTAAATTACCCAGTTGATTGGTGTTATGTTTGGCAGCTGACTCGTTATTCTTGGAGTCTGTCATAGCTGTCACAGAGCTTATGGGGAATGTGGTTTGAGTGCCCATGTCCCTGTGGAACATCTCCGTAGGGTCTTCAGCATCGCTCTCCTCCTCGACTGCGGCGATGGCTTTCTTGGGGGGGACCTCGGAGACGGTCTTTTCAAGCTTTGCGACGAGGGCATCGAGTTTTCGCGAGGTCAGATCATGGAAATCTGTACGGGCTTCGGCCTGACTATCAACCATAGGCCGAATAACGTAGCGACTTGTGCCATAGATGAGGGTGGAAAGGCCAGTGACTGCGTAAAGGGCGTTGAAAAGACGCTCCTTTGTAACGAGAGGAGGAGGACGGGGTGCCTTCGCAAGGAATTCAGGGTATGTGACGACTGGGGGTCGGTCGACGGGCGGATGGGAAGCTGGTGTTGGAGGGAGAGTTTCGGTGGGTGTTGGAGCATAAGAATGGGTTGTTTCTGGGATTGGCGCCTTGAAATTGTCAGCATAGTACATGGGCGCAAGATAAGAAGTAATAGAAACCTCTGTCTCTGTTGTGGATTCGTCTTGACCAAGAAGCGCGTGTATTTCGGCTTCGTCAATGCCTTTGGACTTTAAGAACTCGACCTTCTTCTCATAAGGCGCGTGTCGCACAGCGTCATTCTCGAGAAATCGTCTCGCAACCTCGAGTCTTTCTTGACCGTATGTGGCAATTTCCGGCTGTGATATCTCTTCCGCTGTTACTTCTGCCGCTGGCGCATCAACTTCTGATGTTGAGCTGCTCGCGGACGGTGTCGGGGCCGGTTCGGTGTTTTGGCTATCGATCTCATCGGATTGCGCCTTCTGCCAGGCTGGGATGGCGGGATTGGAATCTGAGTCGCTCATGTTTGATAGTGTCACGCGACTGGTTACAAGACTGGAAGATTAAAGGAAACGTTGAACAGAGGTAGATGATGGAAGGGAAATGTTTGTGGTTTCCGAGGCGTTGGCGAGGCAGGCACATGCCTCGGTACTCCTGCCGATAACGGTGGAGTCTACCTACCAGACTACCTAGGTAGGTAGGTAGGTAGTCTGGGGTTTCTTGTGGGGAGGAAACAGTATCTGATTGTGTAGGTACTAATCTTATGTGAGTATGATATTGGAGTAAATACCGCCATCAAGCCATGTTATTCAAGAAGAAAATATACATTTACATGCAAATTTTACTCGCAAAGCCTTCCTCATAATAAAAAGACCAAGAAAACACACCTATGTTAATAAACATTGATGCCGTTGAGTAAGCCGGACTGGCAGTGTACGTAACGGTAGCCACTCCGTTTAATACTGGAGCCGTTACTGGAAATAAAACGGGATCGTGCTAAACGGTAGCACGACCAGAACGCGCATTCACCTCAGAGCATCAATTCCAGACAATATCCCAAGTGAACGATCGCCTGTACCATCAAGGACCTCGGTGAACGCCTAGGCTTCTCAGCAATTACAAATCCCATCCGCACTACCTTTTCACGTTCTTCTCAAGACACCGGAATCGCGCCATCAAGTTCTTGCGCCAAAAAGATTCAGCGCCATCATCTCCTATCGGCCAATCTCATCGCGGCAGGCAATTCTACCGCCAGAAGCAGGACACAGCAACAACGTGTAACAGCGCTCGTCTCACGAGCCTCGTACTGCGTCGCCTGTCGGTCCTAACAAGTTAAGCAACTTGCGTGCTTGTGCCCTGGGAATAGCGATTGCGCTTGAGTCTCCAGCTCTTGGCTCAGTCAGACCCTGTTCGGGGTGAAGCGATTGGAAGCGGCTAAAACCCAATTACCAACTGCTGGCAAGTGAAAGTTAATAGGCGACAAGCTGGTGTGGTGTGACCTTGCAAGACCAAGGCATTGGAAATTTGTAACAGGTGAGTTGTGAATTTTCCTCTTGGTTGTCTCTCCCTTTGTTTGATCGCAGCAAAACAACACCAATTCCGTCCGTCAACCCAGTCCCGTCCGTCTCTGTAATCCATTCCGTGGCTGTCGCCCAATTCTCTCAATGCAACCGACGAGGATAAGCTTCTCCCCTAAGCTATTCTGTATTGGCCTTTGATATCGGCAGGTTGTCTGGGCTACCATAGGATTAGGATATTCCTGGACTGGACTGGACTGGACTGGCCTGGCCGATGATCCTCAGCCACGTGCAGGATCCCGCTTATAGGAATCCCTGATTCAGCGGTATTCACAGACGAGAGGTCTCACGTAGTTACCTAGGTAGTCAGTCCTTGGTAGGTCGATTGGTCGATTGATTGGCTTGACTGGTTGCAGGATAAATTGCATTAGTTGGCTGTTATCTTCAGCCTCGCATCCTTCAAGCTTCAAGCTCAAGTCGTCTTTACACCAATGAAGCGTCACCGACACTACCTACCTTACCTACCTACACTACAAAAGTCCAGACTCCAGCCTATCCTGTCCTATCCTATCTCACCAACGGCAATCGCCACCAACATCCGAGCTGTACTTGCCCTGCCCTGGCTTGGCCCTGTCTGTTCCTTCCAGCCAATCCCTTATTAGGTGGCTCTTGGCTCCTGCTCCTGCTGTCTCACTCCCGTCGTGCTTGCCCCAACGAATTGAGCTTATTTCAGCCTTGTCAACACCAAAAACTGCAAACTTGTCTACCAATCACTTTCCTTTTCTGTCATCCAACTCATTTAACTTCACATATTTAAGTTTTCGCGATCTTCCCTGGGACCCCAGGACTCCTTGAACTCTATCCTGATACAAATACAACCCACCCTTCACTTCGTATACCACTAATTATTTCCCACTTTCCTTATCTTGTTCCTACCATCCACTCCAGGCCTCGCCAGTGCGGGCATCTATCATCATGAGTTCGCGTCCACGTCGCTCAGCGGCAACTAAGGCCAATGAAGTCATTTCTGTTCACGCCAGATGGGCTGACTCTCCAGAAAGAAGCGAAAGAAGCATGTCGTCACGACGATCTGGTCGCGCCTCAGGCGTGTCCGTCTCCCGAGATGATGCCTCATCACCGGGTGGCGACCGTCATTTGAGTTTGACTGTCAAACTTCCTTCCAACAAACTACGACAGGCTACACGCGGGGAGCGTGGCTTTGAAGGTGGAGAAATCGTATCCGGAAAGCGGAATCGAGGAGCTAAGAAAAGTTATGTGGTTGACTCAAGCCCCGACGAAGATGAAGAAGAGGAAGAGGAGGCAGAGATTGAGGTGGAGGAAGATGATGACGATGAGATGGATGTTGATGCTGAGGGTGAGGAGGATGCTGAGGGAGACATCGATATGGATCAAGCTCCCCCAACCATCACCGTTTCCAAACCAGCCCGGTCCAAGCCAGCACCTCGAGCATCGGCTGCCAAGATCATTCAGGATGATGATGACGATGACGATGACGAGCTTAGTGACCCCGCTGATAGCGACGCTGGAGACGAGACTATGGGTTTTGGTGATGAGACCATGGCTGACGATGGTGACGAGGATGCTGAAGGCGAGGAGATCGAGGTCGCAGGCCAAGAAGGAGATGAGGATGATGAAGATGAAGAAGATGAGGAGGAGGAAGATGATGAAGGCGACGGAGGCGACGATGACGACGAAGATAATGACGAAGACGGTAACCCAGACGAGTCTATCGATCTCACCAAAATGACAAAGCGGCAACGAGCTCGGTTTGAAGATGACAACGCGCATCAGTACATGAAGTTGTCAGATGGTGAGTCTAGTACTTCTACTTAAACTTGCAGTACTAATCCATGTTGGCAGAGGTACAAGCGAAGAAGGTTTTTACGGCTGAGGAATTGTCCATGCGTCGACAGGAGATGGCCCGGCGACGCCGCAACTTGAGTGAAAAGCGAAATGAGGAAGTAAAGGTAACCTCAATTGAATTAAGCAGAAGGTGTGACTGTGTGCTGACCCCAGATTACAGATGGAAACGATCAACAAACTCCTTAAAAAGCAAGCTCCCAAGATCAACCGCAAGGCTGCAACTGCTGGCGCAGGCGGTTTAGAAGACTCGAACAAGCCTGATCCTGTCTTCGTTCGGTGGGTCAGCAATAAAACTGGAGTTCGAGTGGCAGTGACAGAAGAGATGCTTGACAGCCCGGCCGGTCAGGTTTTCAAGCCTGCATCTAAACTGGCACCGGGTAAGATGGTCCAGGAAGTTGCTTAAGGAGGCGTCATCGTGTTCTTATTAAATACCAACTCCTGGTAGTTCGATGCCCTTCGAGCACCTACGCAGGTCATAACTCAATTGGTTTATCTAAAATATCGAAACGTGAATTCCAAGAAGAATTCAAAAGGAATCGTTGCGTGGTCTTTCATTTGTCTTGGCCGTACGGATACACATCGATAATATTACTTGGCTTTGGGTCGTTCATCCAACCCCGCTAACATTCCTGCAACCACTCTATATAAATTGATCCAACATGCAATGGATATGCAAGCTCTTCTCGATGTGCGCCGATGACGGCCGTGGGCAGGCAGGGGGGCTGACCTGTAGATTGCTAGTGAATGCCATCTCTAAGCCTGCCAGCCGCTGACACTGTACCACAAAACCGCAACGCAGAGTCCCGTAAACTCCTGGTGATTCGAATGAACGATTACCTGAATTTGTTTCGTCGATTATAGAAGATATCCTGGGCTTAGTGGCTTATTCTACGGAGAACTTGTACTGCGTTTGCAGTGTCGCCGTTCGATACAGTGATATGCAGACAAGACTACAGGTAGCAACGATTTGGCATGCGAAGCCCTCAGCAACTCGGGCCCACTTCCCAGAAGCTAGGACCATCTCGAACAGCTTTATTGAGCACAGGAACAATAGCTCAAGGCGTTGCCGTTAGCCGACAATATCAAAGGGCGGGCCGATAGCTGAGGGCAGTGTAAGTGCCGGCACAATGAGGAGCAACTCAACACCATTGAGCCGAGATACCTGCAAAGTATTTTATCTATTGACAAGATCAAGATGAATGATCTCTGATTATGAGGTGAAAGGAGTAGATTTGGTCATTGTGTTTTGACATGGAGTGACACCTCGTAGTATAAAACCTCGTATGCCCAAAATTCAGCAATACCAAGACCGTCAACCTCACGATACTCAGTCAACAGCATCAGCACGATGTCTAAGCATCAAGGGGAGTACGGCCCTCGACAAGTAACTATCTCAGAGGCTTGGAGAGAGCCAAGAAACGTCTGCAAGTGTTGACAGCTGCAGGGCTGGCCAAACGCCATCATGTCGGTCCTTGACGGCCCTTGACGGCCGTTTGCACTGCCAACTCCACCACTCCTATTCAAACATGCAAGCACTTTAGTAGCGCCGAGGTTCGGACTCGAATATATAGAAAAGTTTTCACCTTCAACTTGCTCTCCTCTTCTTCTTTCTCTCCTCACCATCATCAGATTTCGTGCACACAGCTTCAGCTTCGCAGCATCTTCCAACAATCTGATATCAGCTTCATTTCTACGCTCTACGCTCTTCATTCTTCGCTTTCGTCTATCGAATCTTGTTTCTTCTCGTGAAAATACAGACTTGAGAGACCTTGAGCGTCGTGGAGATTCAGCCAGCTCTCTTTGCGGCAACTCCATCTTCTCTACTCTTTTCATACCACTTGAATCGTCGAGATATCCTCCTCGTCTTACACAATTCTCAAGTCTTTTCTGCTTAGCAGTCTTGATTCTTTCATCTCAGCTTCAGCACTCAGCTACTTCACAATTATCGACTCTGCTCCAAGATCGCTCAAAGCATCTTTACAACCAGCAGCATTCTCGAGGTATACTTCTCCATCTTGAAGTAGCGATTCTTATAATGTCCTCTCGTCAACCCAACATGGCCAATATGGCCCAGGGAGTTACCCAACAAGGAGTTACTCGCCAGGTAAGTTATCATCTCTCCGTATATGATACACACGCGCACTCGAAATGAGAAGAAAAGCAACTAACACTCTTCGCGGCAGCAGAACCAGCCTTTCATGGAACAGAACGGAAATGCATTCCAGTTCGACAACCTTCAGCAGCAACAGCAGCAGTTCGCTCAGTTCATGGCAAGCTTGCGCCCATTCAATTTCCCCTTAAGAATTTCATATCTAACATTGCTTTTGTAGCAGAATCAGAATGGCCTCGGCCAGATGCAGCAGAACCAGAACCAGATGACTGGTGGTTTCACTTCTCCTTCTGATGATACAAACAACAACGCCAACTCCGGCAGTCCCATGGTGGTTGGACCTCATAACTTTAACCCTCACTGGGCCCAGAACTCCTCTTCTACTCCCAACATGGCCTCGGACAACCCCAGCTTTGAGAGCTTCACTCAGTCTCAGACCCCCTTCATGTCCAACAGCCAGAACCAGTTCCTTGGCAACATGCAGAACTCGCTCATGGGCAATTCTCAGATGCCTTTCATGAGCGACCTGAAAATGCAGCCTCCTTTCTTTCCTACTCCTCCCATGGGAAATGTCCAGACTCCCTTCATGAGCAACACCCAAGCTTCTTCCATGAGCGACTCTCAGGGTCAGGGTTTCGTTCAGCACATGACTGGTCTTCGGGCTACAGCGCCCTCCTTCACTCCCGCTCAGAACAGCCCTGTACCTCAGCAGAGTGCCGTATCTATGGCCAGCATGCAATCCAACATGACTCCTCAGATGTACGCGCACATGCAGCAGATGGAGATTCGCATTAATCAGCAACAAGCCATCATCAACAGCATGATGATGCAACAGTCTGGGTCCTCTGCCCAGTTCAACTCCCAACACGGATCAGCTCTTCAGATGCAGCAAACCCCAACCACTCAGGTTCCTAGCCCTCGTGCTTCTACTCCTGGAACACCTGCTGCCCAAAATCCTACTGCACAGTTCCTTTCTGTTCAGTCTCCTATCACACAGACCTCTACAAATGAGCCTGGTGCGGTCCAGTCTCCTACTGCTGCGTCTCCAACTACTGAGTCCTCTGGTTCTCAGGGCGGCAACACCATGCAGACTGTTCCGGCCCTGAGTGCCAACCCAGACTCCATGACTGAGCAAGGCTCTCGTGTGAACCAGAGGGACAGCTCCTTGACTCAAATCTCAAGTGTGATGAACACTGACCTCGCAACGAACCCTCGTACACGTCTTCTACTCCAGGATGTCAGACCTCATGCTCCCCCTCCTCCTCAACACAAACTTCAAGACTTCCTTGGTGATGATGCTCTCAAGGTCGTCATCCCAGACTTGTTTGGTGATCAGTCATCAACTTCCCAAACTTCTCCTACCCAGGACTCTTCAGCAGAGCAGCCATCTACCCCGGCGCCTTCAAATGGCTTTTCATCTTTCGAGGATTGGTCCAAGGAGCGTGTCTATGCTCCGGGTATCTTTGCTCCTCGGCGCTCTGATGGACCCGAGAAGATAACTCCAAAGGAAAAGAAGCTTCGCGAGGCCGAGGACAAGGGCCAGCAAGTCTTTCCCAGCAAACGCCGCGTCGTTCGCATCGAGCCTGAAGACCCCCGATTGGTTCGCGATGAAAATGGCTTGCCTATCACACCCCAAGGTGATAGCTACAACAGTAAGTTTTCATCCTCGCTTCATTCTTCCTGCTCTCGCTATTATTGTGCGAATCACCAATACTGACCATGTTTGATAGTCTACTACCTCCCCGGAGGCAAGGAAGTAGACTCTGCAGAGATCAATAGAATGCTCGCAGAGATTCGGGCGGAGAAAAAGACTGCCATGGATGAAGCTGCCAAGACTGGTGAGCCGATCCAGAACTCAAAGTCTATAAAGAGGAACAGGAAATCCAAGACTAGAGTTCTCAAAACCCCATCCGATAACATCGTCAACAAGAAGCGACGCAAGACTACTACTACTACTACTACTACTACTACTACAACTTCTACTCCCAAAGTCGCTGGCGATGCTCAACTTGCCACTACTCTCGCCGTTCAGCCCTCTCTCAACAACGGTCCTATCGCTCAAGCTTCCAACGACCCCTTCACTATCCAGAGTAACACTGCCCTACCTGCACAATTGGCTGGCGGCGATGTCTTCAATCAGCAAGCTTCGATGACCTTATTCCCTCCCCAAGTTATCCTTGACAGTGACTTCACCCAGTCATTCACTGCTGGCAACACTCAACCACCTACCACTGGCGGTGACTTGACTCTTCAGTTCGCTCAAGAGAACAGCTTCACTTCTCAAACCATTTACGAACAACCCGCGGCCAACCTCCCTGGCAACGACTACACTTCCCAACCTTTCAACCCATCGGAAGATAGCGCCATTCAGCCTGCTGAGGGCTTTACCAACACCAACGATCACAGCTTTGAGATTCCTACTGACCTCCATCCCATGTTTGTTGACACCAGAAATACCCTTGACGAGGACTTGCCTCTCGATACTGAGCCGTTTGCCCAATTTTCCCCCACGCAATCTGGCTCTTCCCACCCCCCATCGACTCCCGTCTCCGATTCTGGCGCTGCTATGACCTTTGATCACTGTCTTTCTCCTATTTCTACATGGCTTGCTGCTCATTCTGAGGATGGTTCTACGCCTCATACTGTCGACCCTTCTCTGTCTGTTCCCTATCCGGACATTTTCAAGACTTGTCAACCTGATGTGTCCCTCGGACACAAGGAAACTTTGTCTGAGCCATTTGACGAGATCTCCATGTTTCCCCAAGACGATGAACAAGGCACCCAGCTGCGCAAAGTCTCCAACGAGCTCGATCGACCGTTTCCCGAGCAGGCTGACATTACAGTCCATGTTGCTGACATCCCTAATCCATACAACCGAGACTTGAACGCTGAGCGCGCTGCCGTCATTGAGCGGCTCCGAGCTGGTGGTGAGTTGAACTACACTGATCGCACTATTCTTCTGCTGATTGCCGGAATAGACTCTTCTATCGACGTCGATGCCGTGAACAGGCAGACCGCGGGAGTGACCGAAGGCATGTCCCCAGCAGATATTCCGGCCTTTGCGGATGATGTCCCTCTGGGTGTCTTCACCAGTCTTGAAGACATCCCTGAAAACAATCTTCAGGACCCCAACGCTACTACTGGCAACGACAACACTATGTTCCCTGCTGCTGGCTGTTCAGACTTCAACTCTTCTAACGCTACTGGGCCTGCCTCAAACTGGCCTCCTGCCGCACCCAATGTGAGCCTCGCAGACATGCCGTACTCTCCCGTTGTAGCATCTCAGGAGACTCAAGATGCCCCTTTCCAGCTTCCACAGGGCCCCGAGTTCCACCCTCAAGACCCTTACAACAACCTGTTTGGTGATGTGGCCAATGTCTTCAACCCCGACTAGCAGTCCCAGGGCCAAGACAACACCACTAATGCAGCTTCCGAGGGAGTATTCCTGAACCCTGCTGTATTGAACCAGACAACAACCACTACTCTACCTACTTCTACAATCACAGCCGCAGCCAATACCACCAAGGCTGGTAACAACAAGCGCAAGGCGGGTGAGGATGCCAGTGCCGCGCCGAAGAAGAAGGCTCGCACCAAGAAGGCCCCTGTCCCGCAACTCGCGTTGCCCCAGTGCGAGGTTCGCTTTGGTCCTGGCGCGCAGCAGTAAAGTACGAGTCATGAGAGGAGAGCGAGAAAGATGAGAATGATGTTGCTTGCGGTGGATGTGAAGGATGAAGAATGAATAAATGATCAGCTAGGGGCAGAGCCCAATGATGAAGAAGGATGTTTGGTTCATGGTTTGGATGGTGGTTTTTTGTTTTTTTGGAGAGATAGGAAATAAAAAAAAAAAAAAAAAAAAAGACAATAAAAACAAAGAGCCCCTAGCTTTGAATGAATCTTGACATTGTGACGTGTTACGATCTCTTGCACTGAAGCCTTTTACAGCTTGGTAATGATTGGTGGCGTACTAAGTATGGTGTTCTGATGAGCACTCTCAGTCGACCAATCTCTTGCGAAGCAGAACATCTATCAACTCAATTATTACATTACTTATCCATACCATACTCCTCTATATACCTATGGGTACCTATAACAGACTCTTGCATACATTTCATTATTTCAATTTACAACGGATGTCACTCAGGCCAGCGATCAATAGTGTTTGTGTTGTTGTTAGTGAAGGCTTTTAGACTCTTTGGAAACAGACTGATTGATATGTACAGTGGAAAGTATTTACAAAGATGTATTATCAAAGCCGGGAACAGACATAGACAGTGAATGGTAGTTGGTTGGTTGACAGTTAGCAACCGCGATAGGCGACTGTTTATTGAACGGTAATGGTCTGACATTGCATTTACCTGCATATATCATTTTAACGGCGTCTACGTCACTCGAACTTACTTGACATGGCATGGAGGTAACCGGGGTATGAAGTTAAGGTTGAGTGAGAAAGGTGAGCGAGACACGGATGGAGATAGGTACAAATTGCCGCGAGAATATCTGTTATTCTCGAGTTTCTTGTTTTCTCGAGCAATATCTGTATTCTAGGTACCTAGGTAGTGTGATTGTTGATATCTGATATGTAAGGTTAGGTAGGCAGGTGACTGACTGACTGTCATGATGTGTCCACGTGCATCAACAGTCCAGGGCATCGAGTGTCAAGTTGGGCGGCTGACTCTTGTCAACCAATGAGAAGGATCAATTGACCGCTCCAGCTTTTCCAACTTCAGACCTGATTGCCCCGTGGCTGGTAATTCCTTCATCCCCCGCTATTCTCCAGTTGTAGCCTGAAAGTTAGCCTCCATTCACTGGGCTACCTTCGGTCGAGCTCCAGCTGTAAGCGAATATGGGGGCATCGATCGCGAATGGGGGAGTTTATCCAGAGTCACACGACATTTGATCCACTGTCTCTTCTTCACATGTAAAAAGGCAAGACAAAAACAATACGAAAATGGCCAAAGGTGATGGATGGATGCATCGTTTACCCGTCGGAAACAAGCGCGAACCGAACCCTCCCGTTTATTTTAGGTATCAATAAATTTCTGTACGTTCCCGTGTTAGGACAAGGATCATAAGATCCCACCTCTAGCCAAAGAGGACTCTTCCAATTGCAACCCAAGCAAATCAGTCCAGTGGGGAATGGGGCTGTCGCACAGGCTCACTCACAGGCTCTGGCACTGAATTTTAGGGGGGACCGGGGAGCCCAGGGTCTAGGGTGACCACGCGTGGAACCTCAGGTCTGCCGTCAAAATTTGTCGCGCAAACCTCACTCAGTCACTGTCACTGCACACACACTCGACCAGAAGCTGCTGCTAACATCCATTATCACCAACCACCATCATTCTTTTCCCACATTCCGGGTGCACGTCACGTCCGTGCCTCGAAAATATCATAACCTGACATTTTCTTGGCTGCTGCAACGAGAAGCACTTGACTAGACCAGACCACCCGTAAACTGGTCCAGAACGAAAACCAGAACCAGAACCGGTACGGATAGCAGAACCTTGAGGCCCCCAAAAGCCAAAAACTCTGTCAATCGTTCCAGTTCTGGACTGGGACCCCTGCCCTGCAGAACCCTTCGACACCTACAGAGACAGCGACTGAGACTTGTCCTTCAGCCTTCCTCTTCAGTCATGTCGCCTTCTCCGCTTAAAACGCCTGGCTCTGGCTCTGGCGCTGGCGCTGGCAGTGAACAAGCATCTTGCGTCGGCTCCGACCGTCATCAGTCGTCTACAACTGCAGCACTTACAGAATCATCGAATGTCGATGTCGGCAGTGGTAAGTTGATCACTTTCTTTCTTTCTTTCTTTGTCTCCCTACCATACGTACCTATTCGCTTCTCCTCTGTTCTGCTCTCGGCCAACACCGTCTACTATTCTCGGTCAGCACACAAACTCAAAACCCTACCCAAGCCTTACCCCATCTTTTCACTCGCTCACTCGCTCGTCCGTCCATGCAAGGGTCACGGCTGCACGCACACGAGCGATCACCGCTAGATTGAATTGCCCAGAGCCTGGAGATGCAGGGGCTAGGACCTCCAAAATATCCAAGCTTTTGATGCATCAGACAACCTAGTCCTTGGTTTGATTTCGGAATCTGGGTTGTTAGACCTTCACTCGAGTTGTTCAGACAACTACAAGTCTAATTCTTCTTGTCTCTTCTTCACTCTACCTGTCTATCTCTGCCTCTTCACTTCGTCTGTCTCACGTTAATTACTGTCAATTCCTTTCCTGTCTTGTCTCGTCTCGCATTGCATTACACTTCAAATCCACTCCACGCTACCACTGCGGCTCTAGTTTCTGGGGATCCGCTGCCGATCATGTCCTGGTGAGCCAAGCAAGTCTTTTGCCTCCCTCTCTCCTGTTACAGCTCTTCAATTGGGCCTTGCCTTGCTCTTTTCCCAGCCTTGGCTTCGATCATAAATTGGAGTGCCTTGGCTCTTCAACTCCCTGTTCCCCGCGTTACATGCCTCTTCCTAAGCGACAACACATCGTCATATAAGGAGACACATCCTCTTCAATCGCACAAGGAGCCGCAGCGTGTCAGTCGCATCGAGAACGACTCGGACCATCGCTAGAACTCAAAAATGATCCATGCGAGCCCTGTCAATAGCGCTTTACCTTAACCTGATCTTCCCTTCCAACGCCACCTCCGCTTAAACGATACCACCGCCTGCTTCCATATAAACCATGCCCTTTGGCACCCCCGAAGTGTACTGTACCACGTCCACACACACACATCCACCCATCTTTCCTTCAGAATTGTTGGCTGCTGCTTTTTCGCCTTTGTTAAACTTTGCCTTGTCAAACTTTGCATTTTGCCTTTACCTGTCAAGAAGGATCGTCTAATAACTTAATCCAGTCGCAAAGACAAGTGATCCAGATCAAGGACAAGAACAAGAACACCAACATAGTCGACAACAATCGCCAGCTCGAGATATCACATCATCCTCCCCAACCAACATCCACCCTCTGCTTCAGGTCGCATCCGCTCCCCCGCATTCTCGCTCGACAATTGCCGCCACCGATACTACACCCGCTACCACAACTCCAGTTACTGAGTCGCCTGCATTGCCATTGGGCTCTTCAAAGCAATCGCCAACAAACACTGCTCAACTTGCCTCAAGGGCCACCGAAGCCCGGGCAAGCACATCTTCAAACATGATATTCTCGGATATTTACAAGAGCCCGCGATCACCCATCGCTAAGCTCCGTCACCACTCGGTCCAGTTGCCGACACCGCTGCCAACCGATACCCCGGATTGGTACGGTGAGGAACACGCAGACCTTCTCAGCAAGGACAAGGTGAAGCAGAAGGAAGCAGTGAAGAGGTATCTCGACGCTAAAGTCAAAAACGATTGGGAGTTCCCATGGCCTTCTCGCGTTGTCGAGCCCCCACTACTTGAGGGTGACGTCGCTGTTGTCGACACTGCATCTGGAACACCTGATGCAATTGAGGCTGTCACCAGTCTCGATGTCACAGAACCGACAAAGTCAATCCAAGATGAGACGCGCGAAGATGATGGCTACCAAGTCGATGAACCTGAGTCATCAGATAACGAAGACGGCAGCGATGCCGAGTCCACGTACAGTACTGTCTCTGAAGATTTAGTCAACTTTCGCACACGTCTAGACTGGGCCTCAGACCTTTCTGATGATGAGGATGAGCCTGGACCTTCGCGATCACCTTTCCGTTTTGACAACCCCAACAATGTGGGCTCCACTGTCCAAGCTGTGGTCCAGGGCAAGCGCGCCAAGCGAAGGAGAGCAGTTCGCAAGGAAATGGAATGGAACGAAGGACTCGCCTGTTTCGAAGCGCGGCGAAATGCATGGACGGGCGCACGAACTGTCCGCGTTCGGGCCAAGCCTGCAACGCCCCCTGCTGTGTCACCACTATCTCCCCGTCGATTCTTCTTCCGTCGCTCCATATCAACATCTCCTCCTGCCTCGACAATCGCGTCTACTTTACCACCGCAAGTCAGTGACGCGTCAGACAATTCATCACTCGCGAAAAGCGACGAGCTTCGCAATGCTCGATCTAAAGACACCACGCCGTCGACACCTCCCGACAGCCGAAATTATCCCGTTGAGGTCCTGCTTCCTCTTCCCCCACCTCTCCTACCTCCCAATAACCCTCTGCGTGCATCCATCACACCTTCTGTATATCTCAGTCTCTACGACAAGGTCATCATTCACAGCCTTCAGCCCTCGTGCCCGATTAATTTGTCCGATATGCTTCGAGCTTGCGTTACTGGCTGGAAGCGAGATGGCGAATGGCCCCCACGACCGACAATGGCTCCCGCTCCTGTCGCCAAGAAGAAGAAACCTAAGAAGCCTTCAAACCCCTCAGAGAACGCGGGCAGTACTGTACGCCGCATGAGCTTTGGCCTGCTGGGTCGCGACAAGGACGATTCGACAAGCGGCAAGGGCATTCGCCGCAGCCTTGTTAGAGCTCTCGGCATTGGAGAAGGGACAGAGACCCCCAAATGAGACTATCTCGTTACGAATTCATGATTATGATAAAAACCCGGAGGACTATCATTGCGGTTGACGCATGGCGCTTATATATGGGCTCTCGCTTTCTGGCTTGGTATACCATGTAGGGAAGGAAATGTGTTATGTATCCTGGTCTATTTCTCTTGATTTTTTTTTGTTTGCCGCCATGACCTGGTCATGCTGGTACAGGGAGTTTTTGGGCATGGATTTGTCTCCATATTGGAGTCTCTTGGAGCAGCTGAGGGGAAGCCTGCATTTTGATACCTCTGATCCCAGCATTGCGGCCATGCTAATTAACTATGCTACAACTGTATCCTTTAACTTGGCATTGCTTCTCGCCCGTTGCTCACTGAGCTTAGTGACAGTATCATTATCTTGGTGCTGTCGTGATGTAATAGACTGTGATAGGGTTGGCGCCACAGTTCGATGGAAGAGCATCACATGCCGTCAGCTGAATTGAGTTTTGATTGTCTTGACATAGTTTCAATGGCACCTCTGTAGACTAGACTGTCACTGTAAGACCTAAGATGACGGCTCGTTCCGTACCTGTCATGTGAGCTGCGCACCCTGTCGATCTCACATCATCGGGGTAGCTGCACATTGACTTTGAAGTGTTGAGAAGTCTTTGGTAGATTGAGATTGTTCCTATGAGTCTAGTATCGCAAAGCACATGTAGCGAGAGGCCAGCGGAAGCTGAAGACGCTGATTTGATGGGCTGGTATCGTTCGACTGTACTCCACTAAACTGGAATATCAAAAATCGATCCTTCGATGGTAGGGTCAGAGGCTGATATAAAAATTAGGTCGCTTCCGGACTCGGGTAGAATTGCATAAGGTCTAAGCAGGTAAATATATTCCTTGTAGCCACACCAATTCGTCCAGATAAACATGTCGAAAGAGTATCGACGTGCTTGGCTACTCTAAGTCTATCTAAGGATACAATGTTAGAAGCATAGTAGCGTTTAAGTTAGTCTTTGTCGAAGCCTGGAATGGGATTAGTTTAGACAAAGACACAATAGTGAGTATTTGTGTCAAAGACTTGTGTTTATGGAAGAGTAATTTCCTCATGGGAACACAGATGTCAAAAGATATCCGAACATTCCACTCCTAAATTTGTGTCACTGAATGGTGTGAGCTTGGTGAGAGAGTTACACAGAAGGCATCTCGCCATATTTGATGTCTGATTGGCAACAGCATTTATTTCGATGGCCACGTTTATCATTCTCTTTGGCTACCTCAGGATTGGTATCTCTGGTCATGACCCTACTGATATGTTCTCAGCCCTTCAATACGATACTCGAATGTGAAGAGTATTTCAACGGAAAGTCTGCATCTTTCAGGTTTCGGCTTTATTTCAGCACTTCCTTGCTTCTCTGTCAAATCTTATGTATTTAAAGCTCAAGTACACACACTCTAGGTTTAGACACTTGACTGCAAATCAAGACTAGTTACCTAAAGTTTTGAAAATAACGCAAGGTTAACATCAGCACCGCCAAGTTTGACGGACTACAGCCGTATTAGGATGCACACCTTATGGCCCAGACACTGTTGGACAGTGTCTGGCAATGACTTGGCGTAGATATATCTTGAATATGAATACGCTCCAGCCTCCAGTAACTTTCAGTCTCATATTTCAAGACTGTGGTAAAGGAAGTCGGATCTTTTACCCTTGGTTGCCTCCTTCTCACAGTCCAAACTCTATTTGGCCGTTTTCTCTGACTTGATGAGTGGTTAGTACAGCCTTTCTTTCCTTCCTTCCTTAACTTCACTTCTTATTTCGAATCATCTAAGTCGCATTGGATATGCCTCCATCATGCCCAGCTCGTTGGCAACTTGGGACTTAACAGAGCTCACACTGTCAATAACAAGAACCAGCGTAATTGGTTTAGTGGTAAAATTCTCCGTCCATTCGAGCAGCGTCGGGGAGCCCTGCCCTGGGTTCGATTCCCAGATTACGCATTTCTTTTGCCGTTTTTGCCTCTTTTTACTCTTTGTCTCATTGAATCTGATGCCTCCAATTGTCTGGGACAGGCTGATGTGGAACGGAATGGTCGCATTGTGGTTTATCTTTGTTTTTGCACCATGTGCAAGCTGGTTAACCTAGACCTTTTGACAGCTCCATCATAGATTAATCCCAACAGTCAATCCTCACATAGCCCCCGACTAAGAAGTTCTGATAATAAGTAATGAAAGAGTCAGGAGCTTGGAGCAGTTTTAGTTCAATACCTGTATGAACTTAACATATACGTACTGATATTGCTGGTGACCTCTGGGCATACCACAAGTCATGATAATCGACGCATGTCATAATAACTAGCGCGCTTCTCTAGCAATGTATAGAATGACATTATGTTTCTTTCTCTATCTTAGACTGTATTTCTAATTGTATTCTCGCACGTTAAGTTCAATATGACTTTGCTGAGCTTATTGGATTGTTAGAACTCACAGGCTGTGATGATATTTGGTAATTCCCAATTAATGGTAAGAAAACTCAAATGTAGTCGTATAACATATGGAATAGTAAATACTGTAAGTATTCAAGTGTCTTGTTTATTTAGGCTGCACAAATCAGATAAGTATGGCGATGGTGGACTGGCATAATGTGACATGGATTAAGATAAGTAAGTCACCTGGTTGGAAGAACTTTGTCTAATATACATATAAGATAAGCCGATGATACGGGCTTGTTAAGCCGTGGCATTCGTGGACTTTGGAGGGTGTATCTTGGCGATCTGCTCACGCCGGGTTCCCAATACCTGGCGACGACGTGTATGATTTCTGGGGTTAAAATAAACAAAGCAGCGTCCACTTTTTGACTGAAACCTGCCAGAGGAAAACCCAAGAGAGCCTATGAGGCACATGATAAGTGTTGGCTCTGGTTCTGCACCCTCATCCTGACTGTATCCCTAATATGGATGGAATGGATCCCGTCGTGGCTCGATGGTCAAGTATATCTTGTACAATGCCTGCCTTGTTGGACCATCAGGGACAAGATCTTATCGTTACGGTCTACAGTTTCGCCTTGAAGTTAATTCTCTTGCTCAGAACATTTGAAGAAGACGCCTCTGCAAGAAGCCGATATCTATGATCGGCTCTATAGTCTATCCTTAGACAGTGATTCATGTAGCTTTTTGAGATCTCAGGAACAACGGGCTCGTCATTATAACTGCCGTGCCGCGTCACTCATCCTAGAGCTTGCGAGTTTAATGAATGATTGCAGGCCAGAGCTTGTTTAATCATATGCTCGCTTGTTCGTGAAGTGAGGATGATCGACATACGCTGCCGGTCTGTCTCACAATTGCATCCTCACGAACAATTTACGCCAATCAAATTATTCAATAGTTCAAATACCAGAACCGGACACGCGTAAATTAAGTACTAGCAAGATCGAAGCTGAGTATCGGTGTAGTTCAAGAGGTGATCACTAGTGCGGGATGACATGATAGCTCTGTAGACCGCAGGTCTCGTGATCCAGATAAATAAATGCTCTTGTGTGAAACCACGATTCAATCGCAAGTCGAGATACGGTTTATATTCCATCTTGACTCGGAGTGGCTATTGCTTCTAGATTATCGCCCCCCTCATAACATCCTTGTCTTAATGTTTACGGTGCTACGACCTTCACCCATCATGACAGCGCATTAGAGGGTGCTCACACCAGAAGAGTCTGGTTAGAACTACAAACTGGTTCAAAAACAAGAAACCAAAACTAGTTGTTATACCAGAAGATCAAAATTGATGATATCTTCTCGAATCGTAGTGCCCCATACCTGTGTTTTCTCACCTCCTACGTGATGGCACTTGCGAGAAGTATTATCAAACGCTATAGCAAGTCCTCAGTTAAGGATTAAGCAAAAAGAGAAGTAATAGCTAATGCCGCCAATATGTATTCACAAACAACGGCGAATTGTGCTTGGATTGGGTAAAACTTTCACCTCCTCATGAGATGTCCATATCATGACTGTTGATATCGGAAGTAAAAGACTGCAGTATCAACCGACGAACTTCAGATTTAGAACTCGATTCAATACACCGAAGCTTGTTACTAGTTTCAGCACTGGATTTGAGACTCCCCTACCTTTAATCACCACCTCATGATGTAGGGCTAGGACCCCTTGTGAGAATTGCGAATCTGTGTATACATCAACAAGGGCAATGATACTCTCGAGTGAACTACAGTCTTTCCTAGTAATATTCGAGGGATCAATTTCGGTGGGCTACAGAAACCGCAACTCACCTCTTCGATGAAGTCTACAGAGCAGTTGTCATGAGCGACATGATGCGCGACCAAGACACTATCGATTGTTCATTGGAACGGGTAGGGTTGGCTGCTACATGGCAGGACTCTGGGAAACTCAATCGTTCAAGCGAAAGAATACGTAGCCTCAGCAAAGAAGCTTTGTTCCCTTAGAACAAGGAGGCCTTTGCACTCGTTTGGTATGGCTGTCAACGACTATGCGCCAATTAGCAATTGAGTTTAGACAAGTCCCATGTCCACGGGGTATTATTAAGCATAATAGTTCCACCATCAAGCAGTTGGAGAGTCATGTTGACTTATACCGAATCGGTATTGCAACTAAATTGGGAGCTTATGTTGGGGCTGAAGCCTGCTGCACTGCGAATGACCAACTGTGAGGCGTTCAGTATATTCTTTGGTCACAAGGCCTTCGCCAGACTCCTCCGAATTTCTTCTTTCTCAACTGAAGATAATGAACCCCAACGTGGCATTGAGCTTTCGATTCTTAGTGTGACACTGAACCAAAAGTGACCGAATCACCTAGGTTAGTAGCATTGACGGCGACCATTAGACCATTCAACTCTCTGACGACTTATGCTTCTTTGTCAAGTCTGGGGACTATATCACAAGGACCCTTGAATGCCTCGTACGTCCCGCTTACTTAGTTCAGTCCTCGCTCTGGGATGTCCGGAAAATGGATGGAACTTCACGAGTGTCCAGATTGATCAGATAAAATTTTTTCCTCTCTTAGCCGATCTCGGGTTGGGGTGTGGACGTAGAAAGCTCCGGCTTTAACCCTGCACAACTGATGAGGGGCAACTCATCTTATCTGATCATCAGATTAGATACTTGGCGCAAAAAAAGCCGCTAGAAAAAAAACTTGGTCTCGCGCCGGCCTGGGCTTGATGGAGCAAGCGCAGAGTTAGGGCGATGAAATGGCACAGTAGTACTGACGCGATGAAGTAATGCAAAGGTGCGTGGATGGCGTTGGAACTGAACAGAAGCCCCGTCAGGACGGAACCATCCCCAGGGTCCCGGTTCTTTGTCACTCGAGACCATGCCCTTGGAAACATGGGTGAGGGAAGACACAAGGTTGCAGTTGACCACTTTGACACGAGCGTAAAAGTTCGAGCAAGAATCCTGGATGATGAGTCCACCAAACTTCAGATGACTTCGCCAATGGATAACGGCGAGCGATGATGCAACTGGCAATGTCTAGTGTGAGACGGCGTCCATCTGGACACCACCAAACACTCATAAAAATTGCCGCACCGGTTCGGCCCTGGTCCAATTCCGCTTTGCTTGGCTCCTTATACACGCACTTGATTCCGTAATTGGCGTCAACCCCATCCAGGAGCATGGGCCTGAACGGAGTACGGCACTGATGGTGGGGCAGGACATCATGGCGGGTTAATACGGACGTACAGGTTGATAGCGTCTATTTGAGCTTGAGCATGCATATTATTGCAAGGGAGAACCCTTGATCGGCATCCACTGCTGTTTTTTTCTCGAGGACTGCTTTCTTTACAGATCTCGTCGTGTTTCTCCGAAGTTCGCAAGTGATTTTGTCAGTTCCAAACTTCATCCACACTCATCATGGCGACCGAAACGACGACTATACCTTCCGTTCCGTCGCGGCAACAACAGAAGCTCTCTATCCTTGAAGGCCCTGTCGATCCTCCACTGGTTGATTTGACGTTGGGTGAGCTTCTTGAGCTTCAGACATACCAACATGGCAATCAAGAATGTCTGGTGATTCCCTGGACAGGCGCCCGCTGGACATACAATGAGCTCAGCCAACAGAGCTCATCTCTGGCGCAATCGTTATTGGACTTGGGCATTGGAGTTGGCGATCGTGTTGCCATCATGGCAGGTAACTGTGAACAGTATGCGGCTGTCTTCTTCGCGGTGGCCAAAATCGGTGCTATCCTTGTCATCCTGAATAACACATACACACCAACTGAAGCGATGTATGGGTTGAAGTTTTCTGACAGCAAGATTTTCTTCACAACGCCAAGAATCGGACGGCTCGACCAGACGCAGTTGCTACAGCAGCTTGAGAACAAGAAGACAGCCCCCATGGTCGTAATGCTAAGAGGAGACGAGTCTGGTAAATACCAGACCTATGACGAATTGGTCAATGCTGGTCGCAGGCGAAACCACCAAAGACTGTATCAAGCCATGACCAAGGTGCTTCCTCACCAAGTGGTCAACCTTCAATTCACAAGCGGAACCACCGGATTGCCCAAAGCTGCAATGCTCACCCACCAGTAAGTGATCCATGAATTCCTCTGAGCAGTGTGTTAGCTTGGTGCGAACTGTCGACTTTTCGAGCTCTAAGCTGACGAGTTTATAGTAACCTGGTAAATAATTCACGCTTTATTGGTGATCGCATGCGGCTTGGTCCTGCAGATATTTTGTGCTGCCCTCCACCGCTGTTCCATTGCTTTGGCTTGGTGCTCGGTCTTCTTGCTGTTGTCACTCACGGCGGTAAAATCGTGTATCCGGCGGAGGTCTTCGATATTGACGCAACGCTCAAGGCTATTTCTGAAGAACAATGCACTGCCGTTCACGGTGTTCCAGCAATGTTTGATTCGCTCTTTCAGGCAAAGTGGCCCGAGAACTTCAACTGCGACAACCTGCGTACTGGCATCATTGCTGGTGCACCTGTTCCTCGATATCTTATGGAGCTCTTGGTAAACCGTTTCGGAATGACAGAGTTCACTAGCAGTTACGGCTTGACGGAGGCTTCCCCAACGTGCTTCAATGCCTTCACTGACGATTCCATTGACACACGATTAACGACTGTCGGTACTTTGATGCCTCATGCAAAGGCCAAGATTATTGACCGTGATGGTAACATCGTACCTGTCGGTGAGCGTGGTGAACTCTGCATTGGCGGTTACCAGCTACAGGCTGGTTACTGGAACAACTCAGAGAAGACCAACGAGACTATGATCCGCGACGCTGCTGGCGTCCTCTGGCTGCATACCGGTGATGAAGCTGTTTTTGACGAAAATGGGTACTGTTCGATTACTGGGCGCTTTAAGGATATCATCATCAGAGGTGAGTCAGGAACATCAGTCTTGGCAGTACGGAATGCTTGACTAACCTCGCTTTAACAGGTGGAGAGAACATCTACCCGCTCGAAATTGAGGAGCGTCTGATGGATCATCCTGCTATAACACGTGCCATTGTCGTCGGCCTCAAGAATAAGCATTATGGTGAGGTCGTAGGCGCGTTTGTTGAGTTGGCTGAAGGCCACCAGAAGCCCCAATTCGAGGAGATCAAGGACTGGTGTCGCAAGAGGCTCGGTGGTCATAAATCGCCTGCCCACGTCTTCTGGCTGGGTGATGGCGATGTTCCGGCAACGGTCCCTCTGACAGGAAGTGGTAAAGTTCGTAAGTTTGAGATGGCTAAGCTGGGTGATGAGCTTCTCCGAAAGCATGAAGTAGCTGCGAAGCTGTAGTGTGGAGTGGAGCGGAGTGGACAGGACAAGACTGATTGAGTTCAAGCGATGGATTAGATGTGTATTTTTTGAAGCGTGATGCGATTATTATTAACTTTGGAAGATAAAAGTTTAGAACCGAGAGAAAATTGAGAAAAGGCTATTATAGATATAAATGGAAAGTGGCTGGTCAGACACCCAACACCTGCCGTTTTGTTTCTTGGCAGTCCTTATTATGCACGCAAAAAAATCTAACCTTATTACCTTGCAAGCTGGTAAGTCACGGGTGAGACACGGGTCTTTCTATGGCAAGCATAGGCAATTTGAGGATACCTTATCTAGAATCATGTGATCCAAACAAACATGAACTTTTTATTGCTGTCCCGAATATCTCAAACTACCAGTATTTGCTATTAACCTATCATGTCCATCATATCCTGTT
Organism: Fusarium dlaminii; assembly: GCA_013186775.1. NCBI lineage: Eukaryota > Fungi > Ascomycota > Sordariomycetes > Hypocreales > Nectriaceae > Fusarium > Fusarium dlaminii. The sequence continues at coordinate 371,841 of JAAOAL010000060.1, read as the reverse complement.
CGACACTCATAGCTTAGGCACAAGACCAAGCTTTGTACCAGCAACAACCTTCTCATTGTCTGCCAGTGGGCACAGCTGGAAGAAGCGCTCTCGCGACGATCGGACGAAAGCGCTGCGCTGATGTGGTAGATCGACAAGTTTGTCTAGGCCGGAGCCATGCACGAAGTCATACATAACAATAGTTGTGTTGGTCTCCTGAGACTCACCAACAACATACATAGTGCGCGGATCGTCGAGATAGAGGTAGTGCATCAAGCTGCTCCACCACGCCGACACACGGTGTGGCCCGCGGAATCGCACGTCACCTACAAGGGAATGTCGACCGCGGTCGAAGTCACCAGCGTTGAAGTAGCCACCCAGCCGGTCCTCCTATTAAACGAGATCGTCAGAAAAGTAGCAAAAAGAAAGACATACGTGAACATACCTTGGCCCAATAGACCTCGAAATATGCAAAGTGAATATCATCCCACTTGGCTAGAAGAGCAATCACATGTGGATCATCATGCACCTGACGCAAATATTCCTGGTGTTGCTCCAACGTTCCAGTCTGGCTCCATCCTTGGGAAACCCGAGGATCATTCTGCCATTCATGAAAGAGACGTACGTGCTCAGTATCATTATAGTCGACTGATACCATGGAGAAGGTCTCGTTAAGATGAGGAATCCATCGGCTGTAAACAATAGCCCCAGGTGCAGGCTTGGCTGGTCTGATTGGGTGCCATGACTGCTGAACTCTCTCGGGATCGTCAGGATCTCCGGCGACTGTAATGGTCGTTGTGTTGTGTAAAGGAGTCAAAGGGAATGATCCAAGAGGGGTCGAGACGGGCAGAGAAGAAGGCGATTCTTCTGGGCACCAAACAGGTCGAGGTCCAAATGGCGATCCAGCACCTTGCCAGAAGGTACTTCGCAAGACAAGGACGAGGCTCTCGTCAGTCTTGTTGGAGGTTTGGCGCTTCTCTCGGCCCTTGAGAGGGTGATCAATGGCAAGCAACACTGCTGTGAGTTGTTGGCCCAGAATAGCGGCCCCAGCTCCATGCAATTCCAATCGATATGATTCCACCGATGTTCTCAAAGTGAAAAGAGCATATGCAAGCAGCCAGACTTGACCCAAGCTTGGCGCCTCGGTGCCAGCCCAATGAACGGTGACACATGGTGAACGGCGTGCCCGAGCCCAAGGACTGTTGTTGGATTGAGGTGGAAGCTCACTTGACTTCAGATCAATTGGGTCTGAGAAGACGAGACCATCGTTGTAAAGATCAAAGGGCAAACGCTTGTCAGACCCAGGAGCTTTCTGGACAAGTCTATAGGCTGGCGCATTCGTATCAGGTTGTGCCGAGACTTTTTCGATCGCAAACTCGGTCTGGTAGGGATGAGGAAGCTTGACGACAGTTTCGCCAGCTTTGAGGGCTGAGAATGTTCCTTGTGGCGCCGACATTGTTCAAACGGTCTAAGTATTAAAGATTGGATACTAGCGAGAAGGGTTGGAAAAGGATGAAAAAGTTGGACACACTCAAGAAGCTATTCACACCAGGATACCAAGCCGCATAAGTGGGAGAAGGTATCCATGCCGGCCCTCCACTTCGGAACAAGCTTGACACCTTGGGACAGCATCCTGCATGGATGGTGTACCCATCAACTCCGCAACTTTCCAGGCCATTGCACAACTTTCTCGGCTCTGGTGCAATGAGAGACTAGTGGTATTTTCGAGACGACGTCAAGGACGCAGAAGTGGACTTAACTTGCCAAGCCGTATCCGTATGGCAGCCAGACCCCGAAGATCCCCTACTGTGAGTTGTGCAAACCAACTCTGCTCAGGGTCAAGATTATCGTGTGGGTCAGAGCGGATCTGATAACTGAAGACCAGCCACCCCTGACGCCCAATTTGTTACTTTCTGCCTGCACACCCCCCTCCTTTTTATCCGGTCCTCGGAGCTGTTTACCTGTTCCCAGGATCAGGGTCTAGATATTGCCGACTTTGACCGCTTGGAAAGACTAGCAGGATCTGATAAACCGCTCAACCACGCTAAAGGTTCTGCAGGCTCACCAGTTAACCACTGGGGGTGGGGGAGTGCCGGCTTCATGATCCTTGTAAAAGTCGATTCCAAAGGTTTTGATGAATAAAATGGCCTGATGAATACCTCGAGACCGAGTGTACCTGGAACCTCTGTTCCGGGGAAATTTGGTCTTAGCGGTCCAAGGCACGCATGCTTAACCCTTAGTAGTACATCGCTATTGTAGCCCCCACGCCCACGAAACGATTTGTGTGGTGTATGCTTAAGCCTCTTAAGTTTGCGAACAGCCATGAGCTCGAAAAAGTCACAAGACTTAAGACATGTAAGTTACGGGTTCTCAAATCTACCGATATGTGTCATTAGTGATGGCGTCCATGGCGTCAGTTACATGTCGATCGCCGCTCATCTGTCTGTCAACTTGGCCGATACTTTGACTTTCCAGCATGTACGTTAAGATTGGTTGGTAACCCGGTAGCCAGGTACGAGGAGACCATGCACGGACAAACAAACAATTGAGCGAGGGGATGTCCGATCCAATCTTATCAATCAAATCTGATCTGAATCGCTCATACGCAAGACCCTCTTCACTGCAAGATGGAAGATGATCATGTCTGAGACAAGAATGCTTATTCCCGATGATCAGCTGTTAATCACATGCGATCACCGATCTTTTTCATCCAGAGCACATAGCGATGAACATGGGTATAACGAATCCTTGGTTAGAACTGTCGATCTCGTCAGGCTTCTCCGCTTTTCGTTCGCATTCTTGGTGGGTGGTACTCGGGATACGGCACCGGATGAGCTGTATAACTATAAAGAGATTCACGACGTGCATGTTCTGAACCTTAATGACTATTAAATACCATGGCCTTTATTGCAGAGGCCGATGGGTCTAAACTTTAGTGTTTTTGTTCCTACCACATGGACCAAGACTTCGAATAATGCTTGGCTCTGGCTTTTTCCAAGTCAAACGATGTCTAAAGACACTGCTTTTGTTGTTTCGGCTTCTCTTCAAACCAACATAGGCTTGATAGGCAACTAGTAAGTCATAAACCTTGAAAGTCTGGTTGCCGATGATGAGACGAAAGTACTGTATGAGAACTTTGTTGGTGTCGAGGATAGGCTATGGCATAATTCGAACCCATGATGTGATACATAAACTGTGAAGTACATTGCATCTGACATAGGTGGTCATTCGCAGATCGCTCTCGTCTCAAGGCATCTGAAAACTCGTACTTACTAGAACTCTTGACTCATATATTAACACTTGGAATACAAACTATTCACTCATCCGTGTGAGTTTATGCTCTACAATTTTCCATGCTATTCTGCCATAATGGTGTCGAGACCTACGGCAGCTCGAGTCTATCATGGGTTGAATGGAAACTCCGGCTTCTTCAATGCTCATTGTTTATTATAAACTCGCCATTTACATATATGCTTTCCCAGCTCATCGTTTACTATAGTCTCCTGTCCTGCCTGTAGATTGGCGTGAGGCTGAATGTTGTAGAGGAGACCCGAACAAGTAGCATATCCACCACAAGGAGATGCTTTTGACTCGAGGGCTGAAATGCGACAGTTCGAGACTTGCAAACGATCTCTTTCGTTACAAGCGCATCCTGGGTCCAGTGACCAAGCTTTGCCCTATTAGTACACATATTAATTATGTTGCAATGTATAGATCCGTGGCCCTTTAATGGAGCATGGACGCCGTTGTCACGCAGAATCATGATCGCTAGATGTACTGTTAATCCATTACAACCTGCTCTTATCGTCAGTTTGTTGTCCATTTTCTCCAACAGGTATTAATGTGTCTATTTATTCTGCAGTTCGGCGGATTGCCTTTCTCCAGGAGCCCGACACGGAGAGAAGTGTCGAGCAACTTCAATTGACTTACAAGAATGTGAAATCTTTCTTGTCATATGCCTGAGGGTCTGGAATATGTACAACTATCTAAATTAGAATGTGGCGGTTCATAAAGTTCCGCTGGTTGTTAAAATTGTAGTCTTTGTCCTTACTCTTGTCTCCTCGCCTGTCAAAAAAAAACCTGAGGGTGAAGGATGTAAGCGAGTCAAGGAAAACATTGGATATATGAGTTTAAATCGTGAATAGCAACTAACATGGTAGTTGCGGACGAAAATAAAGTCGCTTAATGACAACGGCTTCGATTCTCACCACTTCAAGGTTCCATTGCGGTCAATCTCATGCTAGATGGATTCAGCCATTCGTGAACAAGATTTGAATAGTTTCTCACTCTATAAACATAGGATAAGAGCTTAAACTCGGATAATAGGTATCAAGAAGAAGTAAATAGTACAACCAGGACAACTCAAGGCTGTCGCTCATCCTCGGGAGCATGTCTAAAAGATTATATCCCGAACGCCAGTCACTAAGATCGTTTCACATTAAGCCTTAGCCTCGTCAGTCTTGCGGCCACCGAGCTGCATGTAGTTCCAGCAAACTATCAACCCAAGTCAGTCATTTTAAGAAACATATCAAGGTCCCGTTTAACTTACTCGTCCAACCAAGATCATCTCGGAAGCAAGACTGAGCAACTTCCTCGCCATAAACAGTGCCTGTGTCAGGACTCGATGCTACAGCCTTCTTTCCAACTGCGAGTCCAATCACAGGAGGGTAGACCACAAGCTCCTTGAACTCTGGGGTGTGGCCTGCTCGTTGGCTGAGGATGCTTTGATGGATGTTCTGTGCTACGTAGTGGCCGTGATGCATGGCACCGCCACATCGCTTGATACCGGGCCAGTTGGTGATATCGCCAGCAGCATAGTGCGACTCGGCGTTGGGTGTGCCATCCTGGAACTGCAGACTATGCGCGAGTCAGCAACTGGGGATTTGGAGTCAGGAGACAATTGACTTACTTGGGCTTGATCTTGACTAGACCGTCCGCATCGAGGGCAGAGGTCGGCAAGTATGTTGAGGTTGGAACACTCCTGGAAATGGCCATGATAACCTCGCTTGCGAACATCTTATGGCCGTTGGTGAACTCAATCTCATACTTCTCACTCCCGTCGGTCGTCTCGACCTTGTTGTTTGCAACTAGACGGTGGCTCATGAGAACCTCAACACCAGCCTCACGGAGCAACTGAAGAGCCACATCCTTGGTCTCGTCAGGGAGACCTTCTGAAGAAAGGAGCTTGTCACGCGAGTGAACGAGAGTCACCTTGAGGTGAGGCTTCACCATTTTCAGCTCTGCAGCCATCTCGATACCAACAGCGCCTCCACCAACGACCACGACGCCATACTTAGCATTATGGACAGAGGTGATGTGGTTCTCAGCTTCAATGAGATATTGCTTTCGTGTCTTGGACTGAGGCACAACGGGCCAGACGCGACGCAGACCAGTAGCGGAGACGAGGTAGTCGTACTCAAGGGTACTCTTCTCCTCGGTGAGGTGTGCAGAGATGGTGGCCTTCTTGGTTGCAGGGTCGACATTGGTGACGGAGCCTTGGATGATGTTGATGCTGGGGCCCTTGAGGCCAGGGATATCAGAGTACTTGACCCAGTTCTTCTTGGAGAAGTTGGAATCAGCAAGAGCCAAAGGGGAGCCGATCAAATGGTCTACGATACTGTCAGGGTCCAGCACTTATCAAATCTCTTAGCCCAGCTGGACTGTAGAGTACTTACAGTAACCATCTCTCTCATCGACGATAGTGATATCGATGTTGAAGCGAGGAAGATCAGGATGGTGAATATATGGCTCAGAATTCATGCGGGGAGAGTATCCTTGGCTCAGATCAAGCAAGTTGACAGCAGCAGATAGACCACCATAGCAACCTCCAAGGATGAGAACGCGCACGGCATTGGATGATTCGGGGAGCGAACCCATCATAGCAAAGGCCTTGGAGTGGAATGGAGGACGATTTTGACGTCGAAACACGAGATGTGACGCTAAAACAACAGATCTTACTTGGATCTGAGGCCGAGGTAAGGCGAGGGTTGTATGCAAGGAACTCGAAGTAAAGAAACGTATGGCCTGAGATAGAGTCGCGTGTGGGACTCTGAGTAGTTGTCCTGAGAACCTGAACGGCCTTCGAGCAATAAACATGAGCTGAAGGATGGAGTACTTTGAGTAGGGGGATGGGGGGATGAGAGAAGAAATAGTTGAAGCACTCAATGGAAGAAGAGGTGAGAGAATATACGTAGATGAAAGACCCGGAAATAAACGACAGCACCCGTTGAGGACTACCAGTGACGCAAGGCGGTATGGCATCTGATGCGAGGAGGAATACACTGTATCCGTACTCGGGTTAAAGGCGCAAGAGAGACTTCAATATCGGACCAAGACCGGCTCCGGCCCCGGCTTCAAACAAGGGACCTTTCATCTCTCGGCTGGAGCCGGCATGGCCCTGTTTCTCCATCGCAATTCCCAAGAATCTTGTGGCAGTCTCACAGTGAGTGAGATTGAGGAACGGGACCAGTAAGACAAGAAAAAGCAGCGGGTCATTCTCCATGATCACGGTGTTGGTATTAGTGCAAGGAACTTTTTTGTATGTGGATGTGGAGTTAAAGTTATCAGATCCGTCCTAGACCTAGACAGCGACAGCCAGCCACCACAAGCGACGGAATACCGTGAAACTCCACTGAAGCCTTAGCACCCTGGACAAGAGGGAAAATTATCAGATCTGACGGATATCCGTTCTCCGCTGACTCATCCAAGAACACGCAGTCTCGGGGCACAATTCCACTTCTCGTGATGAATTGTACAGTGTGAAGACCGTTATCAGATCGATATTTGGAGTAATGATTTTGACGATCTTCAGACTAGCAATGGCCTTGTTACGCAAATCCTCTCAAGAAATTTCAATGTAGTTTTTATTCGATTTGTTTCTGTATGTTGAGAGAGCAAGGATGCGTTATGAGAAGAGTGGATGTTGTGAGCCATTTATATAGCGGCCAACCTTGGCAATGGATATAACATATATTCTCAACTCCTTAACAAGAGACATTTTGATGCGCTTAAGCTATGATGTTCTTGAAACCCGAACAACTACTCTTACTGTGTCGTTCTGCGTCTGTCGATCTCGGTGTGCTATGGGTTCGGAAATCCGTTGGAGGGAATCAACTCGAGGCCGATCAGATAACTCACTCTAGTCAGTCCCAATGCGAGGGGACCACATCCAGAAGTTAAGTCAGGCTTGGCAAGCGAGCCAGTGAATGACCGAAAAGAATTATCTGATCCGAACAATCCCTGACATTTTGAACTAGCTCGCCCCGCTGATGGATCGAGCTTACAGCAATAGGATCACCAGCGACTTGTAACTTCGGGGAACTGGTGTAGTTGGGAAATAACGGCGGATGTTGTTCTCTTGAACTTGAGGAATATCATGAAATCTCGAATTTGAACCTCTGTATAAATATATTGACGCTCAATTCTGGCCAAAGCAGAGCCCATCACCTTGTCTTTACTACCCCTTGATGCGTCCACATTCTCACTGGAGAAACATAATCACGGTCCCATAATCGCTCTTCAAGTCCAAGTCCTCTTCTTCAGGCCAATTGTACAGTGCATCTTCTCGACTTTATTCTGTAGGGGGGGTTCAGTCCTTCGCTTCTCTAGCACCGCGGCCTTATCCCCATTACAGCTGCCAAGACAAGACCGGGGTGACTCTACTGTAAAATTATGCTTGTTTTACGGCGAACTAGAGGCTCTGCACCGGCTCCGTCTCCGTTTCCATGTCTCCAAATGCCTGCTCGCTATGGATCGTCTGGGGCTGGTCCTCATGCCAAGACGACCATGGTCTTCAGTAAGGGATCTACAAGGCCGATATTCTCGAGGCCCAGTGGCGGCGTAGCATATCTTTTCATCATGGGTTTCCCTCTCTTTTCTTCTTTCGATTCTTTTGTGTAGGGTCGCTGTGAAGATCCATTGGCACTACTAAGACTTACACAGTCAAGATGGCTTCAGCTTCGCCTGAGCAGCATGACAATGCTGCGACTAGCAGCAATTCGGCCAGCGAGCCTACACTTCATGGCTCTACAAAGGCAGACCCTGCTACAACAGAGACGTTGATACATACTCTCAATGACCCAACTGTTGAGCGTCCATCCAGTCACTCCCCACGACCATCTACAAGATCATCAGCTATATCAGCTCCATCTCATACACCACCAAAGAAGAAAAAGGCAAGTTCCTCCAAGACGATATGAGCTTCCTGCCTTGCCCCCCGGCCCGGCCGACATCCAACTGATGCCCTGTTCAGAGTCTGCGCTCGTTCTTCATCTACTTCCAGCTCCTCTTCTACGCCAACCCATCATGGATCGACATCCTCCTCCTCATCGTCGGAACTCTCGCAGCCTCAGGGGCCGGAGCACCGTTTCCTCTGATGGGAATCATCTTTGGTCAACTCGTCAATGACCTTAATACTGCGTCGTGCGATGATGAAGAAATCGCATCTCAATATTCGCCCAAAGAACTTCAGGGCAGCATCAACAAAAAGGTTGCCATGATCACATGGATCGGCGTGATCAGCTTTGCGCTCATCTACACATACATCGTGTCATGGTCAATCTTCAGCCGTCGTCTCGAGAATCGTATTCGCGATCGTTACTTTATGAGTATTCTCTTGCAAGATGCTACTTTCTTTGATAAAAGACAGGCTGGAGAGATCACATCTCGTCTCAATGTGGATATACAAGCTATTCAGTCAGGAACTTCTGAGAAGGTGGGCATCATTCTAGGATGCATATCTTTCTTTGTATCGTCGTATGTGGTCGCCTTCATCAAGAATGCCACACTCGCTGGAATTCTTGTGTCACTTGTGCCTGCTTTCATGCTTCTTGCTACAGTGGGTAGCATGTTCACCGCAAAGTTCGCGACTGCAATGTCTGAGAAGATTGCTTCTGCTTCTTCGATCGCCTCAGAGGTTCTTGCGAATATCCCGGTTGTCCAGGCGTTTGGGGCTGGCCCGCGACTAGAGGCGATTTTTGCTGAGAGGATGAAGGGGGCTCGAAAGCAGGGTATCAACAAAGCTTTCGTTGCTGCTATTCAAGCTGGAATGCTTTACTTCATTGCTTACTCTGCAAATGCCCTTGCTTTCTGGCAGGGTAGCACACAAATTGCGAGCATGGTCGAGGGTAATGGCGGTGCATCTGTCGGTGACATTTATACCGTCATTCTCCTGCTGGTTGATGGTAAGCATCTGCTTGACGAGATTGAATCTTCTGACTGACTCGAAATAGCCTGTGTTGTTTTGGGTGGTATCGCACCGCTGCTGCCCTTAGTTGGAGCTGCTGTTGGATCGTTTGAAAAACTACGTGAAGACATGGACAGCCCTGCAAACATCGATACTGGGTCCGACAAAGGAGAGAAACTCTCCTCAGTCGAGGGAACTGTATCTTTCAGGAACGTCTCCTTTGCTTATGCCTCACGGCCCCATCATTCCGTGCTCAAGAACGTCTCATTTGAATGTCCTGCTGGCAAACACACGGCGCTTGTTGGCTTGTCAGGGAGTGGCAAGTCAACTGTCGCTGGTCTTACATCCCGAATCTATGACCCTGCTGAAGGCACGGTTCTCCTAGATGGTCACGACCTCAAAGACTTGAATGTGAAAAGCTTGAGAAGTCATATGAGTCTTGTACAGCAAGAGCCATCCCTCCTGGATCGATCCATCGTTGAGAACATCGCCCTCGGTATCTTGAACTCCCCTCAACCCGAGCATGAGCGATTCAAGGCTACTATTCTCGGCACTGGCCTTACTGAACTTGCTGCCAAGCTCCGACGGGGTGAAGGTCTTAAGACTGCAGCTCAAGGATTTGGTCAGGACATGGTTGACCTCGTTCATCGTGTTCAGGAGGCTGCCCGTCTGGCGGACGCGGCTGGTTTCGTGGACAGGCTTGAGTATGGCTACGGAACTCTTGTTGGTACAGGCGGGAAGCTTGTAAGTGGCGGCCAACGACAGCGTCTTGCACTCGCGAGAGCCCTCATTCGCGACCCCAAGATCCTGATCCTCGATGAAGCCACTGCTTCCCTTGACTCTGCAAGCGAACACCGTATCCAGATGGCCATCGAGTCTATCGCCAAAAACCGCACTGTCATTGCCATTGCTCACCGATTGTCAACTATCAAGAACGCTGATAACATCATCGTCATGAATAGCGGTGAGATTATCGAGCAAGGAAACCATCTTGAGCTCATGGCCTTGAATGGATCATACGCTAGTATGGTCCGTTTGCAGACGGTCGACTCTGAAGATGCTGGCTCAACCACAAGCACCGTCCGCACTGGTAACATTCACTCGGAGAAGGATTCAATCACGGATCTCAAAACCAAGGACATTGAACAAGAGGTGGTAGAAGATTCAAAGGAAGAAGATGTCAAGGAGAAGGAGGAGGCCCCCGAGGGAGACGCTGCTCTCGATTCCAATAAGTCCGCTTGGACTGTTATGAGAACCATTAGTGGAATGGTCCGACCATATCTCCCTCTCATCGTTGTCTGTCTCATTGCTGCCACTATTGTTGGCCTCACATTCTCCTCCTCTGGTCTTATCTTCGGTTATACCATTGACAATATCAGCCCATGTAATCCTGTTGAAGACATTCGTTGGGCTGGTAGGTTCTTTGGCGGCATGTGGTTCCTGATCGCTTGTGTCGAGTTGTTGGCCAATACTACAAGTTGGACTGGCTTCGGCATGGTTGCTGAGAAGTTGCTGTATAAGATCCGAGTCCTTTGTTTCCGCTCCCTTTATGAGCAAGACCTTGATTGGCATCAATCAGAGGGTCGCACACCAACTGCTTTGTTATCCGTCATCACAACAGATGCTGCTACAGTTGGCGGATTCAGTGGCTCTATCATCGGTACAATATTCTCCATTGTGGTCAACTTCTTGGTCGCTATCATCCTCTCACATATCCTTGCCTGGAAGATAGCCATCGTCTGCTTAGTTATCGTCCCTATCCTCCTTGGCTGCGGCATTATGCAGCTTCGATCTCTATCCAAGTTCGAGCGCCGGCATGCTGGAGCTTTTTCTGGTGCAGTTGGCATCGCTAACGAAGCCGTTAACTCGTTCAAGATCATTTCCTCGCTATCTATCGAAAAAGAAGTCATGAGCTCGTATCGTCGTGCCCTCAGAGCACCTCGAAAGGAAATCACCCTTGCTTCCATGTATGCCAACTTGTGGCTTTCTCTGGCCAACAGCACAGGAAATCTGATCTATGCATTTGCCTACTGGTGGGGATCAACTCGCATTACCGCAGGCGAAGCAAGCCAGCGAGAATTCTTTATCATTCTCATCTGCATGCTTGTCAGTGCACAGCTCTGGGGTCAAATGTTCAGTCTTGCCCCCGAAGTATCTCGTGCTAGAGCTGCCGCTTCCCGAATTCTGAGCTTGATCAACCTCGGATCCTCCCAGAATGACGCCAAGAAGGGAAAGCTCACGCTCGCTATTGAAAACACCGAGAAAGATGTTGAAGCATGTGCTGAAGCGCCTGTCAAGAGTAACGGAAGCAAGGGAGCGACCATCGTCTTTAGGGATGTCAAATTTTCATATCCAGCTCGACCTCACATCGAGATCCTTACAGGCATGTCTTTTACCATCTCTGCTGGTCAATTCGTTGGGCTTGTCGGTCCTTCAGGTGCTGGCAAGTCCACTATCATGTCACTGGTACAACGCATGTACCGCCCTTCCAGCGGAACGGTTGAGATCAACGGGAACGATATCTGTGCTCGGGAGGGCATCGAGTTCCGTAATGATATTGCGGTTGTTCCTCAAGACTGTGCACTCTTTGACGGGACAATACGATTCAATGTATCGCTAGGCTCAACTCCTGATCATGAACCAACAGATGAGGAGATCCGTGAAGCCTGTAAGCTGGCTAACATCCACGACGTAATCATGGAGCTACCCAACGGTTACGACACTGATTGTGGTCCTAATGGCTCGCGTCTTTCTGGCGGACAGCGTCAGCGTCTAGCCATCGCCCGTGCCCTTGTGCGTAAGCCTAAATTGCTGCTTCTTGATGAGAGCACAAGTGCCCTCGATGCTGAGAGTGAGCGGGCTTTGCAAGAAGGACTTGAGAGGGTTGCACGTGGTATCACCGTGATCGCCATCACACATAGGCTTCACACGGTGCGCAAGGCCGATGTCATCTTTATGATTGAGGGAGGCAAGGTTGTTGAAAAGGGAAAACACGAGGAGTTGGTAGAGAGAAGCGAGACCTATCGCACAAATGCTCTACAGCAGATGCTTGGTAACTGATGTTGGAGGTACCCCCACGCCCTCGGGGAGAGGCCAGAAAGTTACAGCGGGACCTATTCTAAGTGACAAAAATACTTAGATTAGCTTGGGTTAATTTAGGATGGATTTAGTAGGCATTTAGATAGTTAATATTGACACCCTAAGTTTAGGTCAAGACGTTTTCTTGCGCCCTGGCACCTCAAAGCCTACGCCTGACCTCCACCTCTGCTTCAGTGTCTCAGCCGATAGAATGTAGAGGGTGCAGCTTCGTGAAGCCATCCTGTCAATTCAGGGGATTTGCCCACGTTTTCTATCATGTGATGGCTCTCGGGCACACCAACATTTCGAATTTGCGTATCTGTATTTTTTCCCCCTTATTTTGAAGATGAAGAAACGAGACAATACATCCTGATATATCATGCATTTCCGTGGAAGGTTTTGTCGTATTTACAAGGGCCCTGGCTGGAATAGTGGATGAAACGAGAATGAATCTTTGACTGTAGAGTAAATTGGGCGCATACAGAGGATAACGTAATGAAACTTGGTCTAAGCAACAACGTGTCTATATATAGGCGTTGTATATAAAGCTGAAATCGACCTCTCACAATCGACTTATTTGGTACTGCAACTGCAACTGCAACTTCAACTTCTGCAAGTCCCGAAGAACTCCAGGGAACGACGTCACAGTGTACAAGGATCAATCTGCACGGAAACTCAAAGCCGGCCTATCATGGGCGACTTCGGTGATCCTTTGTAGCAAGTATCCGCATTAACCCCTTGACTTGCGTGTTGCTTCATTCTTGACGATTGCCCTGGATTTGGCTCTTTGCATTACAGCCAAGCCCTCACTTATTCTTTATGTACCGTCATATGATCGCTTTGTCCCAAATCTAGCAAGGTTTACTTGCTCTAACCCTACAGAACGCGGTACGGTATCAGTGGAGACGTTAGTGGTGTACCTTTTTTTGGGTTCAACGGGGCTGCCGCGACGATTTCCTCATCCCACAGTCCAAAGAGTCCACTCCAAGAGGATCTTGACACTACCGCTACGGGCCTTGACACCCAATTGGGACCCTCGAACCACATGCCTTCCGTCACCGGGACACACTCCATCTTTCCAATACTTGTTGGTCGATAATAGAAAAAATCTAGCTCACTCGGTGGTTCAACCTTCAAGTCGCAACCATTCCCTCACCACCGCCCCACGACGATCCCTCCTCTCTTCCCGGCGTTGCACTCACCACGTTTCAAGCTCGCATCAACGACGCCCACCCGAGACGAGGAGGGAGTGCTGCTGCCTCCCTGTTAGACGACCCAGTCCCGGTACCACAGCATCAGCATCAGCACCACCGCGATAGTAGTGCAAATACGAGCACCAGCGCCCATAGGAGCGAGCAGTTCGAACTCGTCGATTATCCTCCCATTCAGGCTCGTCGAGACGCCCAAGATCGTGAAGCAAGAAGACAGGCCAAGCGAGACGATAAGCGCCGCTGGCTAGAAGAACAAGACGAGATGAAGTTCTCTCATAGTATTCAGTTCAATGCTGTTCCAGATTGGAGCAGCCATTACATTGCATACAGCAATCTCAAGAAGCTGTATGTGCTGCTAATAATGCATTCAAGCCACACGTGAGCTAATATTATCTTCTCGCAGAATCTACAACCTCGAAAAGACCGCCCATCAAGCACGCGGAACCACTGGCGATGTCGAATCTCGACCTCTTATAAACCAAGAAGATGCTGAAGAGGTCTTCTCTCGAGCTCTTGGCGTCGAGCTAGAAAAGATATGCTCATTCTACGTTGCCAAAGAAGGCGAGCTTCTCGAAGAAGCTGCGCAACTGCTACGCGACGTTGGCGACGAGGCCGAAGATGCCATTGCCGATAACCGTTACCTTCGCAGGCTCTCTGTTTCATCAGCCCACCGTCCTGATGGTCGCAACGGTTTCCGCTCGAGAAGTCCTCGGAGCCGCAGCACCGACAATGAAGAGAGCGCGAGCGAGGAAGAAGATGAGACTACTGGACTTACAACAAGGCGACGAAGCAGCGGAGGCCGCAGGCGCACACTTCCCAGCATCCATAAGCCGCGTTCTGAAGATCTGAACGCTTCCTCCGAGTTCGGTCGCGATATGAGGAGGCACAGCACCACAGCCGACGAAAACGATGACCAAGCTCTCATGTTCTCTTCTGGCATATTTTCATCTGGTATCATGCTCAAGAAGCGCATTATCGGCCTCTATGTGTCACTCTGCGAACTCAAGTCATTTATCCAGCTTAACCGCACCGGTTTTGCCAAGGTGCTCAAGAAATTTGACAAGATCCTTGATAAAGAACTCAAGGGACCCTATTTGCGAGCCCATGTCGAGACAGCCTACCCCTTTAAAGACGAGACAAAGCGTGTTCTCGAGGACAACATTACCAAGATGGAGAAGGCTTATGCTGAGATCGTCACTGGTGGAGATGAGGAGCTCGCTCGCAAAGACCTTCGTTCGCATCTCAGAGAGCATGTTGTTTGGGAGCGCAACACCGTGTGGCGAGATCTTATTGGTATCGAGCGCAGAGCTGAAGCTGCGGGCTTAGGACAAGCACTTCTCGGACAAGAGAGAGGGAATGTCACAAGGAGGTTGCAAGGCGACGAGGCCAAAGCACCCCCAGAGACCCAGTTCCGCACACCCTTTGGCAAGATTACCTTGCCTCCATGGCTCGCTAGCTCGTCTCTTTGGACACTGGTTGCCTGTCTTACTGTCTTCTTCCTGTTGCTTCTGCTCCCCATCATGGAGAAGCCCGAGCAACAGAACTGTCTGGCAATGCTTGTTTTTGTCAGTTTGTTATGGGCCACCGAGGTAAGCTTTCCTGCCAGGCGAATTCGCGATTGACCATTGCTGACCCTTTCAGACCATCCCCCTTTTTGTGACATCATTACTTATCCCATTCCTCTCTGTTGTCTTGAACGTCGTTCGTGATGAGACACCAGGCAAGCCTCAAAAACGTCTCGACTCCAAGGCAGCCACATCTGCCATCTTTGCTGCCATGTGGACGCCTGTCATCATGCTTCTACTCGGTGGTTTTACTCTAGCAGCTGCATTATCCAAGTGTACCATTGACAAGCGACTGGCGACTCTTGTTCTTAGCAAGGCCGGCACTCAGCCCAAGACTGTGTTGATTGCCAACATGTTTGTAGCTGCATTTGCGTCTATGTTGATTAGCAATGTCGCGGCTCCTGTTCTATGCTATTCTATCATCGAGGTAAGTCTATCAACGAAATGGATGAAGGCTCACACTGACAATTATACAGCCCATGCTGCGAACATTGCCTTCTGATTCTAACATGTCGAAAGCTGTTATTATTGGTATCGCACTCGCCTCCAATATTGGTGGAATGCTCTCACCCATCGCTTCTCCTCAGAACGTCGTGGCAATGGGCATCATGCAACCCGCGCCCACGTGGCTGCAGTGGTTCTTTATTGTCATTCCTGTTGGCGCTCTCTCGATTGTTCTGATCTGGCTCCTCCTCCTGGTCACCTTCCAGCCAGGCAAGGGTACCACCATTGCCCCTATTCGGCCTGTCAAAGAGAAGTTCACTGGTCTCCAATGGTTCGTTACTATCGTCACCATTTCTACCATTGCTTTGTGGTGTGCCAGCCACCAGCTAGAGGCCGAGTTTGGAGACATGGGTGTCATTGCTATTATTCCCATCGTGCTATTCTTCGGTATCGGCTTGCTGACCAAGGAGGACTTCAACAACTTCCCATGGACCATCATCATCCTTGCAGCCGGTGGTTTGTCTCTGGGCAAAGCTGTACGCTCGTCTGGTCTGCTACATACCCTCGCTGAGATCGTCTCTGAGAAGGTGGAGGGCATGAGTCTGTACGGTGTCCTGGTTGTTTTCTCGACTCTGATCTTGGTTATCGCAACATTCATCAGCCACACAGTCGCTGCCCTTATCTTCCTGCCTCTTGTCTTTGACGTTGGTGTTGCTATGGACCAGCCTCACCCCAACCTGCTTGTCATGGGTGGAGTGCTCATGTGTAGTGCAGCCATGGGTCTGCCAACCAGTGGATTCCCCAACATGAGTAAGTTTCATGCATTTACCCCTAACAACTCAATTCTAACCTATCATAGCTGCTATCATGAAGGAAGACCCGTTCGGCCAGCGTTATTTACAGGTCAAGCATTTCATTAGCCGCGGTGTGCCCAGCAGTCTCATTACTCTTGTTGTGGTCGTGACTCTTGGTTATGGAATCATGCAAGTCGCAGGACTTGACTAAATTAATGGGGTGTCGATATATGTGTTGTTGTTTTTGGTGTTTGAAATTCGGTGTTATTTTACATTGGTTCTATCAGGTGCATTGCCATGTTCATGAGTGTAGATCAAGCGTCGGGATTCATAGACTGGAAGATATTTTTGTTTTATTTTCGTCGATTGAATAAGAAGTGCTGTGAATAAATGTTGTTATATGGATACCATCAGACTTGGTACTTCCATCTAATGTGGTTATTAGTATGAGTTCGCACTGTTGCACTGTACCGTTGATGCAAGAAGCTCTGGCCATCTATTGACGTCGATGGTTGGCGGCATGACCCTACCACAGGATACCGACTCCCAACTGACTACCTACCTGGCCTACCATTCCTATCCATCAAATTACCCAAACACCAACAACACTGAACACTGACTGTCTATCCTGCGACTTCATGCTTCAAACTTGTCGATAGCGTCTTCACCTGGCAAACCGTACGCTTGGCTAACTCTGGGACCGACTGATGCGCCTCTTCTCCCAATAGCCTCTACAGCTTCGAGCTGGCCGGCGCCATGCTCTCCGCTTTCACAGCTCGCCCGATCATCGAGCTGCGACAAAAGGATAAGTCTAAGATTGAGACGATACTCGCTCAAGGTATGCGCATACCCCCGTGGTCTCGCTGCTCTTTCACCGCAGTTTCTACGACACCGACTAACTAACTCTCGGCTCTCAGGTGACCGCGTCCTCGTCGGCCTTAACAATGGCGCACTCCGAATCTACCGTCTAAACGAGCTTTCCGACCAACCTCAGAATGGTTCCGCTGATACAAATGCCAATGGTTCGTCGTCTGCGGCGGATGACAACCATAATACTGCGCAAAGGTCAGAAAAGCCAACTGATTTGATGCGCGAGGTGGAACGCTTCTCGACGCGAGCAATCGAGCAGCTGGCTATTATAAAGGACGCAAACACAATTGTATCCTTGTCGAATTATCACGTCTCTTTTCACGATCTGAAAACCTACGAACTTATTGAGACCCTAAGCCGGACCAAGAATGCATCATGCTTTGCGTCAACATCGAATATTGTCAAGGATCCGGACACGGGAATCCCCGAGATCGTGAGCCGGCTGGCTGTTGCGGTCAAGAGGAAATTGCTACTCTGGAGTTGGCTTGAGAGCGAACTTTCTGAGGATGTGGACGAGATCGTACTGCCTGAGTCGATTCGATCAGTAACATGGGCAAATGCGACAAAGTTGGTGTGTGGTATGAATGGCGGATACGTCATGGTCGACGTCGTAACACGTGAGGTCGAGGATATCGTGAGTCCGGGTTCAGGACCAGCAGCTGGGCAGACTAGCCGATTTGGTGCAATGAGCAGTGCTGGTATGGGATACATGGGATTGGGAGGTTATATGCCCAAGCCTTTAGCAGCCAAATTGGCCGAGGGAGAAATGTTGCTCGCAAAGGATATCAACACACTATTCATCGATGATGACGGAAAGCCCCTCGACAGACGGCAGATTCCCTGGAACCATGCCCCCGAGTCCATAGGGTACTCGTACCCATATATCCTTGCCTTGCAAGCGCCTTCAAAAGGCTCCCTGGAAGTTCGGAATCCTATAACATTATCATCACTTCAGAATCTATCACTACCGGGTGCTGCTCAGCTTCACTTCCCGTCACCCACTTACAGCTTAGCACATGCCGGGAAAGGTTTTCACATCTCCAGTGAACGATGTGTTTGGAAGATGGACTCAACAGACTATGACTCCCAGGTTCAGGAACTAGTAGACGGTGGCCACTTCGATGAGGCTATTAGCATTCTCGAAATGCTTGAAGATGCATTGCTAAAGAACAAAGCGCAGACACTTCGCGAGGTCAAGATGCTCAAAGCTGAAGGGCTATTCAAGAAAAAGAAATATCGCCAGGCGATGGATCTCTTCAATGAGGATACCGTACATGCACCTCCTGAACGAGTTCTCAGGATGTTTCCTCCATCCATTGCTGGAGAACTATCTGCCTGGGCCGGCCGCGAAGAGGAAGAAGAAGAGTCGGATGACGCGCCAGGAACACCAAAGAAAACCAATGGCACGCGTCCCACCACCCCTGAACCCGTTGAGCAGGTACAGGAAACTCCGCAATCAAGCAAAGGAGGCTTCGCTAGATATCTTACTGGAAGCTATAGGAGGCCCCAGTCGGATACCGCATCCATCCTCTCAAAGAAGGATACAGCGGACGGCGATGATGCTGCTAGTGTGAAGGAGACTGAGTCAAACGAGGATCTGCCTTTGAAAGACAAGGACTTGACGAACGCGGTTCTGGAGCTCAACAGTTACCTGGCTGGAACACGTGCTCGATTACAACGGGTGATTGATCCTGTTACTGGGAACCTGAAACCTCAAAGTGATCGAAATGGTTCAACAGAAGAAATAGCAGAGAAGTTCCTACGGATAGGGCTCGATGATTCTGAGAAGAAACTTGAAGAGGAGCTCCGAAGCACCTTTCGTTTAGTCGACACAACTTTGTTCCGAGCATACATGTTTTCTCGACCAACTCTAGCAAGCTCTCTGTTTCGAATTCCTAACTTCTGCGACCCTAATGTGGTCAACGAAAAGCTTTTGGAACACAATCGCTATACTGAGTTGGTGGATTTCTTCTACGGTAAGAAGCTACATAAGGAGGCTTTAGAGCTTCTACGACGATTTGGAGCCGCGGAAGAACCCGACGAGGCCGCACCAACACTTCACGGACCGCAGCGCACCATCCAGTACCTCAAAAATCTACCACCGTCAGAAATTGACCTCATCCTTGAGCATGCAGAATGGACACTCAAAGCCAGTCCAGATGAGGCCTTAGAGATCTTCACAGGCGACACAGAGAATGCGGAGACGCTCCCACGAGAACGGGTTGTATCTTTCTTACATGATGTTGATACACAATTGGAAGGACGCTATCTAGAGCACATCATCGCTGAGCTCGAAGATATGACACCAGACCTTCACGACCGATTAGTTGAGCTCTATGTAGAAAACTTGAAGAAGATGGACAAGTGTGAGAAGTGGGATGAAATGATGAATCACTTCATCGAGTTCTTGAGACAGCCGGGGCAGGTTTACAGTCTCAGCAGGGCGTTTAGATTGATTCCCAGAGATGGTAAGATTCATATACAGTTATGTGGTGATCTATACTGACTTGTATCGACTTAGACCCAGTATTTTACGAAGCACAGGCTGTGGTATTGAGCAACATGAACCAACACAAACAAGCCCTTGAGATCTATGTATTCAAGATGAAGGACTACCAGAAAGCTGAACAGTATGTCGTTCACCTGTCGTTCCATCGGCTCAGAAGTTAACTTCAGTAGATACTGTAACCGAGTCAACTCGACTCAAGATACTGCTCCATCATCTCAGCCAAATGAGAAGAATGAAACTGGAGAGGATCCTGAGACTTCTACACCATCTATTTATCACACCCTGCTATCGCTCTATCTTCAGCCGTCACCACCCAACCAGCCCAATCTAGAACCAGCACTGGACCTTCTTTCAAAGCATGGATCACGTCTCCCAGCGACATCAACTCTAGGACTCATTCCAGACGACCTTCCCGTTCGGTCACTTGAGTCTTACTTCCGAGGCCGCATTCGGTCGGCAAATAGTCTGGTCAACGAGGCAAGAATCGTCGCTGGTTTGCGACAGGCTGAAGGCATATCTATCGCGGCGCGGCTGCACCTTGGCGACGATGTACAGGGAGGGCAAGGCGGGCGTAACAGGCACGTTGCCATCACAGACGAGCGACACTGCGTCGTGTGCCACAAGAAACTCGGAGGAGGTATGCGTATTGGCGGAAGCGTTGTAGCTGTCCTGCCGGATAACACGGTGGTGCACTACGGCTGTTTGAACCGGGCAACAGGGAACAAAGTAGACGCATCCAAGGCGCCAAGTTGGGGTCGAGGATTTTAGACGAGTCGTTTATGCTGGATGGGAGCATCGTTTCGGAGAGCATTTGCATGGATTGGATCGGTGGTAGCCAGTATGATATTTCTCAAATACCCTTCATATTCAAACACATCTTGCCGCTGAAGGGTTTGCAGTCGTTCGCGAGGAGTTGGTTCCCTCAGTCCTCCTCTTCTTGCACCTCCTCGCCATAGTTCTCTTCCTCTTTGGCCTCGGCCGCGGCATCCCTCGCCTTGTCCTGCTCCATTCGCGCAGTGAGCTCTTTATTGATAGTGTCTTGGGTGTCGGCGACAGAGGCGCGCAGAGCCTTTAGGTATGACGACTTGTCGGCCGTGGAGGCTGGAGATGAGATAGCAGGAAGGGTGTGGGCAACCTTGAACGGTTCACTCCCTGGGGAGGTGTAGTCTGCGGTGAGAGTTGGTTGCGACATTTTGTTTTTGGTTATTATGTTCGGCGTTGGAAGAAGATCGAAGTTTAGACTTGGATGTGGTGTTTTGACGTGGGGTTGTAGAATAAGAACCCCACATCCAGTGTTCGTGGAGATATAGGGTGAGCAATGACGGAACAATATATATCATGAAAACAAGTTCAATCACACAAGATACAATTTCACATCGAGCGACTGGAAGTTTGCAATACTGTATTTTGGCCCAATAACGCTTCAGCTAGTATATCCTTTGCAATAAATGTGATTCAACAGGCAATCCCGCTCTAAAAGCCAGGTTAGTCAGCGAAGTGGCTTGCTGAAGAATAGGTAATATGGTCAACTCCAGGTTAAGCTAATAGTTCATGAGCATTCATTATCTCCACATCAGCTCAACATTGATAAGAACTCTTGATAACTAGATTACACACTAGCCCGTCATTCCCATCGAGGGCAAAGCGACAACCTTGACCGAACCTCATCAACGCCGAAACAAAGCCCAAACACCTTTCCTGCCTGGGACCCTGTCGATCTGGGCTCGCATCTCTTTGGGTCTCAAGATGTAACAACGGCCCAGGAGCCGCATAAAACCATAATGCAACCCTCACGCTCTCAACCCCGCGGCCCCGGCAACTTCGCTCCTCTATCGAGCTCATCCGCCCAACCCTCGCAGCTTTCGACATCCTCGCGACCTGCTCTGCGCCGAGTAGAGACCTCAGACGACGAGGATGAGACACCTCGGCCGTCTATCACAATACCCAAGTCGCGACCGCCTCCTCAACCACAACCATCATCTCCTGCGACCCCGATATATGCCCAGTTCACGACCCATGGAAACTCTAGTACTGCGAGCTTAGGACATCACAACTTTTCGAGGCCGGCCAACGCACGGTCTGTTACTCAGGGATCACCAGCGACGCTTGTCAAGGGCCATGCGCGCAAGCATTCAGCGACCCAGGGCTCATTCGAGCCTACGCTACCATCTATGAGTACATCGAATCTTTCATCACACCTCGGAATGTCACATTATAATATATCGACCGCTTCTGCGTCCGCGGCAGCGGCTGCTGCTGCTGCCGCCACAGCCTCCAATGTCAACTTGTCGGCCAGTCAGATTGCTGCGCAGGCTGCTGTCATGTCACACCAGAATCATTCGCGCCAGAGATCGCAGACTGTGCCTTTCCCTGGCGATCAAAACGATGGAGTGCGTCGCGGAAGCGGAAGTAAGGGGCCTACGAGTCCCCCTATGTTGAGCTTGACGGAGGCGAGTGCGCCGCGGGACAGTGGGTTTGGCAATCATGGAGGACATGGTGATCGACTTGGCGGGCCTCATTCTTCCGCTGCTACAGCTGCCGCCAATGTTGTATTTCCTCGATCTGGACACAATTCCCCGAGAGCGTCGCCTCAGCCATACTCGCAACCGCCTCCTCCACCCCCAACGTCTGAGAAACCGTACAAGGCAGAGAAGCCAAAGGTCAAGCTATTCTCCCGCCCAGGCAAGATTAGCACAAAAGGTGAGGCCAAGGAAAAGCCATTGCCAAGTCCAGGAAAGATTGGCTCGGCTCTATCAGCACTTCAGCGCGGCAACTTCAGCACAAACAGTCTCGTTGACTCGAGCAATCAGTCCATATACAACCTTACCAACTCGTCTTCAGCCACGATCCGGCCTATCGAAACACCCACCGAGGACAGAGAAAGGGACAAAGAAAAAGGCAAAGAGAAGGAAAAGAAGCATCACTTTCTTTCACGGCAAAAACACAAGCTCAAGGATGAGTATCATCTCCCACTATCATCAGCTGCCAGCAATTCGTTACCAACAGATCCCAATGCGCCAAACCCTTTGTATAACTTCAACATTCCTCCGAGCCCTGGCCCCAACTCCTCTACCTTTGCCAAGGCCAAAAAAGATAAGAAACTCGGTGAGCGATCCGATAGTCGCCTGGAGAGCGAGTCAAGTTTCAATCTGCAGAGCGAATGGCCAGGACCAAGTAGTCTACCGTCTCTGTCCCAGCAGTCGACAATGTATGATCCTGTTGATCCTGGAAAGCTCGGTCTTCACAACCACATGTCGCTGGACGATGCGTGGCCGTACCTGAAGGCAAAGCTATTGGCCATATTTGAAGGGGAAGACCTGCGTCTCCCCGTTGAAGACTTTAACAGAGTTGTACAGATGCATATACAGTGGTGCATGCATAGACGCTCACCAAATACCATGTTGGAGGATCTTCGAGAACTTTTACACACGGGGTTCTTGTCACTTGACCGGACATTACGTCAAACCCCAGAAGACCGATTTATACCAACGCTAGTTGAGCTCTGGATGTTTACCTTTACTTCCATACTGCCATATATGCAAGCCGTCTTCCTCCCACTCGATATGGAGGTGTCAGGGTGTGGTACACTTATGACCGGAGAGCAGGCACGGGACTTCTGGGGCGGAGCTATAGCGTCTGCATCTACTTCAGAGAGACCAGCCCGTGTAGCACCGGCACCAGCAGTTCTCGATGTTAGGAGGCTGGTCCTTATCGCCTACAGAGATACTGTCATTCTACCGCGGTACGAGACACTCAAGACAATATTCTCCCGACTATCTCTTGAGTTCCTGCCCTCGTCGCTTGCAAGTATGGCCATGTCTTCTCCCCCGGAAGCATCGCTGTCTACCTCCCCTTCTGAATCTTTCGGCCGGCCCGGCACAGCTATGTCTCTCGACCCATCTAATGCTTCTTACAATTCTACGAGTACAACCCTTCTTGGTGAAGGATCGGCAGGCGGCCGTAGCCGCGCGATCAGTAACGTCAGCTTCGGCAGCCACGGGAGTGATGGCGGTCTACGACCATTCACACCGTCTGGTGGTGGAATCCCACCACCGCCTTCTCTAGGTAGCCTACGGGAACGTGAGCAGAATGTCGAGGACTCCAAGCACATTACAGAGATGGTTGGTCGGATGCTGCAGTGTATGAGTGTTTTGTCGGGCGTGTCGGCGGGTGATGCAGGTGCAGAAGGCAATGAGAGGGTGGTAGAGCTGTGTAAGATGTTGAAGCTAAACTGGCTTGGAAGAGGAAGGACGGGAAGAAACAGGAGAGGCATGGTAGGCGGCAGGGTGAGAAGGGACGATATGAGAGATGAAGTTCGTGTCTAGCAGCTTACGCATAAGTTAACGCCTGGCATGGTGATGAGCAATGTATTACAATCTATGAACCAACATCTAAACGGCAGACACATCCTTAAAAATATGACTTTTCAGAGGTGATGCCAAATGAGGGCCCACGACCAGCTATCTAGTCCCTATCTAGCACTGCATAGCAGAAGGGGTTTGGTCTTGCCGATGTGGAATGTAGCTAGGCGAGCTTACCACGCGGTCATGATCTAGGTCGTCATGATAGATCACCATCATGACACTACAAGCAAATGCACAGCATCACGAGAACGGTACAAGCAATATCACAAAATTGAAGGCGAGAGACAAGAATTATGATCAACAGATTTAATTATGCTATCATACTTAGAACGCGGAGTGGTCTCCATGGCAACATCTAAAACTTTTTCACAGTTAGCTTCATGACCCATTAAAAGATAGTCGACAGCAAAAAGTGAAGATATGGTGTTTGATCAGACATCCAAGGAAGAATAAACCCTCATCTGTCCCAGAAAAGGCTCGATCGGGACTCGAGTGGAAACTGCGAATTAAGAGGAAATTTTCATCATGCAAAACGGAGTGGTTCGTGTGTGAAATAAAAATGAGTAGAAACTTACGTTAGTTCTCAGAAAGCTTCGTGAAGCTGCTGGGTTAGTCATATGGGAATAGCACATTGTTCAAATCTGTAACAGCGATGTTAGCAAGGCTGGCAAGATATGCACATGCTAGAAAGGCTGAGTGTGGTTGTGTAGTCAGACGTTGATACTGGCAAGTAACAGGCCTAGGGCCCGAATACAGAACTTCTTCATGGTCGATTCAGTTGGGAAAAGAAGAATGTAACTAGTGTCATCATGCAGAGGGGGAGGCAGTGCTGGGAGGCCGAAGTGAGGAGTGGTGATGCTTACCATTCAAATGCAGATTTGTTGCCGAGGCTGCAATGAAAATTTTGCTAGCCAAACAAACCGCCAAAAGCAAACATCCATCACAACCAACACATCGGCAAGTCGCTCAAGCGAATCCGTTCAAAATCAAAACAGCTGCTCCAGGAAGACAGTCGTCGTGCAATCTCGCGCGTTATGCTCGTGTGAAGAGGTAGGCAGAGGCGGCTTGTTGTTGTTGGGAAGGGTTGAAGCTTGGAGGAAGAAAATTAAGAGCCGCATCGAGAGAAGATATTGAAAGACAGTGCCAAAAAATTTGTCATTTTGCGCAGCACTGTGCTGAACCCACGTGACCGGCATCTTATCCTCTTTCGACACTAGCGGCGGAAGCCAGTTCAAGGCCCGCCTCAACATCGCGATAGATGCATGAAGCAATTTGTTCTTGTCCTCCACCTGTGATGGATGGATGGATAATGGATTGTCTGTCTTAGAATAAATAGGCTAATCAGCTCGTTAGCGTTCTCACGTCGTGATTCAGTGAGATTCTGCCAACTTTTGTCGTTAAAAATGTGCTACCTCAGTATTGCTTTTTTTGAAGTCAAAATTTGATCGCTCTTTTTTTTTTTTTTTTTTTTTGGCATTTGGAGGAACAGCCAACACAACGCACTTGAAGATCAATGCCGGCAAGTAGGTTGAGATTTGGGACATCCCGGTTCTAGGGACCTTCGCGTGTCGTCAGGGATTCAAGAGAAGATTCGCTATAAGGGGGGAGTTGCTTTAAGTTTTACGTATAATATTTTTCTATCGAGTAGCTCATTCGAAGGCTTATTGGAGACAAATTAAGGGGACCAGCAGCTGTCAGGTTTGTGTCCTTTATTGGCTGCTTTGTTTCGTCAATGCCGGATCCGCACAAGTTTCATACTTCAATAAGTGCATAAATATCCACTCTTATCTCGGGGCCTTGGTCCGAATCCGCCGACAAGTTTATCCACTTCCTGTACGTCAACGAATCAGAACCATTTCTACAACTAGACAACCCCACCCGCCCAACTCTGCCAGACGCAAAGGTCAAATGGCTCCCCCCAAAAGTCTACGACCCTGAGATTGTGACAGAGAACGAGCGAGTTGAGTGAGATCTCCCCTGGTCTGTAAGAGCAAGCTCGTCGATCATTATCGAATCTCTATCGGCATTGAATGTACCTCGACGCAGTCACTGCCACCCTGAGATCTCTTGTCTGAGAGGATAATCGCAGACAAGCCAGCGAGATCTGAGATCTACTTTTTTGAACTCACACTCTCTTGGTCTTATACCGACAGTCCACGCCTTGGGTCGACATCCGCTTGCTTGCCTTGCTTCCATGGTTCCGTCTAGTCCACAGGCTCCCTCTTAGGTAGACAGTAGACTACAACTGGACAACCAGCAGCAGCACCCTTCCTTTACTCGAGTGTCTGCCAACTTCTCCCACTTCTTTTCTCCTTCTCTTCCTTCTTATTCTCGACCAACATTCGGCCTGGTTGAATCTGAAGTTTACCAACCACCCCCGTCACGTCAGATTTCAACCCCGGTATCTTGCGTGCGCCCTCTACTTTTTCCTGTCAGTCAGTTCAACGTGCGTACCTGAGTGCCGGGTCCGCCGTCGCATTATCAAAGCCCAGCCCAGCCAGGCCCTTAGCAGAGACAGCCCAAGCAGTGCAGACTTCTAGGAACTTAAGTTAGAAGCAGACGACAGTATCCGCTGTACAGTTTTGTACCGTACCGAACCGTACCTTACTGAACCTAATCGCATCCGCAGGAGACACTACCCAGCCCAGCCCAGCCCAGCCGCCCACTCAACCACGGCCCAGTTCCCGTCCTTGCGACTCCCATTCTTTCTCCCCATCCCCGTACTGAAAGCGGATCAACCCTCTTTGTGGCATCGCTCCCGTGTCTTCGCATTTCCTTCTCCTGGGTCCCCGTCTTTCGACAAATCTACCAATTCCTTTCTCAACGCCTCGATTTGCGCTCTTTTTGGGCCTCACTTTTTCCAGGCCGTCCCGTGGTTTACTTCTATCGACCTCTTCGCTGGTCCCGGCCTCTGGAATCTCGTGACGTGCCACTCGCCCCATCGTCGCCTTATTCGCCCACGACCTCCTCTTTCCCCCCGTCGGCCTTGTTCTCTCTCTCTTGTCCGCATTCGCAGCGCGAAACCACACCACCAAATAATTATCTCTTCCCCACGCCGATGCCTTGACGGTTCCTATCGCCTCGACGCTCTACGATTTCACACCGGAAAACTCAATAGTCACGCTTTTGATCTATATTCCCTTGTCGTTTTTGGTTTCCGTCACGATCACTATCGCACCGTGCACCCAGTCTTGTCTCGTCGCGACACGCGAAATACCTATTATAGACATCCTCAGCCACTTTGAGTATCCGACAATCGTCTTTCGCGCATCCATTCGCGTCGTCTGGCAATCTCACTTCATTCCCATCGTTCGACGTATGCGATAGTATTTCAACGCGATCGTCGATATCCACGCCGTGGATAATCGACCCGACTACTTAATCATGATGGCAACAAGTATGGGCCCAAATTTCTCTGGGCATCCTGCTGGCATGGGGCATCCAGGTGTCGCCGGCCACCCCATGGGACCTGGTGGCATGCCTCACAACCCAGGTCAGCAAGGTGCTCCTGGGGGAATGCCTCATCAATTCGGAGGACCTATGGTCTCTGCTCCCGGAGCACAAGTAAACCCTGCCCTCATGGGCGGTATGCCGCCGGGTGCGAACCCAAATGCTCATGCTTTGCAGCACCTCAATCCCACCGCGCAGCAGCAAATGCTTCAGCAACAGCTCCAGCAACAACATTGTATGTGATACCCTACTGGCACTGTCCTTAACATCCCTGTCCCTGCGCAAGCGCTAATTGGCTCATTCACAGTTGGTAATCCGCAAGCGATGGCTGCGATGCGACAGCAGCAGCAACATCTACTTCAGCAACAACAAGCGCGACAACTCATGGCTCATCAAGCCTTCCAAGCCAACATTCAGGGTAGCGGTATGCCTATGAACATGGCTCAGTTTAGCCAACTCAACCCTCAGCAGCTCCATCAACTCAGAAGAGGCCTGGCTCCGGTAAGTCAATTGATAACCAAGGTGCCATTCGCGTCTTTTCAGCTAACAAATCAGGGACAGCATCCACAAGCCCAAGCGATTATGGCCCAGCAGCTTGCTCTGCAACAACATCAAGCGCAACAGCAGCAGCAGCAACAGCAACAGCAGCAACAACAACAGGTTGCTCATGCTCAGCAAATGCAAGCTGGGCCTAATCCAGGCCAACCGATGCAGATGAACGCTCAGAGCATACAAGCTATGCAGCAAAATCAACTCGCTCTTCAAAATCAGATGGCCAACCAGCAGGGCCAACAACCCCAGGGACAACCTCAGCCTCAACCCCAACCACAACAGCAGCAACAGCAGCAGCCTGGCCAGCAACAACCTCAGCACACCCCTCAGCAATCATCGCAGGCTGGTACACCTGCTCCCACTGGACCTCAAACACCAGCTCAAACGCCCAGCTCAACTCCTGCTCAGCCATCCCAACTTCCACCTGGACAGAGCCAACCCCAGGTGCCACAAACTCCTGCTCAACCACAAGCTCAACCGCAGCCTCAGCCCCAGGCACAGTCACAACCGCAGCCACAAGCCCAGCCTCAGCAGCATCAGATGAGCGCCACTACCGCGCAGCAACTCGCACTTCAAAGCCAAATTCTCCAGCAGCAGCGACGAGATAGCATGAAGGGCCAGTGTTTACTAAAGCTGATGCAATTCAGCGAACACTTGAGTGGCTTTCCTGTAAGATATGTCGTGATGGAGTCCTCTATGACAAGCTAACAAGAGATCTTTAGGGCTCAAAGGGCCGAGATGA
The DNA here is from genome assembly GCA_013186775.1 of Fusarium dlaminii. Lineage (NCBI taxonomy): Eukaryota > Fungi > Ascomycota > Sordariomycetes > Hypocreales > Nectriaceae > Fusarium > Fusarium dlaminii. Next base: position 343,099 of record JAAOAL010000060.1, on the reverse strand, counting down.
CCTCTCCTACTGGCACGGCTTTGTGATGCGCTTCTTCTCACCAAATGGTGTCTTTCGTCATTCATTACATATCACCGACGCCGAGGATACGACCGATAAGCAATATGAAATCGCTTATCCTGCTATTGCTCGATACTTTCACACACATTTCGGCAGTGGCGTGAAGAATATGCAGTTGATCATGGATAAAGGTGTGACAGATCGACCTCTTCCTGGCGATTGTCACTGCATCGAAAATTCGAAGGCCAGTTTCGTTTATTGGTTCGAGACTGGATCTCACGTAAGACATTCTGACTGGTCTGAGTCAATGAGTTACTAACATGGTGATAGTTGGTCGCCAGTGGTACGCTCCGAGCACAATTCGACGCTGAACAAAAGATCGAACTTTTCGAGTTCCTCACCACGAGCCACGATGAATTCATATCACGAAAACAGGTCATTGATGCCGCGAAGCCCGCCCACATGTGGATGAAGGAATGGCACAAAACTAACTCACAGGATGGCAAATCACCCGAATTGTCTAAGAAGGGCAAGGGTCGACAGTTGAAGTCACCTCAAATCCAGCCACCAGAGGTCCTAGTTGACCTGCCGGATTCGGCTGTCAACAGCAAAGGTGTGACTGAAGCTGTCTTCCAGTTTCTTGAGGTAGGGACAGCTCACTCAACGTAAGTAAGAGTGACGCTAATGAATAATGTCCAGATTGTTGAAGTGATGGGACAGATGAACCCATTATTCCAATTTTACCATTCGAACCCCGGCCTAGGCCCGTACCAAGCCCTCGATCAGTATGTCTCAACACAGATCAACGGAGTTCCGCCCAATATGAACGGTCAACAAATGCCCCCCGGGGCCCGCACACCGAGCTTCGGACAATTTCCCATGGGTGCAAGCCCAGCCGCGGCTCATATGAATCTCCCTGGATCACCACATATGGGCAGCCCAGCACCTGGACACATGCAAGCCCCCGGAATGCAGATGCAGCAAAGCCAGCAGGGCACTGGCTCTAGCGGCCCCAGTGCAAACACATCCCCCGCTTCGAACAAGCGCCGACGGCCATCAGCAGTGAAAGAGGAGGATGGATCTGGAGCACCGACGCCTGCTGCCAATGGAATGCCACGTAATGCCAAACCACCTACACCAAGGATGCCAAAGCGTCTCAAGGGAAACCCGCCAGCCCAGTAAGGGACAGGCTGCTTCATTATCTCGCACAGCCAGATATTTGAGTGTTTTATTCAGCATCACTTTGCATGGTGGCGTCACTTCGTATTTGTTTTTGCTATAGGCCTGTCTGTGGGGAAAATATTTTGTTGTGACAGAATGAAGGTATTTTGAAAGACGTGTATTTCCACACACATACAATCTTGGCTATGTTTGTCAATGCATAACGGATGCTCTTGGGAGGCCCCTTCTTGGAGCACACCTTTTCACTGTTCAGTCATCTTCACCTGGGCAGTGAATTGGAGACACGGATGACGAGACCCACGCATGTTGGAACATGCACATAATGATAGTAAACGACATCGTCATGGGCCTGTTTCTTGAGCATCAAAGCCCACCAATAGAGGGGAAGGGGGAGATCAGGGGATTAATTTGGGTAACGTGGTTGAAGTTACCTACTCTTGTACTCTTGTACGACTACAGGGGCCTGGGGCACAGGCTGGCGTCGAAAGTCTTGGCTACCCTTACTTGTTTTTGTCATCTGCATTTGCCTTTATCTTGTTTATTTATCTGAAAAGGACGCTCAGCAAGTAACTAGGTGTATACGGTGGGGGGAGTTTGGAGACACTGGTGGATTGGTCGAGCATGCTGTTGTCGTCAATGGTCGTGTTAATTTAAGAGCTAAAGACCAAAATTCGGGGGAGAGGAGCTGAGGTTGTGCCGTGCTGTGCCGTGTTGCGTTGCGTTGTGTTGACTTATGAGCAGTCTGATGGCGCGAGGATCATGGGTTTATTCAGATTATACCTAGGCTAAATATGGAGTTTGGTCTTTACGATGTCAATTCGAATTATCTGTCTGTCTAAGTCTTTGATTTATCTTAGTGTTGAGGGTTACGCTGCTTGATGAGTGTCTGGTAAAGCAACATTTGGGGCAGAGGTTCACTGTGCCACACAGTACAACCCAAGAACCGATATTGCACGAAACAGAAGTGAATCAGAGCAATCTGACATAAACCAATCTTTCCAGGCATTGGCTACTGAGAAATCATGTCCTTTACCGGGCGTTCTGTTGATATCTTGTACCGCTTGTGATGAGACAGCATTAGACGAGGCAACTAGCAATTCCATGAGCAAATAAGATGATGTTATCGATACATTTTAATGCGTGGATGAATAGCGTATTAGTTCCCTTCCCTGGAATATTCTTGTTCTTATTGCATACATCAAGTTCCAACAAATGTCCCTCCCTTTGCCCCTAAAGTGCACCCCGCCGGCCGTCCAGCTTCATCTTAATGTTATTGGTGTCACTGTCCTTTTACTCAATCAGTACTCAATACGCTTGGCCGGAGGTCGAGCTGAGTGAACGTACTGGAGTATGTGCTCTCAGGCACTATTTTTGAACCACCAGCCAGAAGTCTTCTTGGCCGGGAGGTGCTCACCACGAACCGAGATGTAGCACTTGAGTGCACCTCTAGACGAAGCCATCATCTCCTTGAGAAGAAACCACTCAAGCTCAGAGCGAGCCATGATGTCTGTCTTGGTGACGAGATCACGATAATGCCACTCCTTGTCGCTAGGTCCAAGCGGGTAAATCTTGCCGCCATAGGTCCAGTACAACGTAGCAGAGATGAGCTTGGGACGGCGGACTTGTCGACTGAGACGATTCTTGCTGGATGCCTCGACGACAGGGAGCTTTTCCCGTAGGAGGTTGAGGAGATGAACCCTGGAGGTATTGAGAGGAATGCTCAGAGGGGTCGGGAGAGGGTCCCACGAGCCAGTGAGAGTGCTGTCATGGCAGGGATCATGAACAATGAGATCAAACTCGAGCTGTGAAACCGGTGGGAGAGGCACAAGAGGTCTTGCATCACCTGGGGGTTTTTCGGTTGAGTTGCTCAGAGCTGAAGGGAAGCTTTTGGCCTTGAGTGGATGATGCGCAAAGGGCTCTTGTGCAGTGATGAACAAATCCATGGCACTTGGTAACGCCGAGGTTCAGAGTTTGAAGGAAACAGTGAGATGAGGCGAAGATAACGATGATGAGAAGGCTGAGGTGTTGTGTGTAATTGAGGCCACCTGAGATGTTATTGAAGTGAGGGGTCGTGTTATGACTACTGCGCCCGAGACTCAGCTCCTATTCAGTGAGATAGATGCTTTGCTTCTGATGAGCGCGCCGAAAAGGGCGAGTGTTGGCGTGAATCTGAGCTGGTCAGGGGCTGACAGTGACAACTTGGCTGGGATGCTTCCGAACAACACACGGTCACAGTCACAGTTCAAGAGGTTCCATTTGATTCAAGGGCTTCAGATACTATTAATGGATTCAGAAGAAGCTAAAATGAGGAGGTCTAATACTTGATATCTGTTCACTGCTTGACCGCTTGCAAACCCCCTTATTCTTCCGTGTCAGCAGGCTCCACGCTTGCAACTCTAGGCATCTTAGGTTCCGGCTCAGAATCAGTCGCCGCAGGGGTAGTATCAATTTCTGATGCAGCTGGCTCAGATACGGTGGTATTATCTCCGGCGTTCGAAGGTTCAGGTGCATTGGTGTTGATCGCATCCGTTGAAGAGGTTGATGATGGTGAAGGCTGACGAGCGACAGGAGGAGCAGGCTGAGTGTTGTCAGTCGAATTATTCTGGTTGCTGTCAGTGGTGTCATTTGAATTTTCGCTCGGGGGAGTACTCTGATCGTTATCGGTTTGTTGGGCCAGAATCTTAATAGGCACATAACCATGCTAGAGAGTTCTATTAGCTATCTCCTTTTTCTCCCCAACCACTTCCTTCCAACCGATGCACTTACATCGACCAAGATAAAGGCTCCATAGTTATTTGTTACTGTGTCCATCATCAACGTATGGAAATCTGGGGCTGTCATATCGCCAAATGACACCTTCTTCACAAGATCTGGTGGTGAAACAGGTCCATCTATTGGGTTAATAGTGAGGATGGAGCGGTTGCTCCTGGTGAGATAGAGTGTACAACGTCGGGTATAAGCTTTATCTCCAAGTCCATGCTGTTCAGACCACCAGTATAAATTTCCTAGCACTGTTTCTCGAGGTGGAGGATAGTTGTAGCAGGCATCGTTGGACGCGAGAACAGTTCCTGCACGATGGTAGATGACTTTGATCCTGATGGGTGGAGAAAAGACAGGCCGATATACTTGAAGTAGCTGAACTGGTGTTAGGGCGAATTGTGGTAGAACAACCGGCGTCGTAGGTACATTCATATGAACTATTGGGAGGATGTAGCTCCCAAAGATGGGGGGTTGAAAGAGGAAAGCCATAGTCGTCGAGTTTTGGGATAATGGAGGGAGTTGACAGATAAGGCATCATGGTTTCTGGTAGAATTTTCTACTTTAAATACATGAAATGGTACGACGATGGGCCGTTTAGTCACGGTAGCCAAGTTGGGTTCGTGATGATATGCTTGGTGTTGATGGCTATTGCTTGGTGTCACTCACTACACTGTTCAGCCTCTGTGAATACACCTCATTCAGCTGAGTCCAGCTCGTGATTAAAAACACTAACGAGGCTCACAGCTTTTATCTGGTTTCTTTTTTAATAGCCTATATGGTTAGATATTTTATTTCATGTATCATCCTCAAGAGTACTTAGGTGAGTTTTTGAGACTCAGGACTTGAATCGATAGGTACCTTAGCCAATAGTAAGACACAATAGCAAGCATCTTAAATATATATATATATACATGAACTTTGCTAACAGTCATATATCTTTGAACCGGCACCGCTTTATAAGTGGATATGTAGGTAGGTACCTTAGGTACTATTATGATAAGGGACTTTTCAGATGACAAAAGCACACCCGTCCATTGGAAATTGCCACCATTCGCGCCTGCTCTGTGTTTCAAACCAGCTCCTGCCCAAATGGATGGAATGGTCGTTCCATGGCATCGAAATTAACTTCTCCCTTGAAAGAATTGCATGTCCAATATCAAATTCTTCATCCTCCAACCCAACTCAATCCAATCGAACACTCTACTCTCCCTTGTTGGTTAATAAACATTTGGCCTAGCGCAAATCGCTCTGATTGTCAAATCTAGATTCGGCAATTGCATGACGGCAGAGACAGATCCTAGCAGCTGCCTCTGACGTATCATATCACACTAAGATCGACGAGCCTTCGTGCATTGCCTTGGCTTGGCCTTTTCCTCACCAAGCAAGTCCCCCGCGCCCGATAAACTCTATTGATCGCTTGCTGTAAGCTATCATCCACCAATTTGAGCAGCGTGAGAGCTGTTGTTACTGTTCCATTGCTGTGGAGCGGATTAAGGATAATGACATAACAAGGCGCCAATGGCCAGGAAATCACTGGTTCAAATGTCACGAATGCGCTTAACAAGATGTCTCGGCAATTACAATGCCGTGGACTAGTCAACGGTGGTGAATGGACAAAAGGGCCCTCCATCCTCCTCCCTGCAGCTTTGTTGTTGGAGCTGGGCTCTATCCCTACAGAAAAGAAAAGCTCAACCGAAGCGGTGACAATCAACATCCTCTTCACCGGCAGACACCACTCGGTAGGTAGCCAGGTGATATTAAAAGTTACTAGCCCTCCACACCCGGGCCATCGGACTTCCACAACAGGAGCGCCACGTCCTCTACGTCCAGTCTTTAGTCCAGGATCAGCCTCTTTGACGACACTACCACTACAGCGTGCATTGCACCGGTTCTGCTGTTCCGCGTAGCCCGCCTCCTCGACAAACCCTCAGCTTGCCGTGCAGAGCAGAAATGCCCTGATACGGACGTCGAAGACTCGGTGGCGTGGGGATCGTATTTTGATTCTGCAACATTTTCGTGGCATTCGACATTGATTTCGACTTGATCTTTTGGCTTCGACAAACCGAGACTCTTGCTACAAAACCTCGAGATCAAGCCGACATTTCTAACTGGTGTTCAATCGTGTGCACCACTCACCAGCCATCTAACCTCTTACCTCTGATCACGTCGGTAGCCATGATACAATGAAGGGGGGCGGGCTGCTTATTCCTCCATGGTTCGAATACCACGAGCCAAGTTGCTCTGACTGGGCCATTGTCAGCATCGCCTTTGGCATGACTCTGTGTCTGGCAATTTTTGGTCTCATTCGTGTGGGCATTCAAACTTATCATCAATGGAAACGCGCACAAAGAATTACAACGTATATGGTCCTGATATGGCTTGAATTGATCTCCAGCGCCATTATTGGAGGTCTTGGCTGGGGTTATGTTCGAGGAACTATTCGTCCAGGGTGAGTCTTGGTTGCTCAGTCTCTATTTTCAATGACATCAAGCTCAATGATTAACCATATCACTTCAAGGTTCTTAATATACTTCTTCATCTGTACGTTCGCTGGCTCAAGTTTGCAGTCCCGGGCTAATATCTACAGTGCTCCTTTGGGTATTTCAAATCCATTGCATTATGCAAATCATTGTTAACCGAATAGCCCTCCTCCATGTTTCACCGACCATCGTTCGACGACTAAAATGGGGAATCTTTGTTATCCTGGCACTTATTAATGTTTCAGTCTTTTGTATTTGGATACCGGCTCGACTGCAAATTAGCCAGACTTATATCGACATCAACAACATTTGGGACCGAATCGAGAAAGGAATTTTTGCGGTTATCGACCTGGCTCTGAACTTCTACTTTGTCTATCTTGTCCGCTCGTCCCTCATATCATATGGCCTAACCAAGTATGTGGTGTTGTATCGCTTCAACCTGGTGATGGTAATCGTCTCCATCTCGATGGATGTAAGTCTTGATTATCAAACACTTTTTATCAGCCGGCTGACACTTGAAATAGATTCTGATCATTGGGTCAATGTCACTACGGAATACCTTCCTGTATGTTAAACTCCCGTGTATTGGCCATCAGCTAATCGTTGTGTCAGATACGTCGAGTTTCACCCGCTTGCATATCTCGTCAAACTTCATATCGAATTGTCCATGGCTGAGCTCATTGCCAAGATTGTCAAGGCCTCCGGGCCGAACCTCGCTCCTTGTCGCTGCACTTGCCATGACAATCCTAACCACACATTCCTCCATCAACTACAATCTCGGCACAGTGCACCTGCAGCTTCCAGGGTGACTGCACCAACTACTGGAAGATTCCGTCGCTCTTGGCCGATGTCAAAGGCCACACGCAGCAGAGAGAAGCGCCGCGGAGGAACCCGATCACAAACTCCGCCCTTGACCAAGAAGATGGTTTCAAAGAAGCGACAAAGTACCGAAGAAAATCAGCCGAAACAGGAAGTCTGGAAATCTGACACCAATGCCGGTACAGACTGCGCCTCGCACCACTTGCCGAGTTCTACAGGACAATCGAACGAAAGCTCACACGATCATGATGACTAAAGCCATGACGGAAAATCGCGTAAGCCAGCATCTTCCTCATGCCTCTGAACGTTCTGCCCTACGAGGCCAATCAGGTATTCATGGTAGGTTTGGAGCGAACACGGCGCACTATGTCTTCAGAGGGGTTCAGAAGATATTAATATGAACAGCTCAGGAAAGACTGAAGGACATGAAAGGCCATTTCTATGGATGCTGTCTAGAGGTCGATTTGACCTCGATGAGTCTGCAACACTTTGGGTCGGTACCAAAATCGACCCCACCCAGCAACTACCGGCGCACCCTGCCCTTCTTCTCCGCGGTCTCCACCCCGGCGAGCCTGATGAGGTATTGCCGGGGATGTTGAGGGGTGCTCTCTGATGCTATAATCGGCGCAAGAGCCCACAGACTTCGTGCGATGGTCGGATGTTGAACGATCGATTGGCAAGTATCAGCTGGGGAGATGATATTCATCCATGACCTCAGTATGCCCCCCAGTCGTTCTCGCGATTTATTGTACAGGTAGATTATCGTCCCAAATATGAATTAAGGGAACCGAAATCTTTGATATTACGAGGGCAGTAAAGAGGCATCCTAGTTATTAGCCAGGACACAATAGCGTCCTAAACAGTGGATCACAAAACCTGGCATTCCATGTCGAGCATTGCCACAATAGTTTAATTTTGTCCTCAACTACCCGCAATGCTCAATTTCAGTTCACTTAACGGACAATTTCTCTCATGTCTAGCCATCATGAGTTTGTAATTCATTATGGTCATGTGCTTCGATGTCACTTTTATAGAGACGCTAATCATTATCCAGCCTGATCCGCTATCAGACAAATAGCAAAAGAACGCCGTTGATCCTGTACAGAGCCGTACCGAAGCCCTACCATTGTGTCTTTCGTGACACTATGCCGTGTATGTTTTTGTTCCCGAACCTTAAGTTCCTGCGGATATCGTACGAGCTCTCCTCTTCATAGCAAGTAGTCATAGAATGCCCCTCAAAAATGCTTTGCCGTGTCATCGTACCCCTAAATCTGTCCCATATGCACGCTCATTTCAAATCGTAACAGTCATCCACCAGGCGTATGTTCGCCGTATACTCAAGTATAGGTCATAGGACCCTGTGAAACTTGACAATGTTGTATATCGTATTACATGACACCAGGGGCTGGGTTCTCGTGCTTAGCGGTGCTGCCCTTGCCTCTCCAGGTGCTGACAGCAGGAATATTGGCCTCATAGCGAACTTCCTCTGTACCGTAGGCTCCTGGGGTAAGTTTGATCAAGGTGTGTAGGGGCACGTTCATCCAAGGGCTCTTAGACTGGTCCTTCTTAATGAAGTATGCATATATACATCGTAGCACAGCTTGGTGGGTGACGATAAGAATATCTTCACTTCGCTCCAATTCCATGATGATGGGTTCAAGGCGGATAACAACATCGCGGTACGACTCTCCGCCACGATATCGGTAGTTGTACTTGTCTTCATCACGGGCGGCAAAGTCCTCGGGATATCGATCCTTGATCTCCTGGTAGGTCAAGCCATCGCATACTCCTGAGTCGAGCTCATCGAGCGCCTTCCACTGGAGTTGATTGTAGTGCTGGGGAAGGAAACGAGAAGTAGCAATAGTGCGTCGCAAAGTTGAGGTCCATACTGTTAGTGGTCGATCGTCCTACCCAGTGTTAGCCACAGAAAAAAAGTTAGGGTGCGGCTGGACTTACACCAACTGATTTTCGGACGAGCTCAGGAAGTTTTCTGGCATATTGTTCACCACGAGGAGAGAGGAGTGTATCACCTCCAATTCTTCCGTCAATGTTGTACAAGGATTCACCATGCTATAAAGATTGTCAGTGATTGATTTGAGCGCGCAACGGAATTGCTCTTACTCTTGATAGCCAAACTGAACGAGGACGTATGTGTAGATTCATGAGATAGTACACAATGCGACTTTGGAGATAATCTCGGATACGGCTGATAATGACTTGCTTACCGACATCCATGATCTTGAGGTAAGTTAGGTGAGACTCTTTACCATCAGCGTCAATGGTGCAGTACACCTTTTCGTAGTTGCGAATGCGGTTACGGAAATCGAGGGCGGCAGTCTCAGGGTCCTGCCCACGGTAGTCCGGGCTGGTAGTCTTGACGTCTCGGATATTGGCCATGATGAGCTCTTCGTCATCGCACTTGCTCTCGACAAAGAGAACCTCGATACCGTTTTCGTTGCAGACCTCCAGAACCCATTTGCGGCGTTCCAGAGTAGAATTGGTAGCATCAAGAATACCAACAATGCCGCCAGACCGAAACCAGGCGAGCATGTCGGCAACAGCAGCCTCGGCGGCAGCACGACGGGTGCGTTCTCCTTCGGGATTGTTGATATCGAAAAAATCGGCCGTGGGTTGTGGTGCATCATTGCGGCGGTAGTTACCAACGTTGAAAGTCTGTGCAGGGATGGAGAGCCACTGAAGATATCGCTGAGCTGAGAAGTTGGTCAGCTATGATGGCGCATGGTGCAGATGCAGATAGAAATAGAACCTACCCCTTTGGGCAATATAACTCTTGCCTCGGGCTGGTAGACCGACCATGACCACGCAGATCCTGGTATCTTCGGCCTGAACGCCGACACCGTTAGTTCGAGAAGGCATCGTGGCTGATGGTTTGCGACAAATGGGGGTGTAAGTTGGTTGGGCGGTAAAATTGAAAGCGACTGCTACTGAGCAGAGCAATCAAGGTTCACAAACGAGAGCCAGGCACTGATCAAATCTGATGAAGCTCCAATACTGCAGAGTCATCAAACACAGAAGAGGATGAGATTGGAATGACGATAGTCTAATCGAAGACGAGTGATAGAATGTAGGAGTCAGAATGTTAGTGGTCGCGTGAGCCGAGGTAGACTCTACAGAGGGGAGGGTGAGTGAGGAGAAAGGAAAGAGCTGGGTGAGTTCTTTCCGAAGACTGGATCCGAAGGTAGCCAGCCAGTTGAGATCAGATGAGGAAGCCACGGCACGTAGATGGATGGTATGTTCCTTCCCAACTGAGTAGATTCACGTCGATGATACGCCAAATTGACCCTAATGGAGTGGCCTCAATGCAACTTTGCTCGATGCAGTAAATAGAGGCAGTCGAAGCTCTATCCGTCTGTATATGCAGCCCCAAAGTTGAACTGGCCGAGAAGAGCAAGACTCAGATGAATTTGATGTGATCTGCAGTAAAGGCACCCGGGGCAAGGGAACCAAGACTTCGGGGAGAAGCTGTCTGAGGATGAAGTGGGGGATAGAATGAGGGGTCGAATAGCGAGCGAGCGGTCTATGGATGAAAGGAAAAGAAATTGAAAAGGATGGACAGCAGCTGCTTTAACTAGTTGTTCTATAGAGTAGCAAACTGTGCCTGGGGTAGCGTAGCGAATAGTCCAAGGGGACAGGAGGTCAATGAGGATAAGAGAGGTCAAGTGACAGAAGTCCAAGGTGAAGTAAGGTAAGGGTAGGTATGCAGGTAGTAGGTAGCTAAGGTAAGGTAAGGTAGCTCGGGATGAAGATGGAGTCGATTTTGAGGCTAAGAGAGGGACCCAACCAGCTGAGTATCACACTTGATACGGTGCAGCTTATCGCTGCTATAGCAGGAAGAAAATACCTGTCCTTTAGTCAAGGTAACTGAGTTTGCTCCATCACAAACACGAAAGAAAAAAAATCATGTTGAGCATGCGGCTTGCATCGTCTTTCTCAAGGTCGTGGCTCCATCATGAATGACGATGGAATGGAGACAGGCCAATGGGATTACGTCGTTGCCCCGCTAAAGCCCGCGTTTCTGATCCACTGTCGCGGGCCAAACCTCCCCCGCCGCCGCTCGGATGGACGCCGTACGTGTCTGTAGAGGCCCCGGGACGGTCGAGACGCCCTGTAAGGTGGCTCGGAGGCGGTCCTGTAGGGGACGACAGAAGGTCGGGTGCTCCAAAAGCACCCCTGAATCTGACTTCATCATGTCCCTTCCGGTCTCTTACCGGGGGAACCTCCACTCTGTAAAATTTCCATTTCCCTTTGCCGATCAGATGGTGGGGGAGGAAAGCCGCAGAGTTGTCAGAGACCTGTAGAGACCTGTAGAGTCCCTGTACGTAGCCGCTAGCTCAACCTTCGTTGCAGCTGTCTCATGGTGACCTGCCTCCGGATCCTCCCGGCATGGTCCCGGAGACGGCGACCAGATATCAGGCATTTAAGGGCAATCTTCGGCGTCAAAAGCTCAGAAAGATGGTGTTGAGGATATGCGGTAGCCATTGAGAATATTGCCCCTGGTTGTGTGAATTTAGGCATTTCACCCCAGACACCGACAAGACGCCGAGCCCAGAACCGAGACAGCTCCAGTAAGACATTGATACTGGCATTGGCGTGGATATTGATAGATCCAAATCTCATCACACTTGTCCCGTGCTCTTACCCTTACCCGGGCCGTCAGCCTCAATTCACGGTCAACTGTTTGCCTGGGCCCGTCTGTCTGGGCGCAACTACGGTACGGTACGGTAGGTATGCTGCAGGAACCGCCACCAGCTGCCGCTCACGAGACCTATGCTCAGCTCCGGGTCTGTCCGAATTGGCACCACTGGTATCATGTCGCATCGTGTTTTTGCGATATCATGACTTGCAATTGCTTTTTGAAGGTCCCCAGGTGCCGTTTTCTGGGGTACGTCCTCGGCCGATGTTTGCATTTCCAACGCATGTTATATATGGGGTCATCCGTCTTCTGACCCGTCTTCCATTCGATTTGACGTTGTGATATGATGGTAGATGCACCTTGAACCTCTTTCTCCCCCAAGCTCCCAGACTTTCCGGACGTGGGGTCCCCTCACCCCAGGTTTAGTTGCTTTTTTGCGGCTTTCTGTCGTGTTGTGCTGCTGCCCTTACACCGCCTTGCGGCCTCACGATAACGAAATTTGGTGGATCGGATTCGTTCGCTTGAACACTGACAATGAATCAAAGAAATGCTTTATCTCGTACCTTGCTAAAGGCAAAGGTATTCGCACGACCCCTTGTCCGTACAGGTGACGGAGGTCCAGCTGCGACACCTCTCATAATTTTCTTGTGCTTTGGCCCGTAATGTCAGACGTCGATGACAAATGTTGAAGTGGTAAGGTTTTTTTTACTCTCTGGTGATCCTGTATCCGAACCAAACAGGATGGGAGGTTTCAGTCAAGGATCTCTTTGAAGTCGAGTCTTGTGACTCGAGTCGAATGCTTGACTTGCAACGGAGGCAATCGTGAACTTGTGAAGATGGATGACAGCTAGAAACAGCTAGAAACAGCAGGATAACTACCACGAACTACCTTCCATTGCGGGTTATCGCGATAAGCATCCCACTTAACATCACACGACGAATCACGTTCCACTGCAGATACACGATGGTGTTTGCATTGGATCTTTTCGCTGAGAATTTCACTTGGACTCCGTCTGGTCCTCGGGCAAGAAAACTTCTGTTTCTCAATCAAGGTGCCAAAATAATTAGTCTCAGACTCTACTAGTTTGTACTAAATCTACTTGGTCTTTTTGTCGCTTGGAATATGTTCCTAAGTTTTCTTGCCTCCTCTTGTCTGGTTTCGATATGGATTTACATAGAGATTAGATCAGAGACCAAGAAATCCTACTGTATCACGCATCATTTAATGAGAATTCTACAAGTATTGACTAAGATCAAAACTGAATTTTATCTTGTGCTGACTGATATTGTCACTGTGGGATGGTGCTGTATAAGTGGCAACCGAGAAGAGGCCCCATATACTTCAAGTACCGGTTCTTGTTTCTGTCTGAATTAAACCCCGATAAACCGTAAGAATTGAAAATGAAGTCGGTGAGATCGTTCTCAATATAACTTTGTCAATAAAAATCACTGAAGGGGGCAGGAAGACGGCAAATGCCAACCAAAACACGAACATAAACATGGATCCAAGCCATCGATTCCTATTCTATTCGTACAAGTAAAAAAAGAATAACAACAGCCCAATGCGGGACTCGAACCCGCAGTCTTCTGATTAGACTATGTAAGCGTTAGCAATTATCTTCAAGCAGATGTCGAAGCATGGTGTTGGAGGTTGAGGAGGAAGACTGACAGTCAGACGCGTTAGCCATTACGCCAATCGGGCTCTGGGTGCTAGATTGCGGAGGAATACAGTTTCTATTTTGGATTATGTGTCTGTGACTAGTCCAGTGACGTCTGCTACCCCATCTTTGATATCCCTGGATGGACAAGGGGTGCCACACACTATCAACATTCACACGATGCAATGGGCTACTCAGTTGCAAAGCACCCAACAGCAGACTTGAGGACTTGTTAAAAAGTTGGAACTCAAAACTCGATCATGTATTGTATTCAGTCTCACGTTGGGAAGCTGGATTCATATAGTCAACACCCTTTCTCCTACCTGCGATCTTATAGCCGTCTCCACCATGTGGAATAACGAGACAAAGCCTTGTTTCGTACGCTAGCGTCAACTAACCGATCTTGTTACATATGACTTGTCCATATAAACACTGATAGCATGATGGTGACAATTTCTGCTTCAACCAGTATATTTTACACCTTTAACATTCTGCCTCTACAGGGCTACATCCCTTGTTTGCTCCTTAGGTGACAGGCTCCCTGGACACAGACAGCTATTTGGAGTAGAAGCGCATCTCTGCGCCACCCACGTCAAAGACAGCCACAACGTTCTGCAAGAACAGATCCCCCAAAATATATGGCCCAGATCCTCCCGTCGAAATTGCGATTGCACATTTCCCAGTCACTGGTTCGGTGAAATCCTGATAGATCAAATCAGCTGGGTTGATCCAGAACCGAACCCCTTTGATGATGACAGCAAAGTGGGGAGAGATGGCATTGCAATCGACAAAGTAGGCACTCCACTCAAACATCCACGTTGCTGGGGGCTGGAAAGCTTTGGCAATGGCTTCAGCCAGTGCTTTTAGAGCTGTTAGTAGCCATCAGGAACATGAAGCGGGTTAACTAACGAGGGGGGATATGCACCATTGTGGTCCCAGTGTCGACGATGTAGGGATATTTTGCGGTGTCTGTTGTGCTTCCCCATTGTAAGCCATCTGGAACGATGGTGTAGAAAGAGGGTTCCCAGCCAGTCTTCTCACGCTCAACGAGCTTGGCCTGTAAGTTTGTTAGAAACATCAACGTTAAAAAGACACTCCCTGCAGTATCAACTGACAATGATGAGATCTGTTGCTGCAAACGACTTGGGTCCCCATGGCATAGGAGGAAGGCCGCCCCAAGCCAGGACGCCATCACTGGTGTTTCTGTCGATAGAAACGCTGAAGACAGGATCTACCACACCCTTTGAGATAGCTGTGGTAAACCAAGGCGAGTAAGGGTAATTGTTCCATTCAGATTCATCGGATGTGTCGTTGGGGTCACCGAGGTAGGCGCTCGTTAGAGATGGATAGGCAAGGCCTAGAATACCAACAGTGGTGTTGTCGCCACGCCAATAGGCTCTGCTGGCCAAGCCGACTTGCTGTTTGGGGACCAAAATCCCGCCACAGGCGATATCAGAGACTCCCATGGGCCCTGATACATCCTCTCCAGAACCATAACGGCGATGAAAGTAGACTTCAGAGATATCATGAAGGAAGTTCTCGATATGAGGTTGGCCGAAACTGCATGGAGATTGGGTTTTCCTCACGTTGCCTGATGCATCCTCACAGGTGAATCCAGTCTTGGCAGCCCATGTATCAGAGCTTCCAGTGTCGAAGATGAGCCAAACTGGGATGTCGTCCCAGGTGCACTGGATAGCATACGCAGTGGAGAAGCTCCCGACAGCAGAAATGTTTTGGTGAGGGACGGTACCCTTTTCGGCTGCTGCGAGATGAGTTCGTGTGAGATGGGAGAGAGCAGATCTCGGGTGGGAGTCAGTCTTGTGCTTGAGGCTCTTGAGTCGCGACATGCGAACACCGGTGCGATCAATGGTTTTGGCGGAGATGGCTCTGGCTCTTTCGAAGGAGAAGCCGTTGAGTGAAGTTGAAATATCCCAGTGTGCCTGAGCAACTTCATTGCCAGCCACGGCCTCAAAGGAAGGGCATACGATGCTGGCGAGGAGAACGAAGATGAAGTGAAGCGATCTCATCTTGGTAATGGGCACCTTAGGTGTAAGGTTATCGGCGGAGGTTAGGAACGGTGAGGTTGTTGATGCAGGGGATAAGATGTGATGTTCAGAAACACTCCGAAATTTTGAAAAGGGGTCTACCCTGTGTATCAAAATTCGTACTCGCAAGTGGCAGGCACCTCTCTTGGCAGTGCCATGGAAGTGCCTTCCTTCTCTGACTCGGCTACATATAGCGTGGAAGGTGCAACAATAAGAGAAGACTCGCTGACAAGACAATATTCCTGCTATTATAACGTAGCTTACCTTGGATCAGTCCTATACATATATACACCTTACTTAGCTCATATGACTAGAAGATTTTCATTTTCAAATAGCTTGGGTGCTCGAGGTGTAGTTATCTCGTAAACATACTCAAGGGTCATGGTCAATGATATCATGTCCCTCTTTGGGCTGTGATCGAACTTCTTCCATGCCTGACGTACCAACCTAACTATGAACTTAGATAATTCAATGAATGAGCAACTTCGTATAAGAATATCCTGTCACTTCATGTCGTTGCTTGCACTCAGATCTCGCAGATCACAGATCGCGAGGTCATACGTCACCAAGTCTGATCATATACAGAGCCCATCAACGAGCCTTTCGTTAAAATTGTAAATTTCAAATACTTCTCAGAATATATGTTGCGTGGCAGAGAAACACGAACGTCCTGCAGGTTCCCGAGGAGAACAAGACATTGGGGCTCAACGAGTAAGACCCCCAGATCCGGTGCTACATCCACCACCACTCAGACTTGTTTCCAAGTTTCAAAAGGATATTATAGTAGAAAAATTGAGTTACCGACTGGTTAGAATAAACGAGAAACAAGACTCTGCGCTGACTAACTAAGTCTCGCAAGCTTACTGCGAGGCTGCCTGTCTAAAACTTGACTCTATATTAAGCAACCTCACTATGGCATTTGCACTTTCACGTAATTTGTTCTATAGGAATTAAAGCTGAAAGTAGTCCTAAGTTCCACTACTGGAAAATAGTAAGCTACTGCCTAGACTGTGCATTATCGATCTGACATCTCAAATATCATGTCAGCAATGAAATGAGCCATTCCTGACTAAAGTTCCTTGTCTTGTAGCCAAAGCAACCCGCTGACAAAAACTAACCTTTTGCGAATTTCTAAACTAGCGCACCCTATCCTCTGCCTAGCATATATATAGAATATATTGGTTCATGCTTGGCATTTCTTAAGTATTGGTTGTCAGTGGTTTGAGTGCACATTCACTTCCAAACTCCGCAACACAACCCTATTACCACCCGGTTTTCTACGACTATTTTCTGAAATCAAACGAAAATCTCACCTTTTCTCCAGCATCCACTCGCATATCGTATATATTGAGGGCGAATCACGGAGGAGGATACAGATGTCATCATCTTACACAGCCGAGATAGGGCTGATGCACCGCTACACTACCACGATAGCGCGGCGCTTATCATGTTCAACTCCAGAAATTCTCGGAATCCATTGGCCCAGAAACCGAATAATGACAGGGCCGGAGGCTTGGACGCTTCTTGGATTGCCAGTTATGGATTTCAGATCTCTTACAGTAAGCAGACTTGCATATAGGGGTATCTCTAGGTCATATCTCGAGACGTCAGCTCTGGGGCTTTGCTGCAGTATCAAGATCAGGAAGGTCGTCCTGGAACCTTACTTCATGAGGCTTAAGTGTTTGGAAAGTATGGACTTTCATTGGTTTTCATTGTCAACGGCCTGCATTTTGTCTCAGCAGCTGAGCATACCTGCAGGGTTCTCGGCCTTTAAGCAGCCGAGAGATAACTATTGGTATCAAGAATGATGACTGCCTCAGGGTTCTTCCCAGGAATAAAAGGAACGCATTTTCTCTCTTGCAGTGTCCTGTCTCCCGAGTGTTGCTTTTATAACTCTTGTTGTACACCCAATCTTAATTTCTCTTTGACTATCCTCTCGCCCTTTATCTTACACGATCATGGCATCCCATCTGTCTGATGTAGCTAAAATAGCTACTGGTATCGAACAAACAACAATCACTGGCCCAACCAACACCAGTAAACCTCATCTTGTTTTTGGTGCAACTCCTGTGGATGGCCACACATACCCCTTGATTCGAATCGCAGAAGATCTCGTCCAGCGTGGCTTCGAGGTCACTTTCATCGCCGGTGACCAATTCGAAAAAGCAATCACAGACGCCGGCGTTCGACATGTTACCGTCCCACCTCTACTGAATCCCAAGCTTATGGCAGAGCGTGAGGCTATCCCCGCCGGCATTCCTCGACTTCTTTATGATATCCGACATATCTTCACTGGACAAACTCCTGAGCGCTGGAGGATCCTCAAGGGAGTCCTAGAGGGTATCAGAGCTGAGGATCCAGACAGGGAAGTGATTGTTATGCCAGAGACGTGCTTCATGGGTGCCAATCCTATCTCCCTCGGTGGACCTCTCCCCAAAGGATACACCAAGCGACCCAAGGTGATCAACTTGAATCCTATCCCTTACATGGCTACCAGCATCGACACTGCGCCTTTTGGTCCGGGTCTTCCTCCTGACTCAACGGAATCTGGCCGTGCGAGAAATCAATTCATGAACCAGATGATGGTCGGTGGACCTTTTGCCGACGTTATCGCCCACCAGGAAGAGGTTCTCAAGAATCTCAGCGCCACTGAGATTCTAGAGCCTCAGATTCCTTTTCACCATTGGATGCTCATGCATGATCTTTCGATTCAAATGTGTCCTCCCAGCCTCGAGTACTCTCGAACTGATGTGCCATCCAACGTCAAGTTTTCAGGCTGCGCAACACCCAAACCTATTCCCGCAGACTTTAACTATCCTTCTTGGTGGGATGATGTGACGCGTGGGGACCGACGTATCGTTGTTGTAACTCAGGGAACCATTGCTCGCGACGCAACCAATCTTATCATTCCTACTATCAAGGCCCTCTCTGACCGCGAAGACCTCCTCGTGGTAGCAATCCTCGGGCAAAGGGGTACTTTTCTCCCTGACGACATCACTATTCCTCCCAACACCCGCATCATCGATTACCTCCCCTACGACGCTCTCCTGCCTCATGCTTCAGTGTTCGTCATGAATGCTGGATATGGTGGCTTTCTTCATGGAGTAACCAATGGTGTTCCTTTAGTTCTTGCAGGTGAGACTGAGGACAAACCGGAGATTGCAATGCGCGGAGAGTGGAGTGGTGTTGCGGTCAACTTGAAGACGGGCAGGCCTACGCCGGATATGGTGCGGTCAGGTGTCGAGCGTATTTTGGCAGATGATGGCTTTAAGAAGAGGGTTGATGAGATCAAGGCCGAGAATGAAGCAATGAAATTCTTTGACTTTATCGAGGAGCAGGTTCTCTCTGTTGAAAGTTTGGAGGCATGATTTGTTTCGACATACGATAGTCTTGGCATCACTCATAATACATTATTTCTGAAGAGCCTGAACCTATGATTGATATCATGTGTAAGAAAAAGTCTCCGAGGGCCTCCGGTCCATCGACTCTGTTCCTCCGTCCGGCTCCGGCTCCAGCGGGGCCGCGGTTCCTTAAATAGGCCGATTATTACGGAGCATCGCCCGGAGGGGAAAAGTCCTTAGATCGTTTTTATATAAAACAGACTTCTAATCTCGCCGGACCAAATCCAAGGCTTGTTGATGATTCAGGCCCAAAACACCTTAATCAAGGCTTCATCATGGCAACCTCCAAGACATCGCCTCTGGCTTTCATGGATGCTCTTAGTCCAGCTGTGTCATATTTTCGGCCCGATATATCAACACCAACGACTCCCAAAACCACAACTTCTGGTGATCCTCCACTCATTATCATTCTTTCGTGGTCGGAAGCTCGCGATGTTCATATAGCAAAGTACATCTCTCAGTATCGCGAGCTCTATCCAACATCTGCCATACTCCTATTCCGCGCTTCCACCAAGCTATACATTCAGCCAGCCCTACGTCGTCGCCTGTTTGAGCCTGCTTCACCAATTCTACAGTCGGTTGGCACCAAGGAAGATGATGCACCCAACTTTCTCATCCATATCTTTTCCAACGGGGGTGTCAGTTCTGCTGCCACGCTTTGGGAGATATGGGAATCTTCACTAGGCGGTAAACCAATTCCTCGACATGCTGTCGTGATGGACTCGTGCCCTGGATACTTCCATTGGAAGCGAGATCACCACGTTCTCTCAACCGGGTTTCCGCCATTTTTATCTCCCGTCGTCTGGGTATTTCTGGGTTTTGCATGGGTGTACTACAAACTATGGTTAGGTGTGGAACCACATACTGCCTATGCCTCGGCTCTCAATACGCCTGAGAGAATCAGGCGGGAGACTATACGGGCATACCTTTACGGAGATGCAGACCTCTCAGTTGGTTGGGAGGATGTTGAATCACATGCTCAACAAGCAAAGGAGAATGGCGCTGTAGTCAGAACAGAGAAATTTGCTGGAGGTGCCCATGTCGCTCATGTCAGAGTTGATGCTGATAGATACTGGAAGGCTGTCCAAGAGACTTGGCAAATGAAAGGGCTTTAGATTAGATATTCATTCTTGTGTATGCGTATAATAGACATTATTGAGTCCATAGATAGATATATTACATTCGTTCAGTATGGTTGCGTTGCCTCGAAGGTCCTGAAAGTCCCTGTTCATTATTCATTACCACGGTTTCTTCTCATTTCATGATAGATCGTGTATATGTCGATCGTGGATATTTCAGTAGAAGATCAGCCTGTCTGTCCCATTATGCCTGGTGCCCGAAAGAAAGCCCTACGCCGATAAGTGTATGCCTTGTTCAAGTCCTCTGTTTCTTAGAGGCATCGCTGGGTTCTCCTCGCTCCCCAGCTGCTCTCTTGCCGAGGCTGCTTTGTGTTTGTGATGTCTGTTGAAATGGCATTATGTGACTGTCATCTAATCCTCCGATGCCCTCGTCTTCCTCATGACATACGGAGCATTCTTGGTTGAAATCGTGCTCTTCGACGAGGATACCTCGGCGACATCCACCAAACCATCCGTTGTTCTTAGCCTCAAGGCAGGACAGTTCTTGGGTCAAGTCAACCCAAGTCTGAGGCTGGTCGCAACACGTGCAATGTCCTCTGAAAAGCATCATTCGGCACATGTCTGCACTGAAGAATTGGCCGGTGATACCTCAGCGATGCGTGACACGATATCACGATGGTAGGCGTAGAGACTTGCTCGAGAGTCAGCATGTGTAAGTGAAGGCGTTTGTTGGTGAGAATTACCTTGTCTTGGTGGCCCTGTTTCTTGTATTGGGAATACTCGCGATGTCTCAGTTGGGGAAGATGCCGAATACCGAATTGGTGTCTTCATCAAGCGAAGCTCTGTAACGTAAGACGCGAGACGAGTGAGTGCCGAAGAGAGTAGCAAGCCACAATGCAACGTCGACGTTGATGCCAACAAGAAAGCCACAGAAATTGTGGAAGTTTCTTTGATATGCAATCGTAGGTAAAAATAAAAATCAATAAAAGCAATAAAATGAACTTGGCGTTGGTTGGTTCGTTGTTGATTGATAGCCACCAACAGCAAGGCAGCAAAAAGGGTGGTGTCGAAATAAACCAGTAAACGCTTGCAATATGATATGTCGTGCTAAAGAGAAGAAGGAGAAGATCTGCCACGGGAGATGAAGAATTGAAAAGAACCGTGCTCGCCTGGCCATGGGAAAGTGAGAGGACATGGCGATTTTAATACATATACATAAGAAGCTCTGAGCGTGAGTGAGTGATGCGCAATGATGGACGTGCTACGGCATACACCGCGATACAACATTCGTAATTCGACGAGGCAACGGCCAACTCTAATTACTCCTTTTTCCCTTTTTTTTTTCTACACCGTTAATCAAACGTCACGTCACACACACATAGATACAGATACGACATAAACAGCCAGAAACGGATGTATCTTAAACTTGGCGCTTCCAGGCTTCATCTCGCCTCTGATAGGCACAGCAAGGCAATGGCTGACATGAAAGGTCCAGTTTCATTCTGATTTTTCATTTCCTCCCCTTGGCTTTGGGGGCAATAAGATTTCCTCCAACGCTAGGCATGTACATCCGTATGTATGTATGCTTTTGCCGCTAACTAGTACTGTAGTAGTTGGTTTCTCCTTCACTGCCACCGCCTGAAAATTCCCGAGCCCTTCACTTCTGAGTTCTAGACTCCAAGTTAGGATCCTGCTCTTGAAAGTTGACCCGTTTCGTGGGTTCTCGACCTTGTTCTGGAAGCTTTATCTTCAGCAGTACCCGATAACAAGGTCGCTACTGTTGGACCTGGTGATAGCTTCAGATCGATATTTGGAATTACAGAGACGTACCGAGTCTTCTCGACTTGCTGAGGCATTATCCAGAGGCAAATGAGGCCATTCGCAAAACGCTGTCTTCCCGGAAGACTAACGCCTTGATCTTCAAACACCACAGCCATCATCATCACGCATGAAGATCCTGCTAAGCAGGGTAGGGTTCTCATGGCGGTGATCAAAAAGTCCCATCTCCTCGGCTCTTGTCCTATTGAGTATCTTCAGCGTCCACGGGAAGACGTTTGCTGGCGATAACCTTTCGCCGCTCGGGCTCTCATCCCCAGAGTCTTTGGCGTGTTGTGCCTGGCATGAGAGGTTGAGCTAGAGCAAACCCCGGGACATTTAAATCCGATATCCATTTTGAACTAAAGATTTAGTTGAGGACATTATTTAGAATTTACGCAATTCCTGATTCCGTGAGCTCATGATGCTGATCTCTGGCTAAACTTTGTATAATCCTCTCGCATGATCTTGATATCCAATCTCACGAGAATATCTCCCGCGTTAGGCTGCACATGTGCCGACTTCTTCGTTCTATATTCCACTAGCCATCGTGACTGGAATTCTTGGGACCTCCACAGACCATCATAAAACCTACTAGCTCTCCCACTATTCGTCTCGGGGCGTCATATCAAGTACCCGACCAACGTTCTACGGGCGTAGCTCACTAGTTTTATGCTTCTAGACTAAATGTCCGTCAGTTTCATCCAAACACTCTCTGATATTGGGTTTCACCGTTCCTGAGCTCACATGTACCGAGTTCGAAATTGACGGCTGAGATTTAGCCGTTGATCATGATGAATCTGAGTGCCTCATGCGCTTCCCCTCCGGCGAACTTCCTCCGGTAGACAACCCTAATACTGAAGTGAGAAGTGTTCTCTTACCAGGGCTTGTAATGCGCCCTGACTAAGACATCTCTCGTGATCTCAAGTAGTTAAATTCCATTGCTTGATGTTTCTCCGGCTCTAACTCCTGGACTTTGGGGGAGACATTGGAAAGATACAGTCCACTTTGGCCAGTGTCTCCATAGGCTTTCTCTCGTCTTGAGACTCCAGAGACTGCTCAGTCACTCTTTTGCGGCTGCAGGATAACATATTTTATCCTTGAACTTCCGAGTCTTTCATATTAGATTCGAAATGGGGAACGTTAATGTGCATGCTAATCGCAAATCACACCCAACAAGAAGAAAGCCTGAGTAAAACTGATCACGCTTTATTTTATCATGTCTGCAACAAAGCATCCAGCTAAGCGCTAACCTCAACCTCCTTAAAAGTGGTTTGCCATCAAACGCCGTTACAGAGTGAATACCGCTCTCAGTCGTGGTTTCTGGGTCCTCCGAGGCGTCACTCAATATAGCTTCTTCATGACATCCCAAGGGTCCTCTTGCATTACTTGTGTGTTCTTTGCGCAACTCATCGGTCTCTCATGATATTGAGCCCCTCTTCTTGCTCGTTGGGGCTCTGGTGTGGTGCAGGCGCATTATCAACTGGGTGGGCATCTCCTTCAGGCGCATCTAATCCAGACGTTTCTAATTCAGGCGCATCTGATTCAGAGGCTTCTCCTACAGACGCATCAAATTCATACGCATGAACATACGCTTGTAATTCAGACGCACCTAATTGAGACAGTTCTGATTCAATCGCATCTAATTCAGGCAAGTCTCTTTCAGGCGGATAGGAGAGAGGAGCCGGCAAGTAGTCAAGGCCATGTGTCTGGGGGTACCGAACTGCCCCGAGGTTCCGGAATCTTTCATCACGCTCCTCAGGCGTTTCATCATACAACGAGGGCTCCGTATTTGTTTCATCATCTGGCTCCAGGACTTCATCGATCGTAGTGGGTGTCCATGGTCTACTGTACGCCCTATCGCAACAAGTAAGCCTTGAGCCTGATTTTAAAGGCGTCTCTTTCCACCAATGTACAGTAGTTGTGACCGGGGTAGTTAAACTCACAGTTGACCCGAGGCCTCAGCTATTTCGTTTGCTATCTGCTCTACCGCTTGCGCCACTGGGAGCCTTGTTTGGAGAAACTCTTGCGAAGGTGTCTCATCATGCGTTGCGAGGCTGTATGATATTTCAGAATTGCAGTTGTAGCACCTATCAGTTGGGACATATTCGGTTCTTGGGCTCATGGAACGGCGAGTTTCGAGCACGCTGTTGCAGACGATGCATCGATACTCGTGGAAGTGCATCTGGTTCCGCGGCGGGAGATGGCGCCGATTCATGATGAAATGACAGATAAGAGTTTGATACTAAATAGTATTATCAATGAAGCGAGTGTTATTGTTGCTGAGATGATTCTTGTAAGTGGAAGCAAAGTAAAGCGACCTTGCCCTTCGTGCTTGGGGACGATCCATGGTGAGGTAAGGTAGGTAAGGCCACTCACTATTCGATGAATCCATCTGTAGCTCTTTCCATTTGACTTGTTGATTCCAAGATGCACTTGCCTACCTACCTAGTAAGCTTCATCTATCGATGGAGACGCCGATTCCAACATCCATCTCTAAGATACTACCTACCTTCCCTTAGGAGGTAGGTAGTAAAACTTCTGGCATCAAGATAAGGTGGCAGAATTAAGTGGTCTAAAGATCTACTAAAGTATACTAGGGTTACCTAAACTTCTTCGTCACTTAGGATTAAGGTCGTCGGTTTTCTTGCCTCCCTTTGGTAAGGTACCAGCACCTTGGTCAAAGTATAGGGTTTGCTCACTGTATCAGTCAAAAACTTAGTAGTCTCAGTATCTTGATACAAAGAATATGGGTCCGGAGGAACTACCAAGCTCTACCTAGTAATGACACTTCTAGGAGACTTGAGTGAGGAGACTTGAGTGATCTTCACAACTCACTACGAAAAAGACATGAATTGATAAACGTGAAAGTCCACGGTTGTGTAAGGCTAAGTAAGTGTTACGATGGTAATACAAGGCAATGCAATCCGAAACTCCATTTCTCCAATCCAACCCACCGTCACCAAAGTATACATTCCCTTTCCTCATGACATGCAAGCGATGAGACTGTCTGGTGTTGAAGCCAAACTCAGATGAAAACGTGGATGAATGAGCAGCGAGCTAATGCACATGGCGAATTGCTAGGCAACTCAACACGCAGCATACATGCAGAAACAAGGAGACCACTTGCACGAGACAGTCGATTCATCCAATACCGTACGAGCCTGATTGGAAAAGGGGCAAGAGACAAGCGACACCACGTGCACCAAGACACTACTGGCCCAGTTCAAGTTGTGATCAGGTTCGTGCAGTTGAGTTGGCCGGTTCACATCTCAGCGCAACTCAACTCAACCGCGCCACGACAAATCGCAAGTTTCAGGATGTACGTTATACCAAGAGATAAGCTGGCACCAGAAATCGCACATGTTATCAATGCATTAGTCGTGAGTTGTCAGTCCGCAAGCCAGTGGCAACATGATCGTGAAAGAGCGAGCAGAGGCGACGGCAACTTCAAATGTTCGTGGAAGCATTCAGCATCGAGTCCAGGATCGCCTAAATGAATTCGAATGAGGTCATGGCAAGACAACCATGCACGTCGCACCCGATATTGCACCTCAGTATTAATGTTGTAAAGACAGCCCAGTCAAGAGATATGTCATCAGAAAGGTTGAGTCCAAGGAGTCCTCAAAAGACGGGAAAAGAAAACGGGTGGTGTACAGTCGTAGGTCGTGGCAACGGGCTATGAGTGCAGAGAGGTGTCAAGAGCGTCAAAACATTGGCATGATATCAATCAAACCACCAGATGGCACCCTCGATCCGCGGCATTTGCGGATGAGAGCTCAATCAAGATCACCCAAGCACGAGCAAGCAGGCAGGACATCACTTATGCTCCGGGTGCAGGAGCACCAGAAGGGGGGGCACCTTGTCCGCCTTGCTGTTGTTGGTACATCAAGGATTGATACCACAGCGCGAGGTAATTTTGGTAACCACCATCTATGTTGATTAGCATTCAGCAATGGCACAAGGGCACAGCATATCAAGACTTACATTGGGCGTAGGGATCGGATCCATCAGCTGGAGCTGGTTGGGGGGCTTGGTTAGTAGGGGCACTGGAGCCTTGCGCCTGAGAGTAGCTGGGTCTGTCATGATCTTGATGTCCACGGCCACCGCCACTACCACCACCACGGGGGCCACTGCCTTTCTGGCGCTGTTCACATGTTAGCTGCGTGAATTAAGGTCTTCGTGTTAGGATGAGACTCACCACTGCATCCACCTTCTCGTCAATGGCAAGCTTAGCTCGCGCAATACTATCTCGCGAACCGATCAGGGCAATTTCCCTCTGAGTCTCACCGGGACCAGAAGATTGAGCAACGTTGATCTTGCATCCGGTGGTGTTCTGCATCTCCCGGATCGTCTCGCCGCCCTTTCCTATGATCATACCTACCGCATCTGAAGGCACATATACAGCATCATTGATCTTGTCGGGGCCACCAGAACCTCCCGCATCCCTCTGAGAACCATCATGGCGGCTTCCAGGAGCTGCTCCTCCACCTCCCAACCTTTTGACAGGCGGCGGCGCGTCGCCTCGACTGTCACTGTCGACAATCTCCATGATGAAATCCTTGGCGCGGGCGGCAGCTTCGCGCGTGCCGATGAGGTTGACAGGCCGTAATCCGTTCACACTCTTAGATTCGCCAACGATATTGATATGGCAACCGGATCGCTCTTGAAGGTCGCGGATAGTTTCACCTCCACGTCCAATGATAAGGCCAACAGTCCTATCTGGGACCATGATTTGCATGTGATCCTCCCCTTCGCGTAGAGCCGCAGCACCGCCCTTGTTAGGGTCGCGAGGCTTTTCGGGGCGGTTGAGGGCACCCATTCCGCTATCGTCAATAATACGGTTAATGGCATCCTTCACTTCAGCACGACGGTGCCGGGGCCCAGAGATCTTGCACAGCCTATGCGGACCACCGTCGGTGGCGGCCAGAAACTGGACTCGACAGTTGGATTCAGACTCTATGCGTCTAAGATTCTCTCCTTGTCTGCCGATGATGAGGCCTACAAGGCTTGAATCGATCTCAATGGTCTCCGAGTTGTCATCACCTCCTCTCAAGGGAGACCTCTCGCGTCCATTGTTTCCCCGAGGGGAGAAATTCCGACCACGAGGGCCTGGCGAATAAGAACGATCTCGACCATAGCCCCGGCCATGCGAACCTCTGTCGCCGCCACGTCGCTCATCTCTGTACGGATTCACACCATCGCGGAACTCATCGCGAACGGGTGATCGTGACCTTGAGCGGTTGTATCCCCGATCAGGTCCTCGTGATTCGGAGGCATAGACAAGGGGTCGATCGTAGGATGTCACGCCCTTTTCGGCGGCATAAGCCTTGGCTTGAGCAATGGCATCAGCAATACTCAAAGTTCCTGAGTTGACAGGTCGAATCGAGCTCAGGTCGAGGTTTCCGCTGGATGATGGCGCAGGGAGGCCATTGTAGCCAGGTGCACCATAGCTGCTGGAGTTTGGAGGGGGCGGCTGGTATGTGGCCGCAGGTTGCGCGGACGCAGGCGGGGGAGGGTATGCCTGGTTGGGAGCGCCCGGTGGTGTCTGGGTTGGGGTCCCTGTCGGCCGCTGCGACGCTGTGTGAACAAGTCAGTAAGCGCAGATTATGCAAAATGAATTGTTCTGACATACCGAGTGCGGCCAGGATACTCTGGATATCAGGTTGAGGATTCGCCATTGTGCTGCGCTGCTAGTGGAGCTGAACAGGAGCCAGCACGAGCAAGGAGCTAGTTTTTCGTGGGGATGAACCAGAGAATAGTGAATAGCTCGGTGAAATTATGAGTAAAGTGATGATTCCTAATCGCGACGAACAAATGCGACGAGTTTCGAAAGTCGGTATCGCAACGACTTGACGGATCCGCCGGTCACAATCCGAAGTCAGGATGAGATCGAGTCTTGTTGCGATGATCGAATACAAAGGCTTCGGGGATGTTGACAGATCGCCAATATATGTCTCGGGTCGCGTATCAAAGCTGATGCGATCGCAGTGGGTGTAGTTAATAGTGTTCGCGGGCAGCGATAGGGGCGATGTCTCGAAAGAGTAGATGAGATGAAGAGGGAGAAAGGAATCTGATTTGGAAGAATCAGGTTCAGACCTCCACTAAGTAAAGTAGGTAGGTACCTTGCCTACAGTACCTAGACTCTAGTACCTGCAGTGTAGCGTGACTTAAGGCTAAACCTCGTTGGGAACTTAAGTGACATCCCCTCCACTGCTCTTTAGAGTGCAGACCAGACTGAGCGAATATTGAGCCTACACTTGATGGGCTTTTTGCACTAGGCTTTGTTCTGTATTTGTGTCGTCTGCTCTTGGCGTGCAGTAATTTTCTGCTACCCCATCTACATTTACTGTCTGTATCCTCGATTCGGTGCGCAGCTCAGCCCTCAATGGCAAACCCTTTTACAGTAGGGCTTGAACTGTATTCGCCAGGCATCAGGCATACAAGCTTTCCTTATTAGGGCTCGAGGCGCAACTTGCAAACTCATATATGATCTTACTCTGTGCATCTGTACCTCGATCAACTCAGTTTCCATTGTGACCCAATTGTACAGTACAAATCGAAGTCATCAGACCTGGAACTAGTCCTAGAAAGGCAAGCTTGGAACAACATTTGCCGCTGAATCCACAGCGGGGGTTACTGCACGCACATTAACTGCTTGTCCGGTGGAGTGCCCGGAAAAACAAATCACCGCTTATCGCTCCAAGACTTTTCTTATCGCTGAAAAAAAGTTCTCGATTCAGTTGCTGCGAGACGATCGGTTATACAGAATATCAACCGTACGCGCAAAACAAGATGGATTTCGCCGGCAGCAAGAAACGCAAGTTCAAGGACGCCAATGGCGTCAAGGCTTCAACGCAGAAGAAGTCTGTTACCGTTCCCGAAAAGAAATCAAAGAAAGTCAAGCGCGCCGAACCCGAGCCCCGCGAAGAGCCCGAAGACGATTCTTCCAACGAGGAGGAGGCTCTGAAGGAGGACGGAGACGAGAGTGACGAGGCCGATGAGGATGCTGAAGACTCCAAGTCCGGAGACGAAAATGAAGAGGAGGATACCGAGGACAAGGCCGAGGACAACACAGATTTGCCTGATGGCGGAAAGCTCACATTACCTCCAGTTGCTGGAGCTGAGTCGCAATCCTTCGCGGAGCTGAATCTTTCCGAGAAGACCATGAAGGCCATCAATGAGATGAAGTTCACCAAGATGACTGAGATCCAGAGGAGAGGTATCCCTCCCTCGCTGGCTGGTCGCGATGTTCTTGGTGCTGCCAAGACTGGTTCTGGAAAGACTCTAGCCTTCCTTATTCCTGTCATTGAGATGTTGAGCTCTCTACGATTCAAACCTCGCAATGGTACTGGTGTCATTGTTGTTTCCCCAACTCGCGAGCTGGCCCTCCAGATCTTTGGTGTTGCCCGTGAACTCATGGCTCACCACTCACAAACTTATGGTATTGTCATCGGAGGCGCAAACCGTCGCGCTGAGGCCGACAAGCTCGCCAAGGGTGTTAACCTGCTTATTGCCACCCCTGGCCGTCTGCTCGACCATCTGCAAAACACACCTTTCGTTTTCAAGAACCTGAAGTCCCTTGTTATTGATGAGGCGGATCGAATTCTTGAAATTGGTTTCGAAGATGAAATGCGACAGATTATCAAGATTCTCCCTAAGGAGGACCGACAGACAATGCTTTTTTCTGCTACCCAAACAACCAAGGTTGAGGATCTTGCCCGTATTTCGCTGCGTCCTGGTCCTCTGTACATCAACGTCGATGAAGAGAAGCAATACAGCACTGTGGAGGGCCTGGAGCAAGGTTACGTTATCTGCGATGCCGAGAAGCGATTCAATCTTCTCTTCTCATTCCTCAAGCGTAACCTTAAGAAGAAAATCATTGTCTTCTTCAGTAGTTGTGCTTGTGTGAAATACCACGCCGAACTCCTCAACTATATCGATATTCCTGTTCTTGATCTCCACGGCAAACAGAAGCAGCAGAAGCGAACCAACACCTTTTTCGAGTTCTGTAATGCCAAGCAGGGTACTCTGATCTGCACTGACGTTGCCGCTCGTGGTCTAGATGTATGTGTCCAATCTGAATTACTCCATGGACCATTTACTAACCTGTAACAGATTCCTTCCGTTGACTGGATTGTCCAATTCGATCCTCCGGATGACCCCCGCGACTACATTCACCGTGTCGGTCGAACTGCCCGAGGCAGTAACACCAAGGGACGATCTCTTTTGATCCTTCAGCCCAACGAAGTTGGCTTTTTGTCGCACCTCAAGGCCGCCCGTGTTCCCGTCGTAGAATATGATTTCCCCAAGATCATCAACATTCAGTCTCAACTCGAGAAGCTCATCAGTTCAAACTACTACTTGAACAAGAGTGCCAAGGATGGTTACCGCAGCTACCTTCACGCCTACGCCTCTCACTCGCTCCGCAGTGTTTTTGATATCAATAAGCTGGATCTGGCCAAGGTCGCCAAAAGCTTTGGCTTCACAGTACCACCGCGTGTTGACATCACCCTCGGTGCTAGCATGAGTAGGGACAAGAAGCATCAGGGACGCAGAGCATACGGTAGTCAGCCACGACAGGGCCAGGGTAACAAGTTCACCAGGTAGAACGATACGGGAAGTGATGGAAGAAAGAAGTAGTGGTCAGTCAAATTGACTGTCGGTGTATATGGGAGGCCTTCAGCACGGCGTTAGGTTTTGCAAAATGTAATGATGGTACCAAGCTACGGCAGGATCATAGACAGACCTTTTTGTTTCCAATCTTTTGCTAGGTGAATCTTGAGACATACCCTGAGGCGCAAGACTTCTGACATTAAACCAAGGTGCCAGAAATATTTAATCCAAGGTCTACTACTCCGTAAACCTAACCTAAATTATGCTAGTTTTACCAAAGACTTTTTGTCACTTAGAGTAGAGGTCCCAGGTTTTGTCGCCTCCCCTTGCATCCCTATAGAGAGATTGTGTAATTCTTGGTCATGTTAAATTTGCTTACAAGCCATGTCTTATAAACAGGCACCCCCGTAAGGTGGTGACGAATTGAGTAGCATGATCTCTCAGTTAAGCCTAGATTATCAGCTCTGGATTCCATAGAGCTTTCAATTTTTAGCAGGGATCAAACGGCCTCCGAACTGATATCAGTTGGAGAATGAATGAATGAATGGATGGATGGATGGATGGAATTCATATGTTTTTCAGTGCTGAGGCCTTTCCAATTGTTCTGCCATCTCTAACAATACCCTCGTCGGATATGTTTCGAGGGCAATTTGATTCACCAATGAAACTGGCTGTGTTTAATAGGTTGACGGATATTCAGGAACCCGCGGACCGAGGATCGATCGACAATGTCATTCAGGGACGTTGCAGCGAGATCTTTGAGTTTTCAAGGTGCTTAACCAAGCCATCAAAAGTGGCATTGCCCACCAACACCAGGCCAGAAGTGAAATGCCTCATACGATTTAACGTTGTTTGCTTTACCCTTCTAGTCTCAGTCTCGGCCTAAACAAATAGGTAGACCTCGTATTGAATCGGAACCGGGGGTCTCGGCATGCTCCAAGTGCAACATCTACCACACCCGCGCCGTCATTGGTCACAGCCGCGTCACGAGCTTCATTCCCTTCTCCCTTTGGGGACTGAGTCCACGTCATGTCCTTTTTAGCTGTTGAGCCTCAGTTGCTTCCATTCTTCTTTAACTACCTAGACATCACATAACTACCTATTCGTGTGTTCCAATTTTTGTTTGCTTGTCAAAATCTCACAAAACCTTAATAAACGTTGACTGGCTATAAGTTGAACTAACGGAGCTGGGCCTAAGCTGAACGGAAGCTGACCTGACGGCGTAACCACCCTCGCAACAATCTGGCGCATTTAAACAACAGTTGTCCTTTGCGGTTGACTCACATTTTATCCCTCTTTCATTGGATTCGAAGAGCAACAAAAGGCAGAAGCCTGGCATGCATGATTTCGAGTCCGACATACCATCTCATCCAACTCTCAACATCACAGAACTAAACAATTCACTACGAAACTCAACATCCTCCCAGAAAAAGAGATAAAATCTCAACCGAAGAGCATAGAAATGTGTACCAAGACGTTAATCGAGCACAAGTGCGGACATCGTGTTCTGCGTGGCAACACAAGATGTTACAGAGAGGATTGCCCAGGAAGAAAAGAAGATATCACCAAAGTTGACGACGAGTGCGCGCAGTGTGAAAACAAGCCCGGTCGATTCAAGTCCTCTCGATGGTGCTCTGTTGGCTGCTGCGTTTGCCAATGAAGGGAGGGAGGGAGGATCGAGAGAAAATCGTTGGATAGTGCGGAACAACACGGCGAGTTTGAATTTGGAGCCTGGAGTATGGAGAGGCTATTTTCTTGGAAAACCAATTACTCGGAGTTTATGGGGCTTTTGGATTTACTCTTTACGACCCGGGAAATTCTACATCTGGCATTATGAAGGTATTCTACCATGTTTCTGTGAGGTTGTTCATGCAGTCATGTCCTTGGGAGGAGGTGAGTGGACGACAGATTGCACAGGATCTGAGACATTAGGCTCAATTGACATTTTTTAAACAAATAATGGAACTGAATACTGGCACAGATCATGCAAGTAAGTTAACAGATATCACGAGACCGATGTCCACTCATTCTCGATTGCAGATGTCAAAGAGCCACTGTCACAACTGACATGACAAGTGGACTTGAAGAGACGGGATGTGAACTGAACTGGATTGGATGGCTGTCAATTAAGAATTGCCCTGGGCATGAGGTGGGCAGCCCATGGGCGGATGTGCAGTCAAGCCCCGCCGTTGACGGCTTGAGAGCCCGGGTATTTGAGTGAGCGACAGGGGTACAGGGGCACAGTTTACAGGGTCTGTCAGTTCTCCAGCTTCCAAGTCGAGAGTCTAGAGCGGGCTCACGAGGACTACCTACAACACGCAGACTCAGCGAAGGCTGTCAATCCTTTACTCTAGCTAGCGGTTCATCGGCCCCAACACCAACCCCCAATCCCAATCCCAATCCCCCTCCAGCATGTACTGAACCCCAGGGATACTGTATGCATTCGTCGATTAAACAAGGAAAAGGTCCAATTGATCCACCGTTAAACCCGTTCGTCGCATTATCCTTACTCGGCGTCATGTCCATCGCCTGCTAAATACCTAAGGTACGTAGGTACATACTTGCCATGAGATCGGGGCACCTCCACTTTCAAGCTTCCCCATCCCGCATTCCGCAATCATCACGACCTACCATCTTCCACTACCACTACACACAGCATTAAGACAGACCCAACCTAGGTACTCAATTCAGACCACAGACTACCTAATACTACTTCTTTCCACTTCTGCCCGTGGTCGCGTCTTTCTGCGCCTTCCCGTCGCTTGTGCTACCTGTCTTCCCGTTACTTGCGCATGCTTCAGTAAGCTAAGTTAGTACTTAGCTATTCAAGTCATGGCTAAGAAGGCACGCCAGAGAATCAGTTATGGTGAGACTTCATCCCAAACGCTCCAAACGCCCCAACAACCCCGCTCCTTGAACTATGCTCTCTTGTATGCGCTCAGCTTCGGAACAGTTGCTGACACAGGTATAGTCCTCGAAAATGCCAAATCATCTGAAGGCGGCCATCGTCTAGGTGTCAATGGCCTCGCCGTCGACAACGACAATGCGATTCTGTGAGCCCTTTCACACCGACACCCTCGGTCCGATCCGTGCAGCTCTAACATCACCTTATTCAGATACTCAGGTGGCCGAGATGGCATAGTATGCGCTTGGGACCTGAACCTCGACCTCAAAGGCCGCAGCGATGTTACCGACTCGACGCCTGCCAATTCCGAAGACAAGAAGCCGAAGCACACGACCAAGTTTCGCGCTCAGACCCATGCCCATATGCACTGGATCAACGACATTGCCCTCGCTCAAAACAATACTGCCCTCGTATCTGGCTCATCTGACCTTACAGTAAAAGTTTGGCGACCGTATTCCGAAGAGGACAAAAACCGCACCGAGACGATAGGCGAACATGCTGATTATGTCAAATGTGTTACAACCCCGCCCCCAGATATGGGCGCAAACTGGGTCGCATCTGGTGGTCTAGACCGCAAAATATGCTTATGGGATCTCAATGGCGCTGGGAAAACACTCGAGATTAACGTGCAGGGTGAAGAAATTGCTGAGAAAGGTTCTGTTTATGCCCTTCGTGTGGGGAGAAATATCATGGCGAGTGGTGGTCCCGAGAAGACGGTGCGCTTGTACGATCCCCGAACTGGTGATAAGGTTTCAAAGCTTGTTGGTCATGTCGACAATATCCGTGCTATTCTTATAGACGATGCTGGCGACACGATTTTGAGTGCCAGTGCCGACAAAACGGTCAAAATGTGGAGCATCAAGAACGGTCGATGCATGTATACTTTCTCCATGCACGACGAGAGTGTTTGGTCACTGTTCTCAGATGACCCGAGCCTGGGTGTATTCTACAGCTCCGATCGCTCGGGTTTGGTCGCCAAAACAGATGTGCGCGGTAGCCTTGAGGATATGGACGATGGCCTGAGCCTTGCTGTGGCGCATGAGCATATAGGAGTGGGCAAGGTTGTCGCAGCTGGAGGTCACATCTGGACAGCAACCAATAGGTCATCAATTAATCGATGGGAAGACGTTGACACGGGCACCAACATCCAGCTTCCGGAGTCTGTTCGACACCACAGAGCTACATCGAATGCTTCTAGCAGACCCCGCGAGACTTCTCCTCCAGCTACTACTAACGGAACTGCAAAGAAGGAAATCCCAGCTGAGTCCATCTTGCGTATCTCTGCAGCTGCTTCCTTCCCTGCGCGATCTGGTCCAGATCCCGATTCTGCCACTATTACGGATGCTACAGCACGGAAGGGGTCTGAAGCCATGATAGACTCTTCAGAGCCCGAAATCAAACCCATCCATGCAGTGGCTGAGGAAACGATTGAGGGACAATTCGGATTGCTCAAGCATAGGCTACTCAACGATAGGAGGCGTGTGTTGACGTCAGACACAGCTGGCGACGTATTACTATGGGATTTGATCCAGGTTTGTCTGACTTATTCTGAGCATGGATACAGCTGACCTTTTCAGTGTAAACCTATTAAAAGCTTTGGCAAACAGCATTTGGAGGATGTGGAGCATCTCGTCAACACTGTTGAGGCCGTGGCCCCTTGGTGCTCTATCGATCTCAGCTCAGGAAATCTTACTGTGGTTCTAGAGCCTTTTAATTGTTTCGATGCTGAAGTGTATGCAGACGAGCTAGATCTGCCAGATAACATAGAATTTCGAGAGGACCAGAGAAGTAAGTCCGCCTTTGATGACTGCAAGGACACAGCTAACCCTCTTCCAGTCAGCCTTGGGAAATGGATCCTTAGGTATCTCTTTGCCGATCTCATTGATGAAGAGATCAGAAGAGATGAGGCACACCGTCAGAAACTCAATGAGGGCCTTGAGGCGAGGCAGATTGCCAGTGGTGGAACTACTGAAGCTGCTCCATTATCGATATCATTACCAAAGTCAGCCATCCCGGACTGGGATAACGCAGACCAGGTTACTCCAAAGCCCAATCTCTATCCCAATACTCCAGGTCTAGGCATTGGCTTGGCAACACCTGGTCCAAGCATTATGTCAGGCCCAAACAGCTTGCCTGATGTTCCTGAAAACGCGGCCACAAGTCCAATGACTCCTATAGAAAAGAGAACCTCGCATGTCAGCCGCCCTTCGACGGAGAAGGAAGACTACTTCACAAGCCCCCTTCAACTGCTCGAATCGGCAGTCAAGGCAGCAAGCATGGTGTCAACCCCCACGCAGAACGAGGCGGACTCCAAGAAGTCTATAGATGGTGACAAAGAGAAGGATAAAGATAAGGACAAGGCGGACAGTGCAAAGTCCCCAAGCACACCATTTGGCAAGAAGAAGTTTAGGATGACTTTTGGCACCAAGAAGCTTTCAAGGTCAGCATCTCAGGCCACCACAGAGAAGCCTGCGATAGTGGAGGAGAAGACAGAAGAGTCCGAGTCTTCATCTGTTCATGAAAAAGAGAAGGAGGTTGATGACAGTTTCTTTGGTACGATTCAGAAGATCCACCAGGAATACGAGCGGCAACTAGCCGACAACCCTGACAAGCCGGTCGAGTCACGAGTGGTACCCAGTTTGCCTAGTGATACACCCGTTCTGAAGCTCCCGCCAGGAACTAAGGTGGTTATTCAAGAAGAGACCACAGGTGGCAGCGCCAACTTGTACCAGGGCACTGTCCAGGACGTTGGCAAGGATGCAGATATTATCGAACAGAAGGCTCCCATGTGGCTGGGTGATGTTCTTCTTCAAAACACACTGCCCTTCAAAGAGCCTGTAAAGGTTTCGTTTGTCTTGTATCCGATGGACGACACACTCCCAGCTATTGCTTCGGCCGATGGAAACAACAGGCTCAATGCTAACCGCATGCTTCGAGTCAAGAAGATCCTCTCATATGTTGCAGAAAGGATTGAACCTCTACTTGAGGAACCCGAGGAGAGCCCTATGAAGCCAGAGGAGTATTTAGAACTGTACTGCAACGAACAGGTAATTATCTCTTCTTCTTTAACTCATGGTACGATCACGGGCAATTACACTTGCTAATATTTATCCAGTTACTTTCCCCTGCTACGACACTGGCCACTCTCCGAACTCATCTATGGAAGGGGGGTAACGATATTGTCCTTCATTACAAGACCAATGGCAAAAAAGAGATTCGACCATTCCCTCCGCCTCCAGAGCCTAAGCCTGCTGAACCCGAAGAAACTCAAGACGGCGCTGCAGCTGAAGAGGCAAATACTAATGGTCAAGTTCCTCCTCAGCCTCAAGCCCAAGCCCAGGCCAGCTGAGTTAAGACAACTCCTGGTTCACGCGTTGAATGAGAAGATGAGGTCCCGAGACTTTTCAATCCGTTGTTTGTTGTCGTGTGCCAGAAGGGTGGACTTTTGTCACCAGCGATTTCATTTATCGTATATAGATTTGTACATAGGTCAGATGCCGTCAAGGCGTATATACCATTTGTGAGAAGTTAAGTCTTTCTATTTCTTTCGGAACGCCCGTCTCTTGACTCCTTGCTCCTTGCTCCATGTTTTACATCGTACAATTCCGCCCGTATTGTTGATTTCTTATATCGCTTCCCATTATCATACAACGCCGTTCATGGTGTTAATAGCCCATTGATAGCTTCCCAGGAAAATTGCGCCTCCAATAGAAATCCATGTAACTCGTGGTGCTACACCAGCAAAGAAAGCTCTGCTGCCCTCCTCGCGCAATATCCGACCAAATATTTCCGATACTGAAACACTCTCCTTCGATAGCATGACTCTCGTTTTGAGTACATCAAGCGGCGTCGTCAGTGCCGCAGATAATCCACCGGCCATGCTCCCATAGAGAGCACTCTCAGCACCAGTGACCTCGCGACCACCACGGCGGCGTCGTCCCCAGGACTTCATAGCCTCCCATAGCGGGAACTGAATCACAGTAAATGGTACCTCGCGGAAGACGGTGATTCCCCAACCGCGATAGAGCTCTCTCCACATTGGAACAAATCCATGGCTCGAGTACCGCGACAGGATGGCCCGCAGAGCAGCAGCTGAAGAACCACCATGATGACCCGCCTGCGCACGCTGCTTGACAACCTCGGTCGGTACACGGACGGCGCAAGCTGCCACCTCACCGGCGCTAGCAGCTGCCATATGTGTAAGGGGAGCCTTCCATCCTGGCGCAGAAGTATTATCCTTATCAGCCAGGAAACCCTTCACGCCCTCGTATGTGCAGAAGAAGAACGCAGCACCCGGAGCAGAACCGACAAGCGCAGAACCTATACCGCGATAAATACCGCTGAAACCGCCGGAGGGAAAGAAACCGGCCGAGGACTGAAGACGGGTCTTGAGTGTGTCGAGAGGGAAGAGAGAGAGATCGACGGTTGTACCAGCGAGGGCACCTGCGAGGAGGGCGGATTGGAAGGTCGGAGGATTTGCGGACATGATTTTGAAGGTCGGTGAGAGTCCTTGGTGTATAGATTGGTAGAGAGAGCGTCCTAGAGAGAATCAATGGGCTGGACAAGGCCCGAGGAGGAAAAGAGAGATATTAGAAGCCTCGGAGGTTTGGACCGACCGAGACCGGCGAAATAATAAGATGGAGGAGCTTGAACTTTGGGGCTTATCGATAAGAGGAGCTTAGAGGGGCACAGACGGAGTTTACCCTGTAACGCAGCACTTGATGATATATAAACACTTCGCAGGAGATAACTTCCTTTTAAAGGGAAGTAAATGTACAAGGAATTGTCAGTAGGCAGCAGGTTATGGTAACTGAGGGATTTATGTATCACTGAATGCTATTTTACCGTGGAGGTGAACACGACAGTTTTGTTCCCAATTCGAGTTATACAACGTCACCACGAGATATGCAGGCTTCGGTCGCCGACAGGAATACATAATATCCGGGTTGGGAAAACATCTTCGCATGCAAAAGTAGCGAGATGCTAAGCTATACCAGTAGCTCGTTAGCAGAGGCTGATTGGATCATACTTGTAAAAGAGGAGGTTGGGACAAATACACATAAACAGAACAGAACTCAAAGGCATCATCATGGATAGTTTTCATTAATAACTATTTTGCAGAGACATTCCAGTCTATCTGGCAATACCATAACTCCCAAACCAATTGATCAAATCGCCAATTCATAACAGCTCCTTACATGTTATCCCGTGTGCTGGTACCAGCCTTGTGAGTCTCCTCAGCAGCCTTCTTGGTTCGCTCTTGGAAGTTCTTGATGTCCTTGGCAGGATCAATCTCCGATCTGTCTGCCTTGACGGCCTCCTCGCTGTCTGAGGCGAGCTCTGGCTTCCAGTGGCCACTGCCCTCCTTCTGCTTTCTGAGGGAATCTTGCTTGTGCTTGTCGTAGTCGACGTCGGTTTCTGGGGCGTGTTAAGACGCGTTCAATTGGATCGTGAGAGACTCAAACTTACGGGTGGATGATTCCTTGAGACCGAGACGTGTCGATGTGGTAAAGAAACCTCGTCCGAGGATGATCTTGCTGGTGTGCGCAGTGCGCAGGGCCATCATGGATCGAGCTGACATCATCTTGTTGATATGAAGTTTATGTGATGATTCGTGCGGAAGAAATCGAGAGACAGCTGTCAAGGATTCGATATAAAGATGAAAGAGGAAAAGAGAAGAGAGAAACAGCTGCAGGGGAGGAGATCAGTTCACGAGCGTACCTACCTTAATACTGTTCTTGTCGGGTAAGGTGTCGACCATTTGCGGGAAAGTGACGTCACGAGCATCATCACTTTCTGAAGAATCTCTCTTTCTCCTTCCTTTACTCCTTGAAATGAAGACGGCATGCGTTCATTCCCCACTCAAGCCCATGCTACCCCGATTTAGGTAATGGAGCTGGTTTTAATTTTCTCTTGCTTTACCGAGGATCCAATGCAAATGCCCATGGTTTTCAAGGAGGGCCCAATTGCGTGGCTGTGGTTGATAATGAGACGCTGCACGGACTAAGGTAGCTATCACCGCGGAGTTATTATGATGTGGGGTTATTGAGGCGACACCTACAGCTACAGCTATGAGTTTATATGAGCTCAACTTGACATCTGAGAAGCATTGCAAACAGAACTGATGGAAGAGCATAAATCAGAAATGCATATCGAGAAATCGATGCTCACTATAAGCAATGGCAATTGGCAAATCAATGTTCACCCACTTGCGGCCACCACGATTCAACAAATCGCTCATGTCATAGCTACACCATCATTTCTCGTCAGACATCATCACACAACTAACCCATAGTCACATCTGCGATCGCTCATTCCAAGCCATATCGTGTCACAGTCACAAATTGAAACATGCAAGTATTTGAACATTCGTATATTCTCGTCTCGCAGCGCTGAAGCCGCGTTGTCGCAACCAGACAGCGCCAATACCCAGTTAACAATAGCCACACATGCAGTCTACCGCTGCATTGTAAAACCAGGCTCGAGGGCCTCCCAAATCCCAAAAAAATCTCTTTGAATCTGATCATGACATGTATCCCAGGCCCCCTGAACACTCCAGATGCTTGCCGAGGCGAGGCAAAATATTGTAAAAGAAGCCCGTCCAACCAGGACTTGGGCAAACCAAACAACGCTCCAAAGTATGAAGCTACTCCGGTCCCAAAAACACTAGGCAGACCAGCACCGGCTATGGCGCTCAGGCCTGAACCATGAACAAGAAACAAAAAGAGGACAAATATATAGGCCGTCCCAAGATGATACAAAGAAAAGAATGGGCAAGGGTGAACCTTTTCGTTCCCGTTCATTGCAGCAGCGGGACAACACCAAAAATTCGACCAACTCCCCGTAATTTCCCAGATTTCCGTCCCGTTAAGGGATATCAGTTGTCGCAAAAACACCGTTCGTCTCGATCCTGACCACCGCCCAAAGATATTTCCAAGATGCGACCGATCAAATAACACCGATAAAGACCCCGCTTGCGAAAAGCACTCCCTTCTATGTTGTTCTTTTTCTCTTGTTGACTTCATAACCCATGACCGCGATGAGAGAAGACATTTTGGTATGAATGGGAAGGCCAACCCATGCCTCCCATGTAAAATGAAAACAGTTGATGCCGAGAAAATCCGATTATTGTGCCGCCCAACACCTATGCAATGTCGTCTTAAAATGCAGAAAACGCCCGTTCGTGTCTTGTAGCCCCATCTTGCGAGGCGGACACCCAACCCTAGGTATTTGATTTGTTGCAAAAATAACAAAGTAACCAAGCCGAAAATGGTATCGTTCTTTATCATGCCGTGCCAGTATTATCCTCATAAACTTGTCGGTGAAACAAGAGGTATGTCGATTAGGGGATGTTTATACAGGGGGATAGTAAAAGTGATGGTTGTCGAAATTGTTGTCGCCAACAGTGGGGTCAATCGCGTCAAGCGATTGGCCTCAAAAGCTTAAGAGGAAACCAGCCCAGTTGATAAGAGGATGCCAAGATCAAGTCTCGATAGGTCAATATGCCCGCCAAGATGAACAGCTGCCAAGAACGAACGGTAGCAATTACAGTTCAAGGTGCATCGCCGATGATACGACACACTGGTCGACCCATGCGAGTACATGAGTAGCGACCTGGTGCGGCTTACCACCGACGCATCGACTGTTGCATCCTGCCAGGCGATACTGACTGAGGAGGGCTCGACATGGTAATGCCAGTAGCGGGGTTGATGATGGGAATGGCATTGCGGCCGCGTGTGGCGGAGGGCTGATGAAGCTTCATGCTGGGCTGTTGCTGGTAGGCAGGAGGAATGAAGGCGGGAGATGTTGAGTTGAGAGAGAAGCCAGGAGCAACGGTGTTGGGATGTTGCGTGGGAGAAGAGTCGGGAGAGTTGCTGGCTAATGAGGAACGCTCAGATGCGCTTGAGATGGAGACCAACTGCGAACAACAGGTCAGATTGATGCGCCGACATACACAGCGACAGGACAACTCACGTCAGTCTCGGTCAACAGACCAGGACAGAACTCCATGTCATCTTCAAGGTCAAAGGATCGACTGGTCTCGAACTTGGTTCGGAAGGCTGTGAGGGAAGCAGTCTCGTTGAGTTCCTTCATGCTGCGGACGCCGCGGAACTGGCGTTGAGCTTGTTGGGACACAGAGAGACGGGGAGCTCTGCGATTTCGGCCACCATGGTGGTTGTGCGACACGGGGGCGGGGTGCGCTGGGTGGGCGTTGTAATGGTAGTATGCAGACATGATGTGAGTCGTGGTTGTGAGTGCGTGCCGGAGTTGGTGCGGGATTAATTGGAGCGAGTAAACACAAACAAGAAATTGAAAGTGTTTAGGAGAGTCGTCGATTTAGGTAGTTGTGGTAGACAAGATCCAAAAAGTCGAAGAATAGTTACTGGTGAAGTGTAGTGGCGGTTTAGTTGTAGAGGAGAGTTGGTTGATGTAGATTTTTGGGTGACGGATGAAGAGAGTTGAATTGTGGGAGAATGGATAGCGAAGCGAGGCGAGGTACGAGGGGAGGGGCGGAATGGGAGTGGGAAGGTGACGGGCTCTGATAAGTAAAATAAATGGAAAATGGAAAGTGGACAGGCAGATGCAGGACGCAGGATACCTTACACCGGGGACGGCGGGCGATGTGAGTCTGTTGGTTGGGGACACTGTGAGCACTGTGAGCCCGCTAGTATCCACAGTGCCCATGCATTACTCCACATGAAGCGCCTGCCGAACCAGGAGATGAGGGTAAGACCCGATTCTGGCAAATCACGCCTTGTAGACGGTGGCCAGGAAGTCTTTGCCACTTTGTTATGATTGGCGTGGTGGGGGGATAGCGTGTGCCACAGTGTAATCTTGGTGGCATGCTGCTATGCCATCCCTGTCTATTTGGGTAGGGATGTTTGGGGATGGCACAGTTTTCAAAAGAGAGACATACACAGTACGACCAGCGTGTTCCAAGAGCTAGACAGCACACCAATCTGCTAAGGGGCTGAGTTCACACTACTTGTCCTATTCTAGGTTCACCTGCACACCTGGCGGTATCCGAAACTCAGCGCCTACCCAGTCTGGGTGGAGGCTATTGCATCCACACACGACCCAAGCCCAGTGTCAAATCGCTGTCGGCCCTCTCGGGGTTCCCCATTCCAGCCTTTGTCAAGTGACTTTTTGCTCTCTCAGCTTTGTCCCTGCTCGACCTGGCGCTGGTTCCAAACTTGGATCGTGAGAGGAGACCCTGGAGCCCTGCTAGTCTAGCGTCTGTTCGTTCTTCTTTTCTTTCTATTAGGCTCAGGCTTGGGGACCAGGGGTGCGCATTGCTCATCAGGTGAGTGACGAAGTGACGGAATCTCTCTACTGCACACACATTAATTACTTTACCGCACAGTGAGGAGCCCAGAGGGACGTGGACGCAGTCTCAGTCTCAGTCTCAGGCACCATCTTGACCGCGTGCTCTCCCACTCTGCCACTGCAATTCCCCTGTGCTAGCGCAGGAAAGCCCCTTTCTGTCCGTCCTCTTCAGGGCTCTCGCAGCCGTAATTAGGCGCTATTGCCCTGCTGCAGCATGCTAATCTTGTCAATTGATTGGATTGCGCGCCAGTTTGTTTGTTGACATGCTGAAATTGTTATTATCCACTGCTTTCGTGATGATGAAATGAAGGAAGGCAAGGGAATTGCGTTTCTCATCTTGCGACGTTGGATGCCCCGCAGCCTTTCATTACCACGGCGCACATATCTGATCTGATGTATTAGGGCGGTCGAGGCATTGTATCATCAGATACTGTATTTCTGTTTGTCTAACGGGTATTCACGTCCCCCAGGACCAGGTGAAGTGAAGTGGGTGAGGTGCAGTCAAGTTCAAGTGCATGCAGTGCCGAAGAGGCACCAGTCACCAAACGGGCAGTCAAATCGACCATGGCCATTACGGGACGGGAAGGGAAGGGCAGGGTAGGGCTTCGAGGCTGGTGAGCGAACGACTGAACGAACGTTCGGGGGACGGCGATGGACTCTGATGGGTTAACCAGATTGGTTCAGGTGGGTTGGCGGGATGGCGGTGATGGACGGTACCTTGCGAGGCAGTGAGCACTAGGCTCAAACTTCTATCATGGCACTGTGCATGACCGTGCATGGAGCCATTACTGACCACCAGCGCAGAATAAGGGAGGGTTGGTGAGGCCTATGACTGGGCGGCCTCGAGACCCTTCCATGACCCAGTCCTCAATGGTTCTGGACATGGATACGTTGGAAACGTGGCGGGCTGGCCTGCATCTTCACTGAACAATGAGTTTTTTGCACTGTGCCATTCTGTCATGGCCCCTCCCGTCTGCAGATCGCATGTATCCCTTTCTCGTCTGTTGTTTTGTTGTTGTGTGTTGTGTCCTGGACAGCCGCCGAATGAGAAGCTGTTGATAATCGACACTGTTTCCCCAATGGTCGAACTACTATCAAAACAGTCTCAAGGGTTATCCGGTGCTGAATATCGCCACGAGAGGCAAAATGAAGGAGAACAAGGTCATCATTGTCTCTGGCTTCTGGAAGGCCTCTGACGTGTGTGACGTTGATCTGGATTATTCTCGACTTTAGGGTAGCGTCTTGAGACACAACAGAGCCCAGACCCAGATCATCTTCAACACCAACCTCGTCTGAAATGAGAGGTTGACAAGTCCAGTTGTGGTAACCTTCAAAACACTGTGGCGTTTGTACTTGACCTTGAAGGGTAAACTCACCCACACACACACAGCAAAACAACCCCAGCCCCAAACCCCAACCCACGACTTCTGGCTGCAGCACCTATGTATTCTGTATGCACCTAGTACACTGTATGTACGGTTAACTCGCCCTGTCCGAAGACTGTACTTGGCGAGACACTCCACGCAACCCTCACGCAGGAACTCTTTGTCGGCCACTGCGGTTGCAGCACCTTTGC
Source organism: Fusarium dlaminii (assembly GCA_013186775.1). NCBI lineage: Eukaryota > Fungi > Ascomycota > Sordariomycetes > Hypocreales > Nectriaceae > Fusarium > Fusarium dlaminii. Next base: position 298,782 of record JAAOAL010000060.1, on the reverse strand, counting down.
GGGCGTCTAAATCGAGACAACAAAGACGGTTGATAACTGTGTGTATCTTGTTAACAGTGAGTTTGTGCTATTGTGTGCTACAGAATCTAAACTGGTAGACACAGCACGATGGTTGACGAGATCGTCGTGAAGCGTGAGCATTGACGACAAGGAGGCCTGGGCATAGCAAGTGACGATGGCGGCAAAACATACAACCCAGTAGGGTTGGTTAATTCGATGTTTGGTTATGCATATTGCCTATCGTTTCATCATTTCTAAAGGTCGTCTTGCCGCCAGCCTCATCTTATCTTACCAGACGGGTTCTCATCCTATTCCGTATATGCAGAGAGACCCTCGACCCTACAGTACGGAGTATGCACCACACCATTTCATTGCCGATGGAAGGTTGCTGGATGGAAGATTGATTATCTTTGGTCCTTGATAAGTGATAACTGCCCACTGCCACTGGCTCTTGCGCAATCCAACCTCTCGATCTCGGTTAGATCGTCGTTGGACTTTGATCAAAGCTGGCACCCTGCCGTTACCACCATGCCATACAGCCAGCCATACCATACCATGCCATGCCCTTCCGCACCGTCTAAGTGTTTCATCAGGCTCTTCTGAGAATCCCTCCAGGGCTCTCTTCTGTTGTGTCATTTGCCAGGCCACCATGCGGGGAATGGGCTGGTCTATTTTGAGCGGGCTGTGAAGGCCTGCTAGCGGAGGTCTAAACCTGCTCTTGCTCATCTCCCCCATTTTCGGTTGGGAGGGATGTGATGTGATGTGATGCTTGGTCTCTAGGCTTCGCCTACGCCGATCACTTCAACGGACGAGGGTGGGTGGTCCCTTCAGTGAATTCCTGTTCCTGGAGAAAGGGTCCAAGTCCCATCCCGAAAAGAATTCGAGGCACTCGACCGAATGCGTGATACTTTGCAGCTTGGGGTTCCTAGCGCAAAGTCTACGGTAATTCTAGACGAGTCACAACAAACAGAGCAGTAAACAACCGTAAAGTTAAAATTGACAGTCCAAACTCTCTGTGAGCGGGGGAGATTGGCTGAACCATAACATACCCTGAAGGGTCCTGAAGACAGAAGATGATGCCGCATCTGTGCCCTGGCAGAATCCCTGTACAGTATGAATCCATACCTAGATTATCGGCATTCATCAGAGTCACCATTCACTGAATCAAGTGAATCAATAGATTCAGAAAGAATAATAGACATTTTGACGTAAAGGGAAAAGTCAACAAATGCTACATTTCTCAAAAGCATTGTTAGAAGCCGCTTGTCTCTCCCTAACTATCTAGCTCTCCTCCTCATCTGCCCACATTGACGCAATCAGCCATCCGTCTATCCCTAGTCGCACGACCCATTCCTCGGGCTAACAATCTCAACAATCGATAATAGACCGCATGCATCTAATCATTCAAATTAATTGATGGTCAACATGTCTATCACGGGTTGTCAACCCCTTCAATATCATGAGACAAGGCGATGAACTGATGCATACGGCGTGCCATATGTTATCCTATAGCCCATATTCCCATCGCCACACCGCTAGTTCTCACAGACGATGGATGGCCTGTTTCTGTCTCGTCGGCTAAGGCGCTTTCTTCGGCGGGTGACTTGATGTCTCACTTTGCGGAGAACAAAGGAACTCTTCTCTGAGAGTCCGAGCTCTCAGCCCAGACCGCGCCACCCCGCGCGCCACACTTTGCGGAGAAACGGCGACGTCAGTCCCGGCCGAAAAGCCGCAGCTCTGATTCGTCCTTTGCTTCAACTGACTTCCTCAACATCATGATATACAAGCTATGGACATTTAAGACAAAGCCGACATGCTTTTGATTGTAAATACTTAAGTGAAATATGTACCCTTGTCCACAAACTTAAGCCCAAACTAGTGTAATTGTTAACACAGCCAGGGATCACTCGCTTCCAGCGGGCCGTTCGGGGGGTTGGCAGATCCAGGTTCGAATCCTGGGATCGGAATACACACATATATAAATCCGTTTTCTTGCTATTTTTCACTCATATATAAACACCAGCAGTACCTGTCAACAACCTGCGTTTGCCAAGCATTCTCTTACATAATTAATGTAATATAACCTATTAAGTATATAAGCAGGTGCTAGTAGCTGAAATCACAACTGCAGCCCGCAGAATCACGATTGCAAAATTTAGATGTCGAGTCTGGTAGGGAATAGAAAATAGCCCCAGGAATGACCATCCAGGCTCCCGGTGTTGGGGGATATGGATGATCGCTAGAAACCAAGTCACTCAAACATAAGGCAGGAACTTGATGGGATCAGGTATTCTCCTCCAGGTATGGTCGTATGTGTTTGGGGTCTTCACTCGTACGGTAGATGACGATAATATGTTATTTTATGATCAAGACTGATGCCTGGTGAGTGACTGAGCCGTAAGAGAGCTCTAGATCCCGTCGTCATGAACATCATACTATAAGAAAAACCACTGATCAAGGTTTCGACGATTCTGGTTAAACTTTATCCAACATCTTGGGTTCAAAATCACGAGATATAGAACTTAAAAGAAGAGACTGGCTTTGTTGAGACACTGCGCATATTGACCTTTTAGATTATGAGAGTATATCCTGAGCCATGATGAGCCTCGACCTAGAGCTTAAAGTAAACTCCACGGAAGAGACCGAAGCCAATCAAGGCTTGCACCCGTAGGTTCTCAACATTTCTCTTAGACAAGACTTTTGTTGTCATCATTAACAGTCCACGATGTATCAGCTGATCTAGCTGCCTCGCCATGACCTCAGAGGCTGGAAGTGAATTACTGGAGAGATTACCATGGAAGATCGAGGACATGTATGTTTCAGACTCTTCAGCCACGGCTCACGTCCCCTCCAGGTAGCGTAGCTCGAAAAGGCCGTGATATGTGCTGCAATTCTTTTATGGCTCAGGTGTTCCGAGACTGCCTTTATATACCTCTGGTGTTAGTTGCGAGTACCAGTTGGGAGTGCCCATTTTATCTTCTTCCTAGCTTAGGGACATGTTCGTAATAGAGGGCTGGCTGGTAGTGGAATTTTCCAACACACCTCGCGACAAATACTATAGAAAAAGGGTTTAGCGAATATTGAAGTTCAAGTCGCAAGCAATGCCCGTCATATAGAAGCTGGACTCAATACAGAGGTCGCACTGTTCGCGTTCAAAAAGATACTGACAGCAGTTCCAGCAGCAACCCTTGGCAAAAGAAGGATATCAAGTTAGGTTGAGAATCTGAATAAGATATTGGTATCCGTATTAAGTATTCGCCAGCTAGCCAGGCTGATGAAACTTACATATATGTCCACGATTCACGAGGAAGTTGCTCAAAGACGAGATGATACCTTTTGTTTTTATGAAGCGAAAGTGTTTCGATAAGTATCACAATATAGGCCTATGAGTTGAAGATTTTCCTCTGTACGAACAGACAGTTACATTGATGTTTTATATCTGGAAACCATTACATACTCTTCGTCTCGCCTAAGAGGATATGGAGGTGACTACGTTTCCTTTGATGCCGTGTCTTAGAAGGTCCAACGATTGAGAGTATTTCGGTATGTATTTTTGTAAACCCCCAGTACTCACCGCAAAGTCTATGGAGTCATGCACCCAAGCATCTACGGATAGCTCCCACAATAAGGCTTAGAATACCTATATGACGAAATCAACTTCTATTATCAAAAGGCTACAACAAGACATGTGGATACAAATGTCACTATTGAGGCTGACCGAGGATATTAAGAACCGAATGCATCTGAAGTACTCCTTATGATACGAACTCATACCCCAAGTCCCAACTGAGCATCGATTTGCCCTATGTGACATCAGAACAATGAGAGGGTTTTGTAGTTGAGTATGGAATCTTGACAGTAAACGAGAGCACCTAATACTCAACGAAGACTTGAACTTGAGTCTTCTAAGTGAAGCCTCTTTCATCCCACCTGTTCTTGAATTATGGTTCTGGTTCTTGAAACCTTTTACACGAAGGTAGCATGGTAATGTGTTGCAAATCTCCCTAGGATTGTCGTAATTTCAACTCTCATTAGAAATAGAGAATGGAGTATGTTGCCATGGTAGCGCTTAATAAGCCCTGGTTCTCATACTCTGGAGTAGTTGTAAGAAAACGTGTCTATAGAAAGTAGAAAGAATATAAAGATAACATATATTTATGATTGCCTCAAGACGAAGAGACACTCTTTTATCTATATAATCAAGCACTACATAGAAAGCCCCAGGTGGGCAGAGTACAAGGATCCGAAAAAAGGAACAGAATTAAAGATCAATAGACGTGTAGTATTCTAGTAGCAGGACTATATTCAATTGTGTGTCATGCTTGATTCGTTTCAAACGTTCCTCATTAGTGGCTATTGATATGAGTCAGATTGAGAATACGATCCGTCATCATGTAAGGTTTGGAATCATTTCTCTTGGCCCCACGCAATTTGTTTCCGCAAGCTCACATCGAACTGTCTCGGTTCGATGGAATCAAAATTTGAAAGGAGCAAGATTTACAGGTATCCTTCCGATCGCGGCTCAAGACCATCACTTTCGCCTACATCCGGAAACTTTAAATGACTTTGGAGTTTATATAGAGAATGGCGGATTGGACTAGCTGTTATCAGTTGAGCAATGTGTATATCGCGTCGTAATAAGTCTGATGCGTTGCTTTTCGATAGGTTCGTTCCATATGGCAACGAAGACATACATTGATTGTGATTCTTCTGGCAGGTCTTCGATCATAACAAGACAGAAACTCATCGATTGCCGCTGTGCGATGTTGGATTATACGTCGATACAGACTTTATCTCAATAATAACTCAAACAGTTAGATTACCTACCATCATAGATCCGATGACAGACACTGAATGTGACCTAATCCATATGAGCCTCACTCCGAGGCTCGGGCCTAAGACGCGGGAGCAGGGCGGATTTAAATTGTCCGGACTTCCCGCCTCCACCATGAGTCGGACTTTCTCTTCCTCACTGCATCAACTTACCGACTTACACAATCTGATTTACATCGCATTAAAATGGATGTGATAAATTTTGGGCAGAGCCCTTCACTGGGATACATTCTGCTCATTGTCACTTCGGCCATATTGCCTATTCTTCTGCTCTTCATTCTCATCCGCAGACCTGTTGGCGGATCTGCATCCCAATCATTGCCTTTGCCAGCCGATGATGAAATCGTTCGCCTTCGAGTATACCCGGTCAAATCATGCCGCGGTTTTGATGTCAATTCAGCGCAGCTTCTACGAACCGGTCTAGACTTGGACCGCAACTGGATGTTTGTCACGGCCGATAAGCATGAATTCATCACGATCAGGGCAAATTCAAACATGACTCTTATCATAACAGCTTGGGACGCCGATACCGACACACTCACAATTTCTCTTAATGAACACAAGATTGAGATTCCCGCTCACCCCACGACTCAATGGCTTGAGAACAACACTGAGCTCAAGAAGGCGACTATCTGGGGCGAGCAAACCGATGCATGGGAATACGCCGAGAGTCTGACCAAGCCCATCTCGGATTTCCTAAACATGGACGTTCGCCTGATGTACAAGGGCCCTACACCGCGAGTTCTACGTGGAAGCGGAGCTCCTCACCGTCTTGGTCGTACGGAGGCTACCAAGTTTGCCGATATGATGCCTGTGCTGGTAAGTTACATAAACTGGAACCTGACATATGACTCAGGCGTTGTACTAATGACGAACTTGACAGGTTGCCTCTATGGCGAGCATGAATGAACTTAACGAGCGTCTCACCCAAGCTGGAGAGGACAAGATTGAGATTGATCGGTTCCGCCCGAACGTCATTATCCGAGGAAGCGTACCCTGGGTTGAGGACGGATGGAAAACTCTCCAAATTGGTGAGGGTGAGCACCGTGTCGACCTTGATGTTGTGTGCCGATGCCTACGATGCCAGGTACCCAATGTTCACCCGATTACTGCTGATAAACACCCACGTCAGCCTTGGAACCAGCTGATGAAGTATCGACGAATCGACCCTGGACTGAAGTTCAAGCCGAGCTTTGGCATGCTTTGTGCACCGAGTGATGAGGGATGCATCGAGGTTGGCATGAAATTCCAGGTCACGGCTATGACGAATGATCATTTCTTCATTAGTCCAATGAAGTAAAACGAGTTGTTGGAAAGTGTTTGGGGGAGTTGCGTGGCTTCTGTGGTAGGGTAACATGTACAAACCGCCAAGGATAACGAAAATGAAAACGATAACAAGACCATGTTTAGGTAATGGTTCACATGTATTGTACGCTGTTCAATTTTTGGACACTTGGATAGGCACACTAGCTGACTGTACTGTGTTCTCCTCTTTTAAGTGGCAGTGCTGGATCAGCCCAGCCAGGATAAGATCAAAAGCTTTCATAAGAAGTCAGACCGAATTCAAGGGTTGAGTCTGCTGTCATAACTAGTTCGAGCATGCCTGGATCCAGTATATAAGTTTATAACAGAGGCTGACTCGAGAATCTGGGATGAATTTCTGAAGGGAAGATGAGCGCCGGCCTTGATTTCAGTCCTACTCTTCACCCTTCCTTTTCACATTTCGGTTTGTCTGGTAGTTCTATTTAACTTGATAACCATAGACTCTTAATTGGACTAATGGAGTTTGATAGAGGCCTCCTGACTTTGAGGATGGTTCCATTTCCAGGATGTTTGTTCACAAATCAAGTGTATGGTTGTTGAACAATCACATCCTTCACCCACCTGGCATATTAGCCGGAACACACCATCAACTATACACAGCCTTGCGAAGACACTAGTGCTATGCCTTGCTGGCATCAAGTTAACTAGCTGATGGGTGAGATTTGTTGCTGTACGAAGAATTTCAAACATGATTGCGTTGTTGCACTCGTCTCTTGGATCCGGTTAAGACTTACCAGGCTTGAAAGGGACACTCGTATTCTAGTGTGATAGCAAGTCAAGTCAAGGAGATTCTCATCGTGAATCAAGGCACAGAGACTATTTAGGTATGGCAGGTGCTGCTGTATCACGATCTGTTTGAAGGATAGAATGATTTCACCTAGACTTGGACCCAGTCATGCGACGCTTTGCTCACAACAGCATCCCTGATGATTTCTTCGATGCAGTTGTACAGCTCCTCGTGTAGATAGAGCAAGCAAGGCCTCAGAATATACAGAGACAAACATTACATCTACTTGGTCTTTTGCCCTTGCCACATGATGCCAGAATGTGGATAATGCTGGGTGGAGTGATATGTCCACATGCTCATGGGAAACGCAAACACCCTTATCTACAAGAATGATCCTTTCAGATCAGTTGACGCTATGATTCAAGCGCATATTTGCCCAGTTATATTACCCAAAGTGTCGGGAATCACGGCTCGGGGAGTTCTAGTTCCATGTTAGTCGTTGTTGATACACGAACAAAGAGTGGAAAAACTGTGGCTTGGTCATGGAGGCAATGAAACACGTCCAAAACAGTCTGGTTAGATCATTGTTCCACTGCTAGTCACAAGGCTGTAACATTTGTGATTGTGTAACTGGGCAGGCTGATTCACTGACTGATTGGCGTGGCAATACCCATTGTGCTAGGCGCTTCGCGGGGCTTTTTAAGCGGCATGGCCCAGCTTACCTTACCTACTGAGAGATCCAATGGCACAGCCCACCAGCTTTCAAAGCTTCCTCCCAATCAATCAATCAGACATTACAACTTTCATTGCTTTTAAATCTCTCAACCTTCCCATCAACTTTCACCACTATCGCGCATCGAAGCAGAAGTTTACCCGCCAGCAAATCTATTCACCATGTTGGGGGAAGATCTTGTCATTTATTATAATGACTCCATCGATTCAGATAACCTGGCCGCGGCTATGGCCTTGTTCAAGGCCACGTGCTGGAAGCCGAACGTCCGCGTGATTTGGATTCTAGAGCCCCGTCAAGTTTGTTTTGGATTATCCATGACCATGGATCAGATCACCAGATGCAAGGAATTGATAAAACAGCATTTTCCATCCGCCGAGAACCCTTTCAAGACCCTTTTGAACGGAGATATCAAGCAGCAGGATATTGACGATATCAAAGATCTGACAAAAGATGATCGCAAGATTGTAAGCTTCCTCCTCAGAATCAGATGCTTTAGACAAATCTGACCACGATAATAGCTCGAGATGGCAGTGAAGCCCAAGTATGGCTCAATCGACGATGCTACCTTGCATGCACAACTAAGTGCACTGGACCTGGCAACTTGTCTTTCCGAGTGGTCTAACGTTAACCCCATCGAAGTTCTTGTGGACTACGAGACTCTGGAACATATCGAGAACCCAGTGAATCTGCACATGCATCACCATGAAGAACTTGTCAACCGGACTGAAGGTGAGCTGAAGGACTACTACGACATCCTGAAGAAAGTGTTACATCCTGGCCGTCGAACCGATAACCTGAGGGGTTGGTATTACAAGTGTATCGGGAATCTCGAGCGTCGTAGAAGGCTCTCAGGCATTTCTGTGGAAGGACTTGTCTTGGACAACGTTTTGAATCGGATCCAGAACGCGGGAAGCGTTCATTTCTTTGGGGGTTCTTCGTTGAGAATCCTACAACAGTTTCTCGATAGAGGTGTAGCCAGCAAGATCAAGTGTCACTTGCAAGTGGTAAGTCTGATCCATGATCCATATTACTCATTGACAAGATACTTATGGTAATAGGGTTCCTGCGACATGTCAGCCAATCTCTTCTCCAACCAGTTCAACATCGCCCTCAACCAACAAGCAGCCAAGATCGTTCTCAGCCGCTCTGCAGAATTTGCGGAGTTCACCGTCGTGCCTTCACATACAGCGCAGAGTATAAAATACTCAGCCCTGGGTCTGAAAAAATATGGAGGCCACTGTATCGAGAAGCGAATTCTGGGCTTCAACTGCCACGAGGATCCCATCAAGATCGTCACAAAACAAGTGTCACTTGAGCAAAACTACCCTGACAAAGCCTACTCCATGCCAGACTTGACCTCGTTTTTGTGTGCACTTGTTCCAGACCACTTGGGCCCCAAGCTAGGGTATATCGAGGTCGACGAACAGGAGGGCGGTACACTTCTTTTCAAAAAGTCTGACAAGGGCATCCGTATGCTTGATCTGGACGGCGTTCAGAAGTTGGATGAGAAAAAGATCGATGAGATTTTCACGTCATTAATAGGTGGCGAAGTGTTGCTGTGACAGAGACAACTTTTGATACCCAAAGGCGAGTTGGAAGTCAGATAGTACTTTTAATAGCTTCTTGATGCATAAGAGCATAATCTCGATTAATAGAGAGAAATATTAGACTTCTTACAAGTTCGAGAGCATGATGAGTGGAGTTATCCAAGTTATTCCGGCTACAATGGACTGCTAGTAAGACTTGACTTGTTTGGATTGGACTCGGACGATAGTGAAAGTGCTAGTATAAATAGGACATGTGCAAACACAATCCGGAAATGCCAAATTCACATGGATCTCATACTCAAGAACAATTCCATCTGAGTTAGTAAATTACCAGTTGAAGAACAGGCGCTTCAAGTGCGAATTCTATTGGGTAGGTCGTTTATTAATATCGCCAATCAGCCACAAGACGGGGCCCTTCCGTGTGGCGCCTTTGTCAGCCTTGCGAGCCCCCTCTCCAAGTTGACTATTTCAACGAAACCTCAACAGCTTCGGCTGTCAAATCTGACTCCTAAAAGTCTACTCTTCCTGCGGAATTGGTACCTAACGGTCTATCAGAAGATATGTCAGCCAATTATTGGCACTCGACACAATGTCGCTTCTGGAGCTTCACCAAGGACCAGCTCGTGACGATGCGCCAGAAGCTTGAAGAGGACAATGCCGAATTGGTGCGAATGTTTCCGCTTCCGCAGCAACGCCATCTGTACATATATTTTAATCAACGTACGTGGATATCTCTATACCACGAGAGAACTGAATGGCTGACTAAAGGGATGCGCAGAATTGATACGGCTGGCGAAGCGATTAACGATCCGACAACAATCCATGGCCACGGCGCAGGTCTACATGAAGCGATTCTACTCCAAAGTTGAGATTCGTCGAACGAACCCATACCTCGTCATAGCGACCGCGATATACCTAGCCTGCAAAATAGAAGAGTCTCCTCAACATATTCGACTCATCGTGACAGAGGCGCGACAGATGTGGGGAGATCTCGTGGCCATCGACACGTCCAAGCTGGGCGAGTGTGAGTTCTTCATGATAAGCGAGATGCGATCACAGTTGATTGTATTCCAACCGTATCGAACGATCACAGCCTTGCGAAATGAATTATCGTTGGTGGACGACGAAGTGCAACTGGCTCGCTCGGTCATCAACGATCACTTCATGACGGATCTTCCGCTCCTATACCCTCCACATATTATCGCCATGGTTGCCATCCTACTGGCCTTGGTGTTGAGGCCTAATAACTCCGGTCCTGGCCAGAACACTTCAGGAGCGGCCGCCGCAGCAGGACTAGCAGCCGCTCAACAGGCGCTGATGCGAGCACAGGGCCAACAAACACAAGGCGGAATGCCCGAGCCCGCTGCTGCAGAACCCAAGGAGAAGCGGCAACAAGATCGGGTGTCGCGGGTGCAAAAGTTTGCGAAATGGCTGGTCGACAGCAACGTGGAGATTGCATCTATGGTGGATGCTACTCAGGAGATAATATCATTTTATGAATGTTATGAACATTACAACGACAAGCTCACTCGCGAACAGATCAACAGGTTTGTTAAGGCAAGAGGCTTAGATAAGTGATCAAGTTATGAGAAATGAGACATGAAGCATGGTATATGCGGGTTAATCATTGAGGAGCATTGACTGGGAGTTTCAGGCGTTACTGTTTATTGTTATTAGGCATTCATACATTTTGGTATTGTATGAAGCTTCCAGGCTGGCTGGCTGTCTGTATAGTACTAGAACTTTAACTTTACCTTTCTATCGTATGAACCTGATAGTTTAACGACATAGAAAATTCCGTGCAGGATATTCTATCATATTCTATGTAACATCTCAGATAGGCAGGTGTGTATTCCAATGATTTGTCGGACCGCATGCTCGGAACTGTCTTTGAGAGCCACCACCCAAGTATGAGATAAGAAACTTGTGAACTTTAGATAAGTTTTTTTTTTTCCTTTTTTTTTTTTCTTTTTCTTTTCAGTACACTTACTTATTAGACTGAACCATTAATCCGCTGTTTGAACATGTCTTTTATTTGGCTAGTCCGGAGATCATGTGAATATTTGCAACATGAAAAGAATTCCTTTGAGATGAGGAGCCAGGAGTTTATGCCGAGACAGAGCGAGGATGTTGGCAGCTAGACACAGCAAAAGAATAGCTCAGCGGGTCCTTCCGGGGCACTAAGCATAATACAGTGCCTCTGATTGATCGCCAGGCTTCGAAGCAGTGCCCAACAGCGGGCAGGACGGCTGTTGATAGCCACCCCGGGCCATGACGGACGGGGCTAAGCTCCACTGACAGGCACTGGATTTTTGAGCAAGCCCAGCCCAGAGCAGCAAAACGTTAACCCGGTTTGGGGGGTTTCATTCAGCTACCAACGTCACAGCTCGTCAATTGGTATTGGCACTTCAACACCATCTTTTCCTTTCCGACCCGAATCCTTCCTACGACAGTTTAGCCATGAACTTCCGGTAACCCGACAATACCTCCCTCGAAGTCGCCGTACCTCGATTTTATCTCCACAGCGACGCTCTCCTGCAGCGCAGGGCTTTTTGCGCCTGTTGCGCCCAACGTACCTGAAATCTTGCCGGAGCGAGATATGCCACCATTGCAGTTACAACTGTCGTCATGAGCGTGACAAACATTGTGGAGGAAATCGAAGAGGGGCTTAGGGAGCCCCAGAACTCTCGCGATGCTCGTGTTGAGAAGCTCTGGGCGAGCCTCGAGCCTGATCACACTGGTGAACTGGACCTGAAGGGTCTGCGGAAGGGGCTTCGAAGGATTGACCATCGTAAGCGAGAGCCCGCGCTGGCTCAAGCTTGGTAGAGATACTAACGAGCAACTACAGCAATGAAGAATGCCGACGATATGCTGAAACGTATCATGGAAGAGGTGGATCAAAACGGCGATGGCAAGATACAATACAACGGTACGCAAATCTGCCTTTGACTTTGGAGCTCCAACTCTTCAGATATTGCCTCGGTACCTACGGCCACGACGTTGATAGCTTACTTTTGGCTGTTCGCACCCTTTAGAGTTCCGAAAATTTGTCGAAAACGCAGAGCGCCAGCTTTTTGCCCTATTTCGATCAATTGATAAAGATGGGAATGGAAAATTGGACAAGCTTGAGCTTCAAACAGCTTTCAAGAATGCCGGACTCACACTATCGAACCGCCGCCTTACCGAGTTCTTCGATGATATGGACCTCAACAATGACGGTTATGTCACATTTGACGAATGGCGGTCAGTATTTTATTTTCAATTCTATCTGAGTGCTCTTTTGTTGCATTTTTTCTATCGAGAACCCCACTGGCTGTCAGTCGCATCCCATCAGATGCTTAGAGCTCATGACTGACCCTCAGTCATTTTGGCGGGGATAACCCTCATAACGTCATGTGCCAAGCCCAATCGCTACCATCAGCGATACATTTGCGACCAGTTTCTCGAAGTCGAGATATTGCTTGAGGCGTCTCCTTGTCGATCATGGACTTTGCAGCTGATCATGAACTCTCAGAAACTTCCTACTATTTATGCCGCCCTACGACCACGACTCCCAACTTCATGCCGTACTTGACTTTTACTACTCGGTGGTCAGCGTGACTCCAGAAGGAGACACACTTGTGAGCGAGGAAACATTAGAGGGTCTAGGTACGGACGGCTTCCGCTCTCTTTTCATCACCCTTTTCGGCTCTCTTCTACGAGTCGCTTTCCCCTACGATTTCCCAAGACCTGTACCTTCACCCGACCGGACATCGACTTCCGTCAGTCAACCCAACACCTCAAATCCGGATGAGTCCCCGAAGCGGACCGAGAACATGGCTACCGCGGCCGCAGTCTCATATCCCGACTACGATGATGCAGCTACCGAGATATCGCAGGAAATCGCCGAAACGCTTACACAACACGTCGACGATGGCACCCATGGACCTGGACATGAACACACCACTGGAGCTTCAACAGCAGTGCACAAGAAGTTTAGACTAACACAATTTGTACCCGATCCAGGCTACTTTCTAGCAGGTGCCATCGCCGGTGGAGTGTCGCGTACGGCTACTGCGCCTCTCGATCGGCTGAAGGTCTATCTGCTTGTGAATACGTCCAGTCGTACCGAGACCGCGGGTGCAGCACTTCGACAAGGCCGTCCTCTCGCTGCTCTGAAAAACGCTGCAAAACCGTTCGGCGATGCTTTTCGAGATCTTGTTCGGTCAGGGGGTGTTCGAAGTCTTTTTGCTGGTAAGTCTGCATCATAAGGAACTAGGGTTCATATTGGCCCTGGATGTGACGGAAAATGCTAACAAGACTAGGAAACGGCCTCAATGTCATCAAAATCATGCCTGAGACGGCCATTAAATTTGGCTCGTATGAAGCGGCAAAACGCGCGCTTGCCAACTTCGAGGGCCATGGTGACCCCAAGCATCTCAGTTCGTGGTCAAAATTCGCCTCAGGTGGCTTTGCTGGCATGATAGCACAGTAAGTTGGAGAGAAATCTTGACAGATATTAGAAACTGATAATTGGCAGGGCTTCGGTTTACCCCCTTGATACCCTCAAGTTCCGCCTACAATGTGAGACTGTCAAGGACGGCCTTCAAGGTGCGGCTTTGGTTCGCCAGACCGCCGTGAAAATGTATGCAGATGGCGGTGTGCGTGCTTGCTATCGAGGATTGACCATGGGACTTGTGGGAATGTTCCCCTACAGTGCTATTGACATGGGCACTTTTGAACTACTAAAAAAGTCTTACAAGTCGTACTATGCTCGGAAGAACAACGTCCACGAAGACGATGTCAAACCCGGAAATATTGCCACGGGGATCATCGGCGCCACGTCTGGAGCCTTTGGAGCCAGCGTTGTCTACCCCCTGAACGTGGTGCGAACACGACTTCAAACCCAGGGCACAGCCATGCATCCCGCAACATACACTGGTATCTGGGACGTAACGAAGAAAACGATTCAACGAGAAGGGTATCGGGGCTTATACAAGGGCCTTACACCCAACCTCCTGAAGGTTGCTCCCGCCTTGAGTATCACTTGGGTGGTGTACGAGAATTCAAAGAGAATTCTTGGATTGAGCTAGAAGCCCCAACTAGCTATGACATAAAAGGGCCAAACACAAGAAACTGAAGGGATCGTCCCCTGTTTCACAATTAACATTTACTATAAACACGCACGCACGCAAATTTCACATCAACATTCTGGAAAGCGAGGATCTAGCGATTGGATGGCATTGCGTTACGACGGGGGAATATTCTGGCGTTGAAGGGATTGATATATCAGAAGAGTGGCCAGCAGCCATCGTCAGAAGACGAGGCGATGATCCGGCTGGCACTGCATATTTCTCATTTTTGGAGGTGCTGGGAGTCAGTGGTTAGAACTGGGTGGCATTTCCTTGTTCAAGATAGAAGTGGTACAAGAAGATGAGGTCTCGTGATGAATCCATCAGTTTCCTTGACTAGGTTTGAAACGATAATGAAAGGTACTCTGACCCGCCATCTATGAAATCGTTGAATTGCGAAAGGCGGCTGGCTGGCTGCGAGAGGTCCTGGAAGACATCCGAGATCGAGCATGCCCATTTCGGACATGGAACCGGAGCCGGCCCCACATCTCCGGCGCCGGTGGGATGGTTCATACAGGAGGGGCTTTCCTGGGTAAGTCGAGGACTCGTTGGTCGGCAATAACAGCCATAAGAAGGTAATAATTATGAAGACATGACGGAAGCTTGTAGTGTGAAGCTCACTGCCGGAGTGAATGTGTTCTGGGCTTAAGTATGAAAGGAGGTTCAGACGGAGCTGCTCATCAAGGTCATAATGGCTTTGGCAGCTTACAAAAGAAGCTTATTACCGCGCTGCAGATCCGAGCTCGGCTGGGGTTGCTTGGGCAAGAAGTACTCGTTATTAATCAGCCCTATCACGTATGCTTGCTGAGTATTCTCGATCATCAAAAGTCATTTCGCGATTTTGACTCGTTCTTTATCTTCCACCGTCACAGGTTGTCGTCAGCCGCATGTCAAGAACTCGCGGCCTTTGCTTCAGGGCTTACGCAACATTGCAAACTATGACTTGAGCTTGCACAGGAATGGCAGTTGGCAAGGGTCGTAAGAGGACTGCGGGGTTGTGAAGGTTGGGGGAACTTTTGTAAAGTGATAGAGGATCCTTGCTCTGGTGGGAGACGGAAGATAAGATGAGGGAACGGAAGATTTTTCAAGAGAAGGTGAATCAGAGGAAGAAGAAATAAATACAAAGAATAGAGAGACCAGAGGTAGAGATAGTATCATTCATAATATTGAAAATACAGTATAGCCAAGTAATGAAGCATTGCACATACAATATCATGGCTTATAAGTTGGAAAATACGATAAATGGATAGCTTGGTCGGACTTTTTGCAGTATTACGCCGCTTCATATGCACGTTCAACGCTCGCCGCCAAAAGAGCAATAGCGTGATCGGCCAACGTCGTTACACACATACATGATCAGAAGCATCGCAACCAAGCAACGTAACCGAGCAGGAATATCCAGTCTAGAACCATGGCCATGGCCATAGGCCGATTGTAGGAAACAAAAAGAGAGAGTTGCTGTAAGCAAGACCTGTTCCCCTCATTTTTTTCTCATCCGCGCCGCAGCTCAACTTCATCCTTCTCTCATCTCGTTTGGCATTCTTGACCTCAATAATCTGGTGATACACGGCGTGAGCACGCTCAGATTCCTTTTGTGAAGAGTGCCACGTACGCATCACCTTAATCTCCTTCTTACTTCAATAAAAAGGGGTACTTGACGTGCGTCTGGATCAATTGCACCGTCTTACACGCCCCACGCCCATAACGAGACAAGGACAAAATGCCTG
Organism: Fusarium dlaminii; assembly: GCA_013186775.1. Classification (NCBI taxonomy): domain Eukaryota; kingdom Fungi; phylum Ascomycota; class Sordariomycetes; order Hypocreales; family Nectriaceae; genus Fusarium; species Fusarium dlaminii. The sequence goes on along the minus strand of JAAOAL010000060.1, from coordinate 282,781 downwards.
CTCCTTACTCTGACAATCTCTATTCCGCCGACTCTGACGATGAACCTGATGCCCTCTCGCCAACAGACGGTTACTTCCACGCGTCGTCTGAGTCGTCGTCATCTCGCTCTGGACAAAACGTACCTCATGTCCCAAACGTGCTTGTCGAGGACCCAACTCAGTTGAGTCGCGATGCAAAGATTCAAGAAGCAGAGAGGGAGAGAAGGTTGTTAAATACCGGAGGCTCTGCTGGACACAACCCTGAAAGCACTGCCTCGTCACACGAGAACGCGAGTGGCTCGGAGAATCCCATTGCCTCGACGCCACGTTCTCCAAGAGCCTCTCCCCTGTTTGCTCATCCCGTTGACGCACCACCTGCTTACTCGCCCTCACCTACAACAACTTCGCCGCAAACTACAGTGAACAACTATCAGACCTTTGCTTCTACAGCTACAATGGGTCGGCCTGAGGAGAATAGACCTCTGATTAATCATGCTCCAGAGTCTATGAGCAGCCCCTACAACTCAGCTCAACAACCATCGCGTTGGCAACAATTCAAAGACTCCGTCTCAAACTTCAACATCAGGAAAAAAGTCAAGACAGTCCTTGCTTCGCTTCTCATTTTCTCTGTCGTCTTTATGATCTTCAGCGGCTTCACTATGCAGTCTAATCACGGCGTAAGTCTCGTGTTGATATAATACGATACCTGGACTAATGTAACTGCTAGTCACACTCAAATCCAGTCGAGGATAATGATCCCGTTGCACCACCTACCGACGACGGCGATGACTTTGATTGGAATCCTTCGCGAACTTGCCTCGAAAAGCCTCAACACTCCGCTCACTTCGTTGAGGAAATCGATATACAATCTGACCGCAACCTTAGCATTATACAAAAAATGGTCAAGTCCAATGATCTTGAAGGATGGAGCACCCATGTCTCTGGTGAAGTTATTCTTCGGCCCGTAGAAGATTCATCGCCTGCTAGTATCGAGCTGCAGGTTATCTCCAACCACGACAATCTCAGGGCCAAGGCCGACTTCGACAAGACAACTCAGGTCTTCGAGATCAAGGTGCCACGCAGGGTCGCCTGGAGCTCGTCTGACAAGGCTCCTTGCATCCAAATACGTATCACGGTCTCGGCTCATCGTGAGACTATCCTTGACCATCTTAACATTGAGACTCAGCAGCTTGACATCAACCTCAAAGAGGGGGTCGTTCTGGGAGTCCAGAATGGGGTCAACATTCGAAGCGCCAGCGGTGATATCACTTCGCCTGGTATCAAAACGATCAAGGGCAAGGAAGTTGTTCCTTACACACTCTCATCCCGCGAAATCCGCATTCATACGGCCAGCGGCGATGTCAAGGGATGGTATCCCCTTTACGACATCCTCGACATCTCGACGGCCTCAGGCGATATCATCACCAACATTGGACCGAAGCCAGTGAACCCTCAGAATGTTCGCCCTGCTGAGTTTCGTGCGCGCTCTGCTTCAGGCACGATCAAGATTGATGAGCCTCTCACTAGTGCTCAGAAGGCTGCTCGCCCAGATCGCGAATTCCCACCACGCGACTATACAGTTGATATCATCACGGCATCGGGAGATATCACGGCCGATGTCGCCGCGAGCTCGTCGGCGTCTTTCAAATCGCAGTCTGGTGATATGAAGCTGCAAATCTGGCCAGTGCTGGACTCAAGTTTGTTGACTATAAATGAAAAGGCGAAGCCAACTGTCATTACGGACACAAAGAGCGGCGATACGCATGTGACGATTCTGGAGCCCCTATGGACGAGCCTTGCTACCATCGGCGAAACGATCCCCCCCGTCAAGCCTTATGATCCGACGGACGGTAGCGATCCATACATTGTTCTCCCGGAAGGATCTGAACTTGCTGAGATTAGTATGGCTAGACCCGTGCTTTCGGTTCTTCACTCCACACACAAGTCAGTCAGCGGCAAAATTGAGCTCTACTATCCTAATTCTTGGGAGGGTTTGTTCTTTGCAAACTCCGTTTCGGGTTCACAAGAATTCAAGGGTAAAGACGTGACAGTTGACCGCGGAAGAGGATCGATCCCACCACATCTCATCAGTGGAAGAAAGGGCAAGGGGTTCTCCCAGCTTGACATTAGGACCGTGTCTGGCGACCAATTCGCCCTGCTCGGAGAGGAAGAATGAGAGAGAGATATATACGAATAGTAATGAAATGAGGAGCCAGCGAGATGCACGAATGGATAATGAATAGTCTACGGCGTACAGGCGTTGATGATATTACGAGGAAACTTATTGCTTGGACAGCACCATTCGTTAAGGATAGGAACTAGGATACCATATCGTTCGTTGAACGTAACATTGACAGCAATGAAATATTCATCAAGAACCTCCTTGTCCCAACGAAACAGTTTTTCGAAACAGTAGCCAAGTTTATTAGCCCCAGATCCATGAAGTGGCTGGCTAAGGCGTGGTAGCGGTAAAGCCGTTTCCTAGCCGACAGCCCGTCCCGCGGTATATATTGAACCAACTATGAAACGACTTGGCGTGGTTTGCGCTGATTCTTGTCATGATATCATTATAAAATAGTGTAACTCGAGTAGATTGCTTGCATTATGCATCAACACAATTTGTGCCGAGTTCATGAACATTTATGCGGGTAACCTCTAAGTAATTACAATGAATGGTAAGTGACTGGATTGGCTAGAATGACAGTTTTAGTGCATTGTGACAACGGTTTTTGAAGAATGTTAAAACGGCTGTATCCAAGCCTTATCGCTAATAAAGTCCCATGATCACAAAAACTGTTGGTTCATAGGCTCCCCGTCCCCCAGAATTGGATCTCATCCATGCTCTCAGTTCCTAGGTTGCAGAATAAACGCCATGGGAAGTGGCACGTGCTTATAACAGGGGTCATCTCCATCTGGATCAAGGTCAGGTAAGGTTGGGCACTGGTCTTGTCTTGGTACCTAGCCTACTAAGGTATTTTCAGCTGTCGAATCACACTGATGTCGTGCTGTATCTAGTACCCGCTAGAGCCCGTACGGAACCTACCTTCATCCACTACCTCACCTACCGTCCACCATCATCATTCATTCAATCCATCCAATCCATCCACCCTCTACAGTGCTCGACTCTATCCTCTCTCCTCACACGTCAGCCGCACTCTCTCTAGGTACATCGCCTGCCTCGATCTTTTTTTGCGACGCCCTTTTTCTTACTACGACAATCGATTCTGCGATCCGCCTTGCCTGCCGCTCGTTTTGATGATGCCTCTTGCCCCTCGAAGGCACCCAAAATCCGTAGATTAAGCACTGGGCTTCCACCGAGCTTAATCTCCTAACCAAGCCACCTACTCATCGACCGAGGCTCCCACTTCTTATTCACTCCCTGGACCGTCATCGGCGGAACGAGTATATCGTCGCGACTTAGATACATATATCCGAGCATACACCGTCCGTCATGCAAGCTCCGTCATCCGGTTCCCAACGCGCCTTCGCCCATCGTCGCTCGCCTGGCGCTGAGCCAGGGCCACCACCAAATGTTCCTGTCCGATCTATCTCGCCGGCGCTCCAGGCTCGAGCCTCGAGCGCCTCAGCGAGATCTGTACAATCGACTGGGTCTCGCAGGATGAACCGTGAAGTGAGTATATCGTAATGCTCAGCGTGGGCGAGAGTGTGCCCCTGCCGAGCCCTGCCCCACGTCCCATGCCCCAATTGCAAAGTAAGATGCTGACGCTCCATGATCTCTCAGGGTTCCGGCAGCGGTTCCAATATGCCTCTATCGCAGATCGAAAAGAGCGTCACACACCTCCTCGTCGCAACAAAACAGCTTCTCGAGACCTTGACCCAATGGTCGCGCGGACAAGCTACCGATAGCCAAGTGTCTGACGTTTACGTGCGCTTGGGTTATGAATTCAATATGGCGTGTCGCGCATTCACGGCCATCCACGTTGACACATCTGATTTAGGAAACGTGCCCGATTTACTGCGACATATTCTCGAAGCGACGTTGAGCCAAGAGGCGAGTGCCGAGAGTTTGGAGAAATATTTGCCTAGGATCCGGGACATCATTATTAATCTGTTACACGGCCTAAAGCGCAAACAACAGAAGCTCCGCCAGAAGCAAGCTCGGGACCGCGACGGCCATGCACCTCCCGACAGGGCAACCAGCGTCAGTACCGTTGGAAGCGGCAACAGCGGACTCACCAATATGTTAGAAGAGGGTCTAGAGAATGGTTTCCAGCCCGACTCGCAACCGACTGATTCTTTGCGTCAGTCGGGTGGCAGTACCAACCAGTCCCCACGTCGCTTTAATGCTCAGCGAGAATCCTCTCGAGCATCCGCCATATCAGAGCAGTCTTCCCTCTCTAGCAACACGATGCAAAGTATGCCAGTTGTCCCACCTTATCCAGAGGGCGAAAGCAGTATCCCTACTGGACCTCCAGCACCTCCTGGACCACCTGGAGGAGAGTTAAATATCGATTCCTTCCCTCCGCCTCCACCACCTCCGCCCGACAATACCTCGAGTGCCTTGGCCGCTCTGCAGAAGGGTGGGGATCTGGAAAGACGAGCTTCACGCAGATATTCTCAATATCAAATATCCAAGCATCTGGGAGGTGCTAATGGTGTACCGATTCTTCCGCCGCAGAATTCACCTGTGCCAAACCGAGGAAGAAAGGAAGTTCGAGAATCACTGCGAGCAGTTCAAGGTCGACAGTCTATACGCCACAACCGTAATACCTCCAGCCAGTCTCTGCGAACTACGGCTCCTGCCGAAGATTCTCCCGTCAGGATACCAGACAGTGTTTCTGAGGAATCTTCATTAGCAGAATTACCCGCAAAGCCAGATCCTCCCACGGTGCAGACACCCGATGAAGCATATGCTGCCAGCGCAACACTCAGTGGGCCCCCCACTGATCCTATGTTCTTCAGCGATGATGCGCCAGAGACGCCGAAAGTCGAGAAGCCAAAGGCCGAACCTGAAGTTGCTCCCACACCACAGCAAAAGCCTGCCGAGACCTCATACTTCCAAGACTCGCCCCCTCCAACTCCCACAAAAGATCTGACCTTGTTCCTCCAGTACAAGTCCAAGGTAAAGAAGTTTGTTCTGCCGGAGGGACGCGCCGAGCTTACCATTGGACGGCTTCAACTCGCATTTATTGAGAAGTTTTCTTGGAATACACAACACAACGGCGCAGATCTCCCTGAAATTTACATCCAAGACCCGGTTTCTGGTGTACGACACGAATTGGAAGATCTCGCAGATGTCAAAGACCGAACTGTTCTGGTGCTCAATGTCGAGGCTCTGGATGAAGTCAAGAAACATATCGATGATGGAATTGCATCCTTAACCGAAATTGTTCGGGATGTCAAGCAGACAGTGACGGATCAAGGAGCTGCACTTCAACGAGTTTCAGACCGACAACAAGAGGCTGCCAACGAAATGGCTCGACTAGCACTATCACCTCCATCAACTTCCCACTCGTCTGACGGAACAAAGACACAGTTTAGCTCTGGAAGGAAGTTGGATAGTAGTCATCTCGGAGAACTGAAGACCTTGCGACGAGATCTGGCCATCATGCGACAGACTTACTCCAATTTCCAGGCAGATATTCAAGACTCAATGGCTACCATTCGCGCAAAAGCTGCCAACGTCAAGGTTGCTACAGCCAAAGCAGCCATTCCCGACATCGAAGGCGATGCTGGTTACTCATATGTTACCAGCGGACGTAAGCAACTCAACAGCGACTCTGATCGGTTGGTTGGTAAGGTGGACGACCTCCAGGACCTTATCGAAGATCTGCGAAAGGATGTGGTGCACCGCGGTGTCCGACCACTGCCGCGACAATTGGATTCTGTTGGAAAGGATATCGCAACATTAACCAAGGAACTGAAGAGAATGGAAGAGTACATGACTCAGGAGAAACCTATTTGGACCAAGATTTGGGAGAAGGAGTTAGAGGACGTATGCCAAGGGCGGGACGAGCTTCGCCTTATGGAGGATCTTTTGGTCGATCTGCGGGACGATCTGGAGAAGGCCTCAGAAACCTTCACTCTCGTGGAGCAGGCTACCAAGGAGCAGATGAAGGACAATGGCACTGGCGCAAGTGCCGGAAGCGCCCGCCAGTTCTCCAAGGGCCTTATCAATCTCGGCAACAGTACCGATCAAAGCGCCGCAAAGGAAGGTGTCCTTGGTGAAGTGAGAGCTTTACAACCTAACCACGAAGATCGACTGGAAGCTATCGAACGTGCGGAGAAGCTACGGCAAAAGGAGCTAGCAACGCGCCAAGTCAACCCACTCCACCGAGAAATCACCAATTTTGTTGCGGACGGCAAGCTGAAGAAGTCAGGCGGGTTTGAGGAGGTCGAGCGCGCACGGAAAGCCAAGGACGACCGCATTCGACGAGAGGTTTGGCAGCGTCAAAACGGCATCATTCCCGAGAACCCTATCGGCGAGGAGGGTGCGGACGCTGAAGCTGATCTGGAAGACGAGGACGCGGCATTTCTCAGGGAGCTCGAAGAAGACGAGGCCCGACAAGCCCAGGCTCAGGCAGAAGCAGAAGCTGAGGCAAACCAGCCGCCTCCACCACCGCCAAAGGACGAGGACGATAAGCAACCTGATCAGCCAAATGGCGCTTAGTCAGTCACATTGGTTATATGATCGAGTATACATATCTTGATGTGCCTAGATCGGTTCCACTATGTTTATGGAGATGATGCCTGGGAAGAAGAAACGCCTTATGCGGGATTGTTTGAACGCGATATGTCAGTACGGAATATGGTTATGGACTTAGGAAGGACGGACGGACGGACGGATATAGGAGGCAAAGGCTCTCTAAGCCAGCATTTTCTTACCCCCTTTTTTCGATATTCTCGTACTTAGTTAGCCTTTTTGCTCGGTAGTTTTTAGTTGGGATTTTGACATAGCGGAGGCGAATGGGATTTGTTTCTCTCACTTCATCAACCACATTGCATTAGATCGAAATTCCGTAAAAGTCTTGCCTTTTTCCTGGATTTGATTCTAGACATGAGATATGCTAACGAAGATTGGGCTGGAACTAATGCCCCTAACATTCAGGCGCAAGAATATTTTGAACTCAGTACTACGATATCATTTCTCAAACCAATATTATGGACGGCAAGGGCACTGACGGAACTGCCATGAGAGCAGGTACATATTTTACTTCTTGATTGTATTTGATCGTTTAAACACAACTTTTGACATAAATCTTTCATCATGATCCTAAAAGCGTAAGCTTCTTAACCCCCTTAACAATCGGAGGCTCCAACTTCTTGCCCTGTCCCATCACAAAGTCCTGCAGCACAGCTTCACCTCCTGTAGCCTGCCAGGTTGGCTCAGCATCATTCTTTTGCTCGGCCTCTGCCCCGGGTACCTTGAACACCTCAGCTACTGCAGCAGTGCAAGCCTCAGATACCTCAGCCATGAGAGCTTCGGCAGCACGCGCACGCTCGGGCATGTTCCTCCGCACAAGCGCGAAGATGAGGCGCTCGGCATCTGGAGCAGCAGCACTGACACGGTCAATAAGACGACGAATACTGTTGACGAGATATTCTTCCTCGTAGACTGTTCCCTTACGTCCACGAGCACGCTTTTTCTCCTCGCGCTTACGGTTCTTGCTTGTGGCGCGACTGACTCCCGTTCCAGCGGTTCCCACACTCCCAGCCTTGCCTGTATATCGTGTAAAGAGCGATGCACTGGTGCTGACTCGGGAAGAGGCGGCGACAGAGACATCGTCGGGGATGTCCATACCACCAGCGCGATCTCCTTCGTAGAAAGCCAGAGGGTCTTCAATAGCCTTACGGCGAAGCTCGGCAACACGAGGAACCTGAGCCTTGAGCTGGGCCTTGCAGTCAGCCAGGAATTCGGTCGTTGTGCCTAGCGCATCGGCGATACCAGTGTCGACACTGGCAGTAAGGAGGTCAGGGCGTTTGCGTTGAACAACGAGACGGATAGCGTCTGCAAAGTGGTAGCCCTTGCACAGGCAACGAACAGCCATGTCGATAGAGTCAAGATATTCAAGGTGGATGGTAGAAGCAGCAGAGTAGTCCTTTGCTTCCCAGAGAGCATCTGCAAGGTTGTTGGCAAGGTCAGACATAGCCTCAGCGGACATGGGAGGTTGCTGCTGAGCTGCAGTGTAGAGACACTCTTGCCAACAAGTAGCGCCAGCGGTTCGGTAGCAACTCGTTGCCTTGGCCCAGTTCTCGAGTGACTCGTATGCAAGGCCGGCTTCTCGGTAGGCCGATGTGGACTCAAGATAGGCGGCGTAAGCGGCTGTGAGTTCTCGAAGGCGAGGAGGGTCGTAGCGGTATAGACGGAGAGCGTCGTGGTATAGGGAGTGTCTGGTAGTATAAGCAAGGAGTTCGTCAAATACATCCATTGTTTGGAGATGGCCAAGGGCTTTGACACGACGCTCAAGATGATCATCAATCTCGAAGTGACGTCTAAGCTTGGGGAGAGAGTGCAGGTTTTGAATGAAGGGGAGGTATTCGCGAGGATCGCGCTGGGACTGCTGAGCGACAAGGAGGGCCAGATCAAGGTTATAGAGCCCAAGGGCATTCTCATATAGTCGATTGACGTCGACCAAGAAGCAGATATGCTCGACTGCCTTTTCAGCAATCTTCTCATCCTCACGCATCAGCTCAGCGACTAGAAGAAGGCCGTCGTCGAGTGCAGGTGGAGACTTGCAAACGTGTGCGGTAATGGTGTTTTGAAGGTTGGTAGCCTTGCGGCTCTGGAGGGCGTCGAGAAGAGCATCGCAGACCGTGTTGACTTTTGCAGCAGAACCCCGTGGAGCGGGTGACAAATCAGAGGGGATCGTATCAGCTCCAAAGCCGGTAGATCGCTTCGTATCTTGATACATGGTCTGAGTAACATCCTCAGCACTGGTCTAGGTTAGTGATGGTCCTGAAAGGTTGAAACAAAAAAGCATACCGGAGAGAAGAAAGGAAGAGATCGATATGAGCGACGTCAGGGATCTGGTCGAGGAAAAGGCCAACATTGGCCAAGAATTGCTCGGGCTGATGGTCGTAGAGAATGTTCATATCTACACGCTGAGTGCGACAGTATGAGAATGCTCGAGCGTAGTTCTTCTCATCAATTAGGTTACGGATACCTGCCACGACCATGGCTCGAGGGAAGACGGTCTCCAGGTTTCCACGGGGCATCTGCAAAACAATGCTCATATTGGCGGGAATAGCTGTGACAAGTCGCGATCCACGCTCCACACTGCGGCAACGTTCGTCTGTCTCGGGGTCATCTGCAGGGACTTCAAGATCTAAGAGAGCATTAGTAGGTGTTCACGAAAGACAAAAGCGTGACTTACCATCGACGTTGGCGGACAAGTGAACAAACTTGACCAAGTGGTTGTTGGTAGTGAAGATAAGATGGCTGGGTGTGACGATAAATGAAGTACAGTTCTTTGCCAGAAGACGAGAATTGGCATAAATATGGCCGTTCCTGGAGAGACCAAAGGCAACAATCTCATCATCAACCTTGCTAATCTCAAACCAAGGCAGCTGTGTTTGGAATTGCACAGGCTGCATCTCATTTCCAGACTCGCTGATCTGGAATAGCTTTCCCGAGTTGTCCTGGCCATACCCAGTGAACGAATTATCGTCTTGATAACTGGTTGTGGCGACAAGAACCCCCCGAGAGTTGACGTCTGCGGCAGATATTTCACCTTCACCCGCAGCCAGTACGAATCGCTGAGCAAAACCCTTCTCCTCTTCGTAACCGAAGTAATGGAAAGCATCAGCAACAGCGGCAATCCTCAAAAGAACATTGTACCCCGGGCTTGCCATCTCATCAAATAATACCTTCTTGGAGAGCTTCGGCTTGATGGATCTACCGTTCTTGACGGGCCACTCATAAACATCGATACCCTTGCGGTGAAGAACCGCAAAGGACGTGTTGTCACGGCCGAATGCAACGTCGACTGCCGCCGCAGGAGCCGTGATATCGAACATTGACATAGGGGGCGGTACGTTGGCTGTTCGGAAAGGGGTCAACTTGACTGTTTCGCCGTCAATTACCGCAACGGCACCATTGTCGTGCGGCGGGTGGCACGATCCCCTTGCTGTATGGAAGATGTGCTCTGTCACAACGACAGTATTTGTTGAAGTAGCAGCAAAGCGCAAAGCCTTCTCGGGATGCCATGACAAACATGTCGAGCTAGCCTCGATAGGGATCTCTTGTTTGAGGTACCAGTGGTAGTTGCCCATAGTCCATAGCTGAACCATATCCTTGAAAATGACCGCTAGGACAGTCGAGTCCGAGTTCCACTCAAGACGTATTCTCTCATGAGCCTCAACTGGCCCAGAAGGAGAACGAAGTGTGAATTCGCCGTGCCGCAAACCGTTCCTCTCGAAAAAGACCACATCGATCTGGGTTGATTTTCGCTGAATACCAGCCATTAAGTTCCCAGCTGGTCGCCAGCTCAGAGAACTCTCGAGGCCATCAACTGGCTCACTTGCACTGTCCAGCTCTCCTTCCCGTGAGTAAACTCGAATCACACGGCGTGAGCCTTCTTGAACTGAGTTGATGGCCACATAGGCGCCATCGCCTCTCCAGCTAATGGTTGTGGCACTATCCTCGTGAGGACTGGGCAAACCCTCGTCGACTTTTTCGGGGATAGTAGGATCACGCATGGCCTTTGCACCTCGACCTTGAAACTGGGTCTCCTTCTTTCCCCATCCGACGGATACGTGCTTCGATGCATTGAGGTCCTCGACTGTCATGGGGACCTCAGCAACTGGGTCAAAGGTTGAACCCATGAATATGACATTGTTCTCCTTTGTGACAACAATGAGGAGTTCCTCATCAGGGGACCATCGCGCAGCAGCAATACCAACATCTATAGAGCCAACAATCTCAATGTGAGCGCCTTGTTCTGAGAAGTCGTCTTCTCGGACTGTAACGATATCGCCTCCTTCAAAGACGAGACATGTAGTTGCTGAGCCACTGAGATACTGCAAACTGACGACCTTGTCGACAATGAGGTCTGGTGATGGGTTTGGAGCCTCCCAGCTGGCTACAGTACTGACTGAGCTATATGAAGTAAGTGACTATTATGTGTAAATTATTCTATAGACGATGTACTTACATGTCTTGATCTCCAGAGATTCTCAACAACTCAATCTCACAGCTGTCCTCAGAAGGTTGGGCTAAGACAAGAACCTGATCCTTCTCAGGATCCCAACACGCAGCTGTGACATTATCGCGCTGGCATTGCCCAAATCGAATGTTGCGAAGATTGCGCATCTTGACTATTTCTCGCCTCACCACCAAGGCCAAGCTCTAGTTGTCTGATGATCTTCACCAACAGCACACAGTAACTGTCGATGTAACTGAAGCGGTACAGAATGGGCAGACTATAGGCCTGTATGCAGCTGTCGTTCGACCTGTTCTGGTCTGTCGGACAAGGCCGAGCGTGCAAGTGGTGATATTTTCTTGGTGTGGATGAAATGGGCAATCAGCGGCGATGGATTTGCTAGATTTGGTGTCGATGCCCGGAATCGAGATTTTTTGCGGTACCTGATCAAGCTGGTGGGCGAAGTACTGATGCGGGATGATGGGGCGGGAAAGATACATGCTGTGACTCCCAGGTCATGTACTCGCCATCTCTGAAAGTTCTGGTCAAGGGCGGGCCTGGGGAAAGAGCTTTTTAGGTTGCATCACTTCTTCTCTTTTCCGTCTAGATCAGCTCTTTACAGGCAATAGCGACCAACCTAGATTTTCGTAACTATTCCGGGCCTCGGCGATTGAAGAGTTCATCGCCTTATTTTTATCTAATTTGAATGGCCACATTGATTATTCTCTTTTTCTTATTAACCTTGCTCCCATTTCCCACCTTTTTTGAGCTGATGATTTACTGTTCCCAGTTTCACGCTCTATAGTAGCTCTCGCCATCACATGCCGATCGCCCGCTACCGGTTGAGGAACCATTGACTTCTCTCCGCATTTGCTCTCAACCACTACCATTCAACCACCTACGTACCGTATCGTGCTAATAAACGCTACTACTTGCCGTAGTAGCCATTGTTTATTCAAACTACCACCAACACATTCATCTATAGTGATAGCGATACCATCGCCATCATGGATGTTGCATACAATCAACACGCCGACCGATCTCGTCGCAAGAATCGCTCCTCGTCCAACCTCAACCATCTCTCCCTCGCGCCCTTGACCGCCAAACTCCCCCTCAACGACGACGAACTTATTGCCGACGCTATCGCATCCCATCCTCACTCGCCTATCCATCCAATTCCCTCCTATATCCAGGGAAAGTCTGCTCCTTCAACACCACGTCTTCTCGCTCGATCCCCAACAGCATCGCGCTCGAGGTCCCATACCCGAACCCCCTCAACACCCCTCGCCAAAAGCAAATCCGCGTCTCATCTCGCGGCTGGCGCATCACGCAAGACTCATTCTGGTCGCGCAACGCCCAGACGCCACAAAGATGATATGAGCTTTAGCATGCGTAATCGCAATGATAGCGATTGGCTGCTCAGGACAGGCGCGCTCATGAGCTCCGAAGCTCGCGAGTCTAAGGGTCAGACTTGGCTTATCTCGCGTCAGAGTTCTACCAGCCTAGGGGGAATGGACCCCGACGAGGATGCTTTTGAGAGTGAACTTGCTCGCGAGCGTGAGCTTACGAGCCGCCATGCTAGTCGCCGTGGTAGCACTGCTGAGGACGCATCTCCATATGCTAGTCGTTTCCCCAGCCGCACTCACAGTCGCTCCCACAGCTTGACGCGACCAAGGAGTCTCCTCCACTCACCTCTGGAATTCTCAATGACTGCTGATGGGTCCTACTTCCCCAACCAAGAAGTCAACAATGATCTACCCGGTCCTGACTTTGTCAACCTCGACGAGAAGCTTGAGGAGCTTGAGCAGGACTTGTCCCAAGATGATGAAGCTACCGTGCGACGCCTCGTGCGCAAGGGCCAAGCTAACACAGGGACTTGGTTCGGTAATGTCTGGTCCCTTTTCTCCGTAGAGGAAGACGATGAGGATTCAGAAGATGATAGTGACGAGACTCCTCAGGAAGGAGATTCTCAACTCGGCCGCTCCCGTAGTTGGTCCTCCCGCCATCTAGCAGGCATATCGACAGCCCCAGAAGAGCGGATTCCACCTCCAGGAACCGACGAAGGTGGCTGGAGAGATGCAGCCTGGTTATTGAGCGTGGCGTCCAAGGTGATGTTTTAGAATGAAGCGACTAAACACAAGACGATAAACCGATTATTTATTATATAGGCAGTAAAGAGATTGGATAACACAAGGGTATATATGGGTTAAGAGCGTGGTTGGTTGATAATATATTTGGCGTACACAGCTTCAGTCTCGCAGTATGGGAGCAGGCTTCATAACAAGATTGATTTTGGTCTACTTTCTCCTGCTTATTCTAGAATAATGTCCGATTATCAACAGACTTTTAAATAAGTGACAATCGTACTTAGCTACCATTGTAAGGAGAGGGCTCCCAGGTAACGTACTCGACTCGACCCTGGCACTTATCGGCAAAGCTCCGCGCCGGCCCAAGGAGCACGGCGCGGGGTCCGTTCACCGCCCCACTCCCGTTCCGCAGCCGGGGCCAGGATCAGCATCAACTGACAAGCAAAAACGACCCGCTCATGGTCGTCTTGGAAGCAAATGAGCGCCACGTCACTTTTGCTTCATTTTTACTACGTTGTAGAACATCTAGGGCTGCTACGTCGGACCCTCCAAGTGCGCGAGAAAGAAAAGAAGTAAACATAAGACAGAGGAATACCCACCATAATCGTGCGGCCAAGCTGAGAAGAGTGAGTCAAAACCGGTTTGCGGGGTGGACGAGTTATCACATCGCAGGAGGGTGCATTGCAGGCCTCGAATGAAACTTGTTCCGCGTGTGATTGATAAAAGGGTCTTACAGCTTTGAGTCAAATGGGAAATAGTCACCCGTCGAGGCCTTCCAGGTGCGGTTCATGACTCTTGTGCATGATAGTCTGAGGTAAAGGGCTTAGCTGTGCTACAAACTTCCCGGGAATTGGGTCATTGGTGGTTCGACTCTGATGTCGATATGTGCAACAAGAGATGCCGATTATGCCGCTTGTCGATGCCATGTGCAGCTACAGATCTGGGTCGGTCGTGCATTAGAAGCTCTTCTGTGACAGTTTGCGGTGAGGTCCAATATGGTGGGTACCCAATATCAAAGTCTCAAGACATGGATAGCTTGATAAGATGCTGAGTCGTAGTGGGAGTTGTTGTGTTGTCAAGCACGCTGCCCCTCCGTAAGGCATGTTAAGTGGACTTGAATCCAAGTTCAAAGTCTAAAAGACCAAGTTTTATACAACTCGTGACTTTAAGCAGCTTGATCATGCCATCCCAGAGAAGGGAATAATCAAGTAAAAGAAGCATTTGTTCAGCCGCCGGTGGTCAAACCCCGCCATCAAGCATTCAAGCGTAACCGTGCACGAGGGCCCTGGCGGAAACGTCAGTGAGGGGTGCTTAATGAGATTGATCAACGGACCCTGCAGGACCCAATATCAGTCGAAGCGAGAGCAACGCAAGCCACAGGTATACAGCATGACAGATGTAGTTGGTCTGCGACGGAGAAAATGCCGCACCAAAGTCTTGATTGCGGTGGCTGGTGTGAGAGACAAAGAACAACTTCAACATCGAGGGTGCAGTGCAATCAGCGTGGGGTTTCGTTTCATTGAACGGGTCCAATTTCTCGAGTCGAATTCAACCGGGTGGGCCTGCGGGCATAAGACGGCGTGCATGTCATCCTAAGCTTGTGAGTGCTGGGGAGCTTTGGTTCCCAAGACTTGGAATCTTCTGAGAGAAGCTCCCTTGCCCTACGGCCGAGATGCCGATCGTCTCCTGTCTGAGAAATACCAAGAGTTGAGAGTGTGGACCGGTGACTCGGTGAACGTTGCGTCTTGTCTCGGGACGTTGTGCCTGAGTATCTTGCAGTTTGTATCTTGCAAGTATAGTATCAAAGCAGTGGGCTCGAGAGACGAGGCATAAGCGGCGTCCTGTTGTGTTTGTCTCGGCCGAGAGGGCTTGAGTGATCCACTGTATAACACACTATCCGTACAAGTGATAGAGCCAGCAACAAGTGGAGGAACGCAAGAGAGTGAATTGCTTCAGCTCCGGGTGACGACTTCCCGGGTCCCGGGGATATGCCACAGCTGGGGATTTGTGTATTTAGTCACGCGCTGGGTTATGACCGGTGTGCTGGATATCATGAGACACTGGAGCCTTGTATGCTATACACTGCGCGTTATCTGTATGTCAGCATCTGTATGAGGGGATCAGGAAACAATGGCTGTGAAGAATAGAACTCCGGATACAGGCCGAAGAAAACGTTCCGCCTCATTGTAGCATCTGTACTGTACTTTTGGTATCCCGGTTGGTGGTGCTTGTTTGTCTGTTGTCGTTATGGATTAGCGGACTATTTCCACGCTAGGCGGACGCGGTTGAGAGTCCCGGAGAACCAGAACGAAAAGGACGATGAACTTCCTAAATAGTTAGAGGGGATGGTCTGTTAGGGACCTAATCAGCGGTGACATCGATCTGGTGCAGAGTCAGCGATGTTGAGGAATATTTCTGGTATTAAGCTATCTCGTGCGGGAGCGCACGTACGCATGAGCATGGGCATGGGCATGGATGGCACTGACATGATTTTGGTAGACGTAAAAAAAAGAAGAAAAAAAAAAGAGTAAGACCAAGAGATGGACGATCATTTACGGATTCTGGATTGGTGTCTCCCCCAATGGAAGCTGTGGAATCTAGGCCTTCTGCTTCTCGACGGAATGGAACCAAATGATGCAACAGCTAGGTTCTGTTGGTGCATTTTGGTATCCTCTCCCCAATTTTTTGCACTCTTCTCTTGTCTCTTTTGGTGACTCTTGTACAAAACAGTGAGCACCGACGTAATCGGCAGGGCCCCTTCTTCGAGGTCACCTCAAGTAAATGCCTACAGCAGCCACCAAAAGATCCAATTCCATTTACAAACCTTGGAACTCTCCTCTTTTTCTTTCGCTCCGCCCTCTCTCTCTCTCTCTCTCTCTCTCTCTCTCTCCCTATCGACCTAAGCTATCTCCATTCGCATCTATTCCTTTAGGGTACGAAAGCCTCAGCGGCTTCTCTCTCCTTTTTTGTATATGCCCATGTCCCTCCACCCCCGAATTTTACTCCCTGCTCGTGCCTCAGACCTGTGACGCTATATCCAGCCACTGTCGTCAGTCGTACCAGAGCAGCCCGCTTCGGGATCTCCCGCAGAACAGCACCTCCAAGTCGCTGGGTCAGTCACTCACACATTCACAGTCAGTCAGTCAGTGTCAACCACACGCGCTCAGTCGATATTTGCCCGTACGCGAGGGCACGGCTCGAGATTGGAATAGATTGATAATCTTTTCCCTTGACAAATACCTTTATTCAGTATCTTTTACACCAAAGAATCGACTGCCCACCTACGTCCCACTTTGATTAGATCTGCCCAGGTAAGGAAACATCAACATCAATCACATTGCATCATGGATCGCATCACATCGCATATCTCCCCTCCCTCCCTACCAAAAGCCAAGATATGCATATTCTGTCTTTTCCGATACCCTTGAATTGCTTCTCTCATGTTCTCTCATTCACACCAGCCATTCCATTTCTTTACCCTCCCCAATATGGACATGAATGTCTCTGGTCTACCTATTCGACCGGTCGCCTAAAAAAAAAAATTTGTGGTTTTTCCGCACTAAACACAACACCATCCCCCACTCATTCACTGTTCCGTCTCTGTCTCCTCGAATGGCTGGCCATAGCACATCACGGTCCAGTCGGTTTTGACGCCCTGCATCTGCTAGAGCGGCTCAACCCCACCCGCGATGGCTCGTCCGAGGATAATGGCTTTGAATATGGCTACCTGGGTCCTGAGGTACCTTGCCTGCCTTACCTGACTTGACTACCTACCTTACCTAGGTATCCATGAATGAATGGGTGGATGGGATGGTTGATTTCGAATGCAAATGGACCCTCCCTCTCCATCGTTAGCCCCTCACTTATGAGTTAACTGCCCACATACCAGCACCCGATATCACACACTTGTTAACCGCCGCCTTCTAACAAGCACAAACCATATCTCTCAGACCCTTATTTTGACTCTACTCTTCCTCGTGCTCTACTCTCCTCGTTTCTGCTCTCTTTTTGCTGTTCCTCTGTCTAAAGGTGTCGATATCTAGCTCCTGGCTTATATATCGTCATACCCCAGGATAGTTGCAGCTCCAGCGAACTCAAAAAAAGGGACACCCCCCCAATCAACAACCTCAGGTACAAGCAAACCCTTGGGATAGCGCAACGGCCACCTTTCTCCAGCTACTTCTACCGCCCTGACAGAAACCAAGCGTCACTCGGGCGCCATGGCTTCGCTTGATCTGAGACCCCTTGCCAGCCACTCACATCTTGTTCCATTCCGCTCCCGCGGTAACACCTCTAACCTTCAAAATCCTTCCTCTCCTTGTTCAAGCTCAAGTCCAAGTCCAGGTGGCTCTAGCTTTTGAATCCTTGTCTTTATTTGTTTCGCGTTCGCTTGTTTGATCTCTCTTGTGCCAGAGTTTCTAACCCCGAGGCTACTACCTAGGCTCTATCATTTCTCCTCTCCGATCGTTCTCATCTGCGGACCCACGCTACTACGACCCCGGAGCTTCTCAGCATTGTCTCGATTCACCACACCTACCTAATACGTTTGTCCAAGGAATATAAACGAACACTACAGCCAAAATGTCGCCAACCGAGGAGAAGGTGGGCTTGATCTTGACTGCGAATCCGTTCGAGTACGGTCGCTAACAACCCCAACCCCAGAGTGACGATGTCGATTTCGGTGACAACATCGATATGATCACTTTTGAGCAGATCCTTGAAATGGACGAGCCAGGCGATTGTGAATTCAGCTCTTCTATTGTATTTGGCTTCTTCGACCAAGCAGAAGAGACTTTTGACCAGATAAAGGAGGCATTGTGAGTTGAGAACATAAAACAGTGGTCCAATATCAACGCCGTTACGTACATGGTTGGGAATACTGGCTAATTTCTGACCTTGTGTCGACATTACTTAGGGAAGAGGAAGATCTTGATAAGCTCTCATCTCTTGGACATTTCCTCAAGGGCTCATCAGCGACCCTCGGACTCATCAAAATCAGAGATGGTTGCGAAAAGATTCAGCGTTATGGCAAACACGAAAAGCTCGACGGCTCCCCTGAAGATGACTCGGAGGTTTGTCTAAAGCAAATCAAAGACGCTTTTGAAGCTGTTAAAACGGATTACGCCGAGGTCGAGAAACTCTTGAAGCAGTACTACGAGTCAAGGGAATAACGCATTTGTTCCCATCATCATAAAGCCTACGAGATGTCGCGTTCACGATCAAATGGAGGCAGTCTTTTGCAGGCGTGACTTGCCACTTGGGCTTTTGTCACGGAACCTCGATAGGAACATTTTCGGTTCGACAAATACTTGTTGTGTTGGGTACATTCAGAAAGGAAATGGCCGGGTTCATCGAAGCAGATACCCCAGGCCTTGAAACAGCTTGAGGCTTAGAGGACGACCCGTCAGGTCAATGTCAATCATGTTGGAGGCGTTACGAGGTATTGCGGAATGACATCGATTGTCTTTCCACCCCTCTTTGAATTGAACAGCCTTTTTGACACGCATTGTTGAGAGCAGAAGCGGAAGCACACTTTGTAGATAGATTTGACAAAATGCTTGGGATTGGAGCAAAAGGTACTCTGCTCGTAACGCTACTTGGTTCTCTGACGCATTGACCAAAGACTGCTATTCAGCGAGGTCTATCCTCACTTTTCTTTTTGTCTATTGTTGTTGAAACCACTTATCAATTAGTTGATATGTGACTGATTAACTGCATCTCTGACCCTGAGAGCTCTGACGTTGGTGGGGTAATCTTGACACAGCTTAGGTTACCGCGATCTACGGATACAAACTCAGTTGATACGAACACCTGACATCATCGAGGTGTGACAGACCAACGTTAGATACGTTGCACACAGCGTGTTAGTCATTTCAAAACCTTTAGCACTGCAGGGTATGCTTGACTTTTGAATCATCAATTCAACCAGCGGAGTCCCACGATATATGCTTGTAGTTTCACTTGGCTAACCTCACCCAGGACAAGACAAGTCGTAGACATATTGTCACATATTATCTATTCGCAGTTGCACTTGTACACTATCGCTGAGACTGATCAGAATCGTACTGGAAAGACAAATTGGACAATTCAGCCATGCCGCCGAAACCAGCCAGGGCGTCTCCGACGCATTTCGTATGCATTCCCCTGGCCGGGCCGCAGCTTGCTAGAAGCTTGGCTGCTTTCCGCACAGAAGTCACGAATCCTTCTGGCTTTGGTGTTCCACCGACTGCAGTGCGTCCACTCGGCACGATGCATCTGACACTTGGTGTTATGAGCCTCAGGGATGAGGGCGTTGAGCAGGCCAGTGAGGTGTTGAAGAGTTTGAAGTTGAAGGAGTACCTTGCAAGCGCCAACGCTGGAAAGACATCGGCTGAAGAGGGGCTTTCGATAACTCTCAAGGGCTTACATACTTTTCAGACCGCCGAAAAGACTTCGGTGCTGTATGCGCCACCCGTTGATACCGAGGGAATCCTGCAGAAGTTCTGTGAACAGATCAAGGCGGCATTTCAGCAAGCTGGATTGATGGCCACGGAAGACAGGCCATTGGTACTCCACGCAACTGTGGTCAATACAATCTATGTCAAAGATGGTCGCGGGAGAAGACGAGAGAAGTTGACGCTTGATGCCAGGGACATTGTCAGTTCATATGATGACTATGTTTGGCTGGAAGACATGCCCCTCGACAAGGTTACGCTGTGTCGAATGGGGGCAAAGAAGATTGAGGGGACAGACGACGAAGCTTATGAGGTCGTGGCTGAGGTCGGGTTCTAATCCTGAAGCCTGGAGGTTGCGTGAGCATCTTGAGGCGAATATTGCTTTGGAGGTCTTGGCCTGAGAAGCTTAGACATGATTTCTTGTTAGGCAGCTGGATAACGAGACAAGCGAGAAATAGACCGATGAAGCAACCAGTCAGATGAGCAGAGTTTTCATTAGGTTGACGCTTGAATCCTTTTGATATTTGATTACGGATTACCAACCATGTATCATGATGCTTAAAGGCTGACAGAGCGGCAACAGACCACATAGCAATATCGAATCAAGGCAGTAAATAGAAGCTCCTAGATAACATAGGTGCTCCTTTCACTGACTGCCTAGAATCTGCTGTAAATTAATGTTTCAAATTTATATTAATCCATGCCATCATAAAACTCGAGCTATCCCGTTCATCTCACTTCATATCTCAGTGATCCCGGGTCTGATACTGGGTTCGCGACAAGCCGAATTAGCGCACCTTCAGTGGGCGGCCGCCTAGAATTCTAATCAACCGCTCACCTCCAGGCATCAAAATACAGGAACCAAACGTCATCTCTTCAACATAACGCCTACGCAAACCTCGAGCATTGCGATCCTATACAACACTTGATGCCAGCGACAATGCGGAACCAGCACCGCCTGGCCTCGGACCCCACGACTTGACGATCCTCTGCAGTGGAGGGCTATACATCCGATCTTACCTTACAGCAAAAGCTCCGCCTCGTTACCGCAATGAACACTTCTGAAAAGCGCCGTCCAGGGCCAGGCACCTCACCTGCCCATACCTTGCGCACCGGCGCCTCGAGCAACAATCGAAACAGCATGCCTGCTATGCCTCCCCGAGCTGCCATGGCCTCCAATGCCAACGCGAATCCCGAAGAGACCCTTGACACCACCGGCGGTGCCCCGCTCAAAGAGAAGGAGAACGCAGTGACAGGCAGCGGGAGCACAAAGGAAAAGGACCGTGATAAGGAGCGCAAAGAAAGGAGGGAGAAGAGGGAGAAGAAAGAGAGGGAACGGGAACTCGAGGCTGCGCTAAAAGAGAAGGATGAAAGGATTGCGTATCTGGAGAAGGAGATGGGCATCATGGAGCGAGAGTTCCATCGCGAATTGGATAAGCTGAGCCAGAACGAAAGCGAAACAGCCACATTCTGGCAAGCGAAGCATAGTGCCTTGAACCAGCAATATTTACGGACGGATACTGAATTACGACTTTTACGTGCAGAGGTTGAGGTTCGAGAAGGCGAACGGGAAGAACTTCGAGAGGGTTGGGAGGTTCTACGACGAGAGCTCAAAGAGCGAGATGACGAGATTCGAGGTCTTAGAGGACAAGTGCGTGGTCTGAAAGAGTGGGTGAGTAACAGCACAAGGACAGATGGGCAAGAATGCGATGAGGTGTTTGGTGATGGCATGGCGAGGTTAGGCAATGGATTGCAGAACTGGGTTATTGTGAACTTTCGCAAGGCCAAGATAAGTAAGTCATCTTCTCATCGAGGGCACGGCTGAAGTACTGACATGTGCAGACCTGGAGACCCTGGATGAAGCAACGTTGGCTGAGGTCAATGATCTTGTGCCTATGTACGAGGAGCTTGCATCGACGCATAAAGTTTACCTCTTGCAGTCTATCGTATCAAAGATATTAGTCGAGATGGTTTTTGACGCCTACTTTGTCGGTCTATCAGAAGAGCAAACACAACAGTTTCGGCAGCTGGAAAAGCTCATTTCTTCATATGGTATGTAATTCACGACTCATAAAGGTCAATCGCTAACTTTTGCAGCCGATTCTGATGAAGCCATCAACCAATGGCGCTCCTCTACCCTTTCACTTCTCCGACGAGATGGCTCATCTCTCAAGGAATCAACATCATCCGTCACAGAAGCTATACTAAGCAGAATAACACGTATTCTCGACGCCCTCTGTGGCACATCACCATCCGAGGCTCGAGATAGTGGGCTACGAGTTCTTGTCAACAACTCAATCGAGCTTGCGCGCCTTGTCGCTGTTCAAAAGGCCGTCCTCCGTGTGAACATGCCCACGGTTCTACCACATCAAAGGGTCATGTTTGAGTCAGAGACAATGGAAGACTTGGGTGGTGAGGATGAAGAGTCTCTGACCGGGAGGGAGATCTGTTGTGTTGCTTTTCCTGGAGTGATAAAGCATGGCGATGAGCATGGTGGACATTTGCAATATCGCAATGTCATTTTGAAGGCAAGGGTACTGTGTAGCCCTGAAGAAGGCTGAAGAAGGCTGAAGAAGGTTGACAACACTGCCTTGCTTCCATCTTATCAAGCCAAGGCCTCAATGACGGTCTTGGTTGCTGGCCATCTATAGATTCCATTACTGGCATTTGCATAAATACTCTTGCATCTAACATTCCGGCAAGGTCGCATTCTACACGACATACTATCAGAGACGGCGAGCGCCGCCTATATACAGGATCTTTTGAAGAGATCTATTACAGTTGACTGACAGGAGTCGGTCTTTAGGGTTAGATTACCATATTAATGAATTACGAATATTATTGTCATAAACTTGCCTTGGCCAATGATCGCCTGATTAGAAGTCCGGAGTGAATTGGTATGGCCTCAGGGAGCAAGAAAACATAAGACTACAGAAGAAGGTGTCAAAATAAACTTAGTAAGGAGTCCCCTAAACTTAGGCTATATTACCTAAGTCTTTTTGTCGTTTAGGATCAAGGTTCTGAGTTTTCTTTCCTCCCCTAATATGGTTACACGAGATAACGATCATCGATCATGGTAAGTATGCTGAAGATACCCTGGTGAAGGGAGTTGGTCTTCGAAAAAAAGATAAAAATTTACAGCAATTAATTCTATAACATGACCATTTCCCCAAAGGATTGCTGGATTTCACAAATCCATCGTAAGTTCCTGCTGAGCTTAAGGACGATACTTGGGGGATAAGTCGAGGTGTAACTGTATTAGTAGTATCAACGTTGGTTTATTATTAGACAAATTAGAACAAGCCACCATCGCATTGCATTCCTCGTTTGGCATCTCTCCCTGGACACTTCTCTACCCTTCCCACATAGGGCTGATATCCGCTTCGCCAATGCATGCCAACTCATGCGTTCATATTACCTACATTCACTTCACGGTTAATTAATTTCGGTATGGGGAATTAGAATAGGATATTCGTATGGCAGCCTGCTTGGCGTGGACATGTCTCAGAGCGGCATGTCGCATTGGCGGTTATCATGGTTGTTTGTTGTTGACTCATAATGGAAAGTATGTTTTGTATGGAGATGGCGATAAACCGGGTATTAAGCTGTCGGTGCGTGCGTGTGTATGTTTCGAGAGCTGTTGATAGAGTCGAGGAAGGGCTCCTCGTCAATTCCTAGATGTATGATCTGATATTAGACTGAGGCCGATCTTATTTTCAATTTCTGTCCATCGTCAGCTTAATCTCGTGAAGCGGAATCTCCAACGTAATTAGAATTGTGCATATGGTGATGTCCCCATGCCATGGGTGAGGGTGAGACTGTCAGACAGGTATTCTGATGGACAAGGGTATATCCTCCTTAACCTGCCAAGCGTCAAAGAGCTTAAGAGTCACCTCGACGCCATCTGATTTACGTACCTTGTCTTGAGCCTCAATTTTGGGGGAGTTTGTGTTTCCCCGCGCTCCAGTTTCCTCCAGAAAGAGCATTATAACTATTCCAGAGGTCGTTTTGCCAACACGTCGAACTCATTGTCCCTTTTCAGGATCATGGAGTGTAAAGGAACTGAAGCCATTGATTGTCTCTGTCTTCAATCCGACACGTGAATTGGTGTCACTCACACTCTGCGTAGTAAACCCATCACTGGTGCCCACGTCGTTGGCAACCAAGACGCCCTCACCTCCAATTGGTCGCTCTGCCTGCAATTATGCCGACTATCTTCGGCTTCGTCCGAGGCGTGTATCATTCTGTGACAGTGGCATGCTGATGCACATGGTTCTCTGCATGCACTGAAGCCATGCACGGCTGCACTGCATTCCCAATGATTTCAGTGTGTTATCGTACATCACGTTGCTGATGTGTTTGAAGGGTGATAACGAATAGAAAGCATCGTTGACCGATGGATGGTTCATATGAGGTTGTCGACGGGCCGGTCCTTCGAGGGAGAGGGTGTTCGTGCTGACGCTCAAACTTGGCGTGTTAAGTTAAAGTTAAGAAGCTCGAGCTTCCGGTTTCTTTGTTCTTCACTGTCCATCCTTCCTCTGCCTGCCCTTGTCACAACAGATCGAAGGCGCTGCATCTCACTTCCTATCGTCCATTGTCCTGTCTTCTTCCCGTTTATCCATACCAGCCATTCCTCGTGTTAGCATCTCAACACAGACTTGACAAACGTGTATCTCCATCACAAACAGCTCCCACACTCTTCTTGGCCAGTTGACCATACCTTTTGCCATTGCTGTCTTCATCGTGAAAATGGGAGACCTCGCCAATGACATAAATGGCTTCATAACCCAGTACAACGCAATGAGAGGACAACGCCATACACGAGATACTATCCCTGCCATGATCCCAAGTTATTATGCCCCAAGCTTGATGCTCTCAGAGAGAGACAACAATGGCACTCCTACTCAAAGCATCAGCATGTCAACCGCCAGCAGCTCGACATTCATGTCTTCCTGCTTTGACAGGCCAACTCCTCAAACCTCTTCGGTTTACACAGAACCTCCTTCAGTTGCCTCTTTACCGGAATCGCAGCCATATGTGACTCCGTCATTACTCACATGCGAGTTCCTCGGCTTCGGGGACTGCGATGTTGTGTTCGACTTGAACGATGAATCCCGCTGGATTGCACACATTGCGGACTTCCACCTTCGCAACATCTTCCCAACGGTGTGCATCTGCTGGTTCTGTGACCGTCCATTCAGAGCATCCTCCCACAACCAAGCGGATGCTGAGGCTTGCTATCGGAAGCGCATGTATCATATTGCAAAGCACTTTCGAAACGGTCTTTCGGGGCGCCAGATGCGTCCAGATTTCTTCCTTCTTGATCACTTATACCAGAACCGGCTGATCAATGAGGAGATGTATCAGAGAGCAAGAGACTATCACGAAGCCTCTCAGGTCCAGATTAGGAACTTGTACCCTGCTGGCTGGAGGCCAGATCGCCATAACCAGGAGCCGGCGGTGGTGGAAGCCAGTCGGTCAAGGCATCGGGGATCGTCGACTCGAAATCGTGCGCCGCAGGGTTACTATCGCTGAGTGGAGAGGCCTGTCACTCGACAAGGCCTTCGGTGGCTCTAAACTCCTCAAGTTTCGTGGCTCCAAGCATGGCTAAGTATCGGGAAAGAACCTGAGGTCATGTATGCCATTTTTCTTTTCTTCTTGTGCTCTCGTTGATTGATTCGTGATATTGCGAGCGTTGTTTGGGTGCCAGAATGTTGATGGATGGTTCGTGGGGATCAGGAACATGCTGTAAGGAGCAAAGGGCTTGTTTTGATAGGGGCGGGTGATGGCAGATATTTAAGAACAAACTCCACACAAGGAAATTAGTTGAATGATTAACATTGAAAATGAAAATGAACGTGGAAAGGAGTCGCGAACTAGGCAGTGAAGATGCGTGAATGAGCGTGGCGATGCCTTCCCACACTATGATTGGACTAGAGAGCAAGAGTCATCACTTACACGAGCTCACATGTAAAGACCTACGCCAGACCTAAGCATAATTTATTGATAGTGGTGTCATAAATGAAGTAAATTGTTATATTTATTTGCGATAAAACTGTGACAAGAATGTCCACATGTTTTATCAAGTCATTGTGCTCGCCTCACACTTCCACAGGGTAGGACGTGTTTGGCTGGCCTCATTCATGGCTCATGCTGGTACCCGAGCATAGCCTCACAAGTTCACAACCAAGACAAGGTAAGAAAACTTAGGACTTATTCTCTAAGTGATGAAAAGTCTTAGGTAAGTTTAGTATATCCTTGTAAGTCTTTAGACCAGTTTATTTTTACACCCGGGCATAACATCAGAAGGTTTCTTGCTCCCTGGGCATAACCTAGCAGAGACCCCAAGCCCATGTTTTACAAATGTGTAATGCCGAAATACATACCTGGTTATAGAAAATGAAAGGATTATCGGCGTTCACATTGAGGCCTTCTTGAAAGTGCATGCGTGAAGTGTTGGCGTGAAACACCGTGTTATTATGCGAGAATGTTTGAATGGCTGAACTTGGGAGTAATATAAATTTCACATTCTGTACCTGTATTCTTTCTGATCTGAACGCCATTTCGGGACCTCCCAAGTTTCCTCGTGTGTTGGGATACGTCTCGGCTATGCGTTCATGTATGACGTGAAGTGTAAGAGATGATCCTACCTATTTATGAAAGCCTCAGGATTGTTTCTACCCAGAAATATAATGAGAAACGATGAATGACGAAAACATTGAACATAAAACTGAACATAAATAGACTATTGCAAGGCGAAGTCTCGAGTCCTACCAGAGACTCGGGCGATCTTGCTTTTTATCAAAAGGAGACCGATTTCTGAGGCATGCCTAGTATCTACGTGAAGCCTAAGGTTCCGAGAGTATGACCTTTCATTTCAGAGAAGTATTGTTCACGTATCGGTCATGAAGACGCGATATAAAAATGCCTCACCGAAAAATGCTTGTTGGCATATTGGGCGATATCTTTACAAATTTGCCGAAAATGAAGAGGGGTAAAGAAAGAGGAAGTCGAGAAGCGTAGTTCACCATCTCAATCGCTCTTTCCTCTGTCGCGTTGCAGCAAAAACACCAAAAGTGCATCGCGAGGTTGGGGTATATTAACTTATTTTGTTCTCTGGTAACTCAACATCAGACAACGTGTCCGAGTGGTTAAGGAGATAGACTTGAACTTTAAATTCAGATATCTATTGGCTTCGGCCTCGCAAGTTCGAATCTTGTCGTTGTCGAAAAGGTTTTTTTGCATTTTCATGCACCAGCGTTGATCGCCCCCCATGTCATTTTTGCTGCGATTCACTCGCGACAGAAAGGAACAGTGACTGAGTCTTGGTCTAATAATCACATTGGTATGTTCATTTCTACTTGTTACCACCAAATGTAAGCGACAATTCCTCATGATCTGTTAGATGTGATGCTTATGATGGAGAAGTGAGATGTTCCGTAAGACTCATACCTTTGCGAATTTCTTCGAACTGTTTGACTACATGGAAGTCAACAGAAACTTTCTTCCACACACGGAAACCCCCGTTGCATTAATAAATTGATGATCTTGACACAATGAAGACCATGGTCATCAACTTGAGATATGATAAGGTTGGCGCATGCCCCACATTTTAACCTTACCCCACGATCGACCGTTGGAATCGTATGGCACAAGCCACGATCTATTCACTGGAAGGTACGATCAGCTTCGTAAGTGTCGGGTCGATACCTTTGCCGGATTAAATGAGCATCGCCCGAGAGTCAGTTTGCCCTCTCTCCAAAATCATGTATGACTCCCCCCACAAGTGAGACTTGAGTCGTCAGCGAATAGCAATGACTACTTATGTACATGTATACGACAAAGATGCTTGCACGAAACTCGGTTGACAAACAAGCATGAGGTTTCAGACGAGAAGCCTTTGTGACACTAATTTTGCAGTATGTGGTTGGCTTTGACACCTGAGCCCGAACTTTCTATATCTGGAGATGAAGTTATCTCACGAATTGAGCGTGATTTGGCCATGTAATACACGAGAGCACCTTTGACGTCCGATCAATTCGATTCCATAATCGCCAACACGGGTGATTAATTGATTTAACGTAGACAAGCTTTGGACTAGTTGTTTTCATCGAGTGCCATTTTCTCCACTTTCTTCTGAAGTTTACTGCTTTCATCCTTCTTCTTTTTTTTGTCTTTTTTTCGGAGACCCTCTGGTTGCTGACCCTCCCCTAAAATCATCAAAAGTTAGTCAAAGTTTAGACTGGATGAACTTGGTGAAAACTTACGATACGGACAATAGACCCAGGAGGAGCGACGGACGACCCGCCAGAAACGATCATGATGTTACGGAGCGGGAGACAAGCGTCTTCGGTATGGTTTGCTTTGCGACAGACACTACAAAAGAGTCTCTTGGGCTTGGGAGGGGGGGCCTCGCCCCCACCCCGTGTTCCCCCCCTTATCCGGAGGGTCCTAGAGTGTGTCAGTACTCTTGGGCGGAGGGCTTCGTGGAGATGTCATGGGGAGATGGTGAAGATGTCGTGGACATGCCGTAGATGTGTCGTTGATAAGAGGAAGGGGAGGAGGAAGAGTCGGCTCTTGTTGACGAGGAAAAGTCCCGGTGGAACACTCACGACCGTGGACAGGAGACCAAGATGACTGTAGCAAAAACTCACGGTAGCCATTGTGACGCGACTCGTCATATCTCATTGAGAGAGGTTGAGCTTCTCATGTTGAAAGATGATGGTTTGTTGCATTTCAAGGAGGCATGTGAGAGTTGTGAGAGAAAGATAAAGAGTTCAGTTCCCCTCACGCGCACGAAGAAATCACCTCCAGGTCGCGGCTCGCGTGTTATGGCAGGTAGATTGCTCCTGACCAACCTGGAAGGCAGTTCAGGTACTCGAGGGTAAAGACGTTTCGACACTGGCAGGCAGATGTAAGCCAGCTGCACCTTCCCCCCAATACCTACCTACAGAACACAATGGAAGATAAGTGTGAACTTGTATAGCAGCCATCGGATATGGGCTGAATTTAGAGTATCTTTCCTAAGTTTAGGTGAATTCAGGGTCTTTAGTGCCTAAATTTACAAAACTATGAGAAAGATTATTAGAACTTAGGGTAGATGGACTAAGTTTAGTGCGCCTATCATCGTTGCCGTCCATTCCCCCCCATCAGCCGCAATATATGTTTGCGCCCCGTTTCAAACAACGGCCGATGTCTGACGAAGCGGCTCCTGATCTCCCTCCGAGGATGATGTCCAAGTAGTGAAACGTCAACCTTTTTATATCTTACATCGTACTTGACCCACCGTTCGAGGCCAGGCACACGGATTCCCAGAGTCGGCAGCGCAAGAAGTGTCAGTGTCGTACTGATATGCTGAGAATACGGATCCCGCTTGCGTTCGACACCGTAGATAGCGGGGAGTGTGTAGCGAATCTTTCCTGGCGCGTAGTGCTTGAGCAACTTCTCCAGTCGAGCCTTTCGTAAAGGAGGCAGAGCCTTGCGGAATGCTTTGGCATACTCTGCACGATAGGGGTGGACCTGCCACATAGGCCATCTGTTACGTCCAATGCGTATCCAGAAACGACCATCGAACAGCTTGCATCTCGCCCATCCCTTGTGACTGAAAGCCTCCGGGGCATCCGTGAACTCCTCCTCTGTGTTTAGAGGGGGTGACAGGTATGACGGAGGCAAGTACAGCTTTGCAATCGGAAGGGGTTGGGTTGATGTATAGGGGGCTCTGGAGAGTAACCAGTTGATGGATGTTCCTCTGACTATCGGATCGAAATACACACCAGCGGCGGTGAAGGCTTTGGGTGTCGTATTGGAATCGGGAGCCATGCCGGGGACCAGAGTATTGACAACTTTTTCGAGATTTGAAAGGGGCGGGAGATGGTACTCAGGGGTGACAAAATCAATAAGTTTGCGAACTGCGATGGTCATGACAACTCTCCGATGGTCCTTGCGTAGTTCGTTATCAGGATGTAAAGAGCGTCTTTTGAATCGTTTGTTGAAGCTGCGCAGCTTTGGAAACTCTACCAGTAAAGTTCCCACATTTGGATCAAAGTTTTTGATAACGGCCTCCCGAATAAGATAGCGGCTAGCTTCTGCTTCTTCAAGCTCGGTTCTCTCTTTTGATCTCTTGGCTAGAGAGAGGATAGAAGGCTTTTGCAAGGCTTTTGGTAAGGCGTGGTTTCGAACCAGATGTCTGATAGCGTTTCGGGTCGTTAATGTAGGGTCCTTGTTAGTCGCATCTTCTACCCAAGGAATCTTATTCGCTTCGCAGGTAGCAATCAGTCTATCCTTGTCAAATTGCATAAGAGGCCGATATATCATGACACCGCCATCCTCAACTTCCAAAGGCTTCAGGAATGGAACGTCGGAGAGTTCACGGATCTCCTCGGATCCCGGGTACGATTGAACGAGATCTTGAGGGAGATCTTCCAAGAGATTGGCCTTTTCAAGGGTCAACTCGTCACGAATTCTGCGTCGTAGATGTTTCAATTCTTTCAGAGCTGGCCGGAAGCTGAGTGCCGGGGTTGATTTGAGCTGGTCGTCGAGAAGGCCACTCTTGTAGACACCATGTAAATCGTAACATTCGGGTATCGAATTAGCCTCCCTTATTCCTTGCAGACCTCGGTATCCATGCCCTCCGAGTAGTCGCATGAGGACTGTCTCGTACTGGTCATCACTGTGGTGCGCAAAGAAAAGACTGTTGGAACCATGATAGCTGCAGTACCGGCCTAGTGCGCGATACCGGTAAGTTCGAGCGAGGCCCTCGACATTGGGGAGTTGACGAGGGTCGAGACCTTGACGTTTCTCGTCTCTCCACGAGAGAGCAGAAACACTGGCCTTGATTTCAAGTTTTCGCAACTCTTTGGCAACCTCTGACGCTTCATGGTCACTTCCGTCACGTAGTTTGTGGTCGACAACGAGAGCTAGAACACCATGGACTGGGTTATCCGCGATTTTCATGCCGCGGAATGAGCGGACAGCTCTGGTCATGAGAAATGCGAGAGCCATTGAATCTACGCCTCCGCTGATAGCCAGTACTAGAGGAGAGTTAGTCGCATAAAAAAGTTGCAAAGCGTTGGGCCAATTACCTATACGCTGTGGTCTCGCAAAGCGAGCGGTTGGAAACCGAGGACGACAAACAGCGTCGACAGCATCTTTGAACTCGCTGATCTGAATTGGCCGAGGGGCATGATGAAATACGCGAAAGGCCGTAGTCATTCCATTATATTTCCGGCTTGAGCCTGGAGCACAATTGGCGGAGCAGGACTGAA
The DNA here is from genome assembly GCA_013186775.1 of Fusarium dlaminii. Lineage (NCBI taxonomy): Eukaryota > Fungi > Ascomycota > Sordariomycetes > Hypocreales > Nectriaceae > Fusarium > Fusarium dlaminii. The sequence continues at coordinate 251,915 of JAAOAL010000060.1, read as the reverse complement.
GCTGAGGTTGTTGCTGATGCAATGCGTACAGGAAGGGAAAAAGTGGTGATGCCGGAATTCAATTGAAGCTTGAGTGGGTCTAATTGCTTGAATTCCGTCCGACCTAGTGGGGCCGAGCGGGTGTTGTATCACGACGGCCCGGGGGGGTTTACGAGATCTACATACTTGATAACTCAAGAGTGAAGGATCAAAAGTCATGAAAATTAGGGCCTTGATCTTTCGTATCGAAGGATCTCAGCAAACTTAGGGAAGATCCAGGTAACTGGGGTAAACTTGGGTAAGTTAAGAGTATCCTATTACAACTCAGATAAGCCTAGAAGACTTCAACATGAAGTTAGGAACGGGAACCTAAGTTATTTGCTCCATCGTTTTTGAGAACAGTCAGAGTGCATTGACAATTGAGACAAAGAAATTCACTTTTCCAATAACAAGACGAAAGCTCTATTACTCTTGGCATCCCCATGTTGACGACAACTGGGCATACTGTCTCGCTAAGAAACACCGTGAACCAATCTAAATTGATCGATCAGTTTCGCCAAAGGCAGTGATCGACCATAGAATCACAAGCTTCTAGAAACAACATCGTTCACCCTGTACAACGGTCAACTGCGTTAGTGCACTATAAACCAGCCACAGGTACCTATAGTTAGAAACAAAACACGACACAAGAATTAAACTTTTGATAGGTAAATAAACAGCAATCGACCGTCATGTCCCTGTCACAGTCTGTCAGTATCTCCTCAGTACAGGCCTCCAATAACGTAGCAGTCAGTGACAGGTTCGTCGTGTCCCGACAAAGACTCTCACTAAACCATGCGGGTGATAACTAAAGAGAATAGACCCTCATCAACCCCTGTCACCGTCTCAAATGATTCGCCTCCAAGGCATAAAAGGGCCCTAACGAGAAAAGAGCAGAAACAGCCTTGCCAGTTTGAGTGGAGTGTGAAATGCATGTTTTGGATCATGGCCCATTACCTTGAATCCTCTGGTTGTAGCGGCCTCTTGTTGTCCTCGTGCCACCATCACAGGTTATCCTTGTCTTTACTGTACATACATACCTAACTACCTACATCTGCATGCTCCGTACATCCATTACACACACAGTCACGTATTGCCCTGTCTCGTCTTGTTTATTTTTACTGCTTCCTCTCAACTTTTATCCTCTGTCTCCCACTGTCGCGTTAACTGTTTCTCGGCCAAATATTGTCTCGTCGCTCCGCAACAAACCAAAACATCCCGCCCCATGTGATTTACAATTTACTTTCCATCTTTCATCACCTATTACCAGCCTCATCGCTAGCTCTTCATCTACCTTCGCTCCGCCACAGCCGCATTCCTGAGCCTCATATACCCCCTGCGCGGCTCTTAATTATCACCTTTGCAATCATTAAGTATCGAAAAAGCCCTCATGGTGTCCACGCTGGAGCCTCCAACCGCCTCCTCCGTCTCCCGCCGCGGTCCCTCCTCTGTCGTCTCCCGTCGATCTCAATCAGACTCGCGATCGAAACGCTACAATCGATCTCATACCGGCGGGACTTCTCACGCTCTTCACAATGACTTCCCAGTCTTTAGCAGTGGCGATGTGGAGATCATAGTCCGCGCGCGCGATACGCCTCCCGATGCTGCTCCCGTGCAGAACAGATATCTTCTCCATCGCCATACTCTCACGCGCTCGAGTGGTTTCTTTGAGACCAGCACATCGAGCCAGTGGTCCCGCGCTCGCGCACTACCGGCTGGCAATGAGCTCTCCCGCATCGGAGAGGACGGGGAAACAGATTCTGTCAGTGCAAGCGAAGTCAGCTCAGCGTCGCAGAGAGGAAGCATCCATCCACCCAGAAAGAGATGGCGATACGAGCTAGACCCCAAATCTGGACCAAACGATATTCCAATGCTGGTCCAACGAGACGAATCGTCGCGAGATACTACACAATCCTTGTTTGGTCCTGCATCAGCTCCACCTGCAGTCAGTGCAAGAGACGCACGCTCTCAGAGTCGCTCCAAACACTCCCACTCACATTCGCGATCGTTGTCCAATTCGTCAGCCTCAAGTGGTTTCTTCCGCTCTGTCGCCAACCTGAGTCTCTCCTCCAATCACCCACCTCCAGCCCAAGAGCTATCGCAAGCGGACGAGGACCTTTTGCGCGACTACGACAACCTCTTTCGCATCTTTTACAACTACCCGCCCAACCTCGATGGTGTCAATGTCGCAGATGCCTATGTCCAATGCAAGAGCCTGCTCAACCTCGCTGACCAATATGACGCCCTTGCTGTGGTGGGACCTCGAGTTGATCACCACATGCTGCAGTTCCAGTCACGGCTCTGGAAGCAAATCGCCAAATACCCAATCTCATATCTGCGCCTCGGGTACCTAGCTCGCAGCAGGGTGATATTTCAGGAAGCCCTAATTCACGTCGTTGGGCAGTGGCCGGTCGGGGAACGCAGCCTGCGTGCAGCCCTGCCCGACATTGTCTTGGATATTATTGAGGACAAGGTTGACGAACTGGAAGATACGGTCGGTCGCATCGAGGGACGCCTGTACCGTCTTGGGCTCACCAACAGCCGTGGTGAACGTGTCGGCCCAAGCAACAACTACCTCGACTGGCTGTCCATAAGCCTCTTCCGCCAATGGCTGGCCGACAACACCTCTCCGCAGCCGCCTCCCGATCAGCGACGCAGGACGACCTCTCGTGACGGTGGCCGCAGCGTCGCCGCCTTACCCCCCGCCGCCCCGCCGTTGAATTCTGTAGGTCGTGCATATCGCCAACTCGGTTCGAATAATCCCGCATCTTTCCTCGGCCACGATGACTGCAAGCGCTTCCTCAAGCTCACCCCGGAGCTCTACAGCCGCGAGAACCTCCGGCGATTTGAGAAGCGTCTTGATGAGCTCAAGTCAATGGCCCGAGAGATCGTACGGCCCCTCATGGGCAGCAATCTCGAACTCGATATGGGTGGTACCTCACGCACCCCCGATAGTGTCTCTTACCTCACCTGCATCAACGTTGGGAACCGAGACCTGCCTTGGGTAATGGAGGATCAGACAACGGTCGGGCTCGTCACCAACTGATGTGGGTGGGTGAGTGCGTTATCAGCCCTGGATTGGGATGAAAACGGTGGTGGTTGCGTTGATGCAATGCAACGATTTTTATGACCTGATGTTTCTATTTTTTGGATTCTTGCGGATACCCCATGCTTGGACATACTGTTGAAATTCCCCTTGTGTTTGTCTTATGTATATTCACTACTGTCTGGAACGATATAACTAAATGATATCTAACTCGGTATATTCTATATAGACACTGAACGGCCAGACGCTGGCTGGACTGAGGACAGTCGATATGACTCGGATGGAGCTGAGCTCTGTAATCAAATTGATAAGTGTTTGATATATTCTGCATGCGTTCTGTTGTATTATGTGCATTCTGTGTGAACTGCAAGGCCTGAACTGAATGGTACCATCCCTCGAGATTGCTGTAGTGGTGTTATCAGATCTGGCCACAAAGTTTACATGTTTGAGTTGTTGAATCATTTCAAAAGCCATCCCATGTTAATTATACTGAACTTGTCTGGGTGTGTTTATTAGCTTTGAATAGAGTCATGCCGCATCATTTCCTTCCAAGCTCCATCTTCAAAGTAAACAGCCCAGCAGATTACAACAGCACATGTAGGCATTGGTCTTTTAAATGACATATTCTTGTTAATTAGGGTATTACATGAAGAGATGTTTGCGTGTCCATCTCATATCATAATATAATCTGAACAATTTCCTAATGGTATCTATCCAAAACGACATTTTTGCAAACCAGCTACACCATCATCATCCAACGAGCCCAAGTCATGAAACGCCCTTTTCCAAGCGTGACCCGAAAACTCCATCAGACGTTGCTAGTTATTAAATACGCAAAGATATGTGAAAATGGTGATGAGACTTAAGCGCTCTCCTTGTTGGCCCCGCTGGCCACACTGTCGCGACGAGCGATGACAGCAGCCAAGGCGGTATCGTTCTCATTCTCCTTCTCGTCTTCCTCTGCAGAAGAGCCAGAGGTAGGGGCAGGAGGAGCGGTGGGAGCATACTTGCTTCTCTGGCGAATCTTGGCACCGTAACGGTAGAAGATGAAGGGGATTGGTGCGAGCACAGCGGCGACACAGCCAAGAAGGGTGGCAGCATATTGAATGCCCATACCGTCAAACATTTGACGGGCAAACAGAGGGAAACCAGCACCGCAGAGAGAGCGAAGGAATGTGTTGCCGGCGATGGCGGAGGCGGCGAACATGAGGTAGGCATCGACGAGGTAGTTGAGAGCCTGGAGGAAGATGGACATGAGACCGAATCCAGTGAAGAGACCGCTGAGAGTGGGAACGATCCAGTGAATGTCCTTGGTGTATCCAGTCCTAGCAACCATTAGTAACCTGTCAATTGCTGAGTTTGCGAGTAACTTACCATCCAAACCAGAAGATACCGATGGCAAAGGCAACACCACCAGCCATGACGTTGGGCAGACGCCATTCGGGAATAGGAATGCCATTGTTGGCAGCAAGCTTGCGAATGTACCAAGGCTGCTGAGCAATGACTGTAGCACCAGCGATAAGCTGACCAACAATCATACCGAAGAAGCAAAGACCGGATTGACCAGAGCTGAAGCCATGAACACCAACAAAGACAAGAGGGTAGGCAGTAAGGAAAAGGTAGAGGAGTCCATAGATGAAACTCATGTAAATGGAGAGCAGGAGAATAATGGGCTCGGTAAAGAGCAGACGCAGAGGTCGCGAAAAGTTCTTCTGGACGAGCTCCTTGAAGTCAACCTCGATTTCCTCTTGCTTGGCATGGATGCCCCAGTTCTTAGTGCGACGTCGCAGATCAGCCGCCTTGGCGATGAGAATGACAGGCGGGTAAGTCTCCTCCAAGAAGATGATGTCGAGAATGAGAGCAGCGAAACCCATGATAGAAGCAAGATACTCAGTCCAGCGCCATCCAAGGTGAGACTCAACAATGAAACCACCAATGAAGGGAGCGAGAAGAGGACCAGTAAAGACGGACATGGAGAAGAGAGTTATGGCAGTTCCTCGAGTACGGTTGTCAAACATATCGGAAAAGACAGCAGCAACGACAGCAAGAGGACAAGCGCCGAAGAAGCCACTGAAGAATCGGCACAGGAGAATAGTCTGGATATCCTTGCCAGTTGCGCAGCCAATGGAGAAGACAGAGAAACCGAAGACGGAGATGAGAATTGGAAGACGACGACCGCGCAACTCAGACAGAGGAGCCCAAAGCGAGGGACCAAAGGCAAAACCAAGCACGTAAAAGGTCGTTCCCAAAAGACCGACCTCGTTGCCAACATTATACTCGTGAGCAACAACCGCAGTCGCAGCAGAGAAAATAGACGACGTGAAGGCAGATGTCATGGTGGTGAAGCCCAAAACAGCAGCAGTGATAAGCTTCTTCCTCAATGGCCAATTTTGCGAATGCATAGGATCATTGGGTCCATCGAATTCAACAACATACTGCTCCTGCTCCGGCAAAGGAGGGGGATATGGCTTTCCAGCGCCAAAGTTGGGGAGGGGCTTTCTTGAAGCTCGCGACGCTGTGCGGGAACGAAGACTGCCTCCGACAGTGGCATTGTGCTGACTTCGAGCTGTTTGTATTCTGCTGAGTTCTGTAGGATGACGCTCTAGGTCGTTCTGGGTTGAGATACGGCTGATGCTGTTGTATTGGCCAATTGAGCGGCTTCGTCGACGTGCTGAGTTCTCGGAGGATGATGAGGAGACGGTTGATGCGGAGATGACTCGTTCTATTTCAGCACTGTCGCGCTGTTGGTATCGCTGAGGAGAAGCAGCGCGTTCGGCGTCTAGCAGCTCCTGATCCACGATATTCCCCGCCATCTTGACTGCGTATTTATTTCGTCTTCAGTTCAGATTAAAAAGTCAATTGTCGAGAAAACTGGAATTAATGAGTCTAGAGAGGCGTGCGGGCGTAGATATATGTATAGCGTCTACGTCTTGTCGCTGTAAGCTGCAGCTATGACGCTATAGGCTGGCGGGAAAAAGCGAGAATGGATTGATTGCGACGCTAATGTGATGATTGTACGAAAAAGGTCAAGCCGAGGTCGTATGCAGGTAAGACGTTGAGAAGTTCGAGTCAGAGGAGGAGAGAGAGAATTAACTCGATTACTTTTCAGTATGATACAGTCTGTATCTAATCTAGAGAGAACAAAGAGACAGAGCAGAGCAAAACAGGCAGATCATGATTCAAGGGGTGATGCCATCTATAAGTAATGACAAGGTCCGATGCACTCCACTGTAAACAAAGTCCCCAGTCCCAGTCCCAGTGCCAATCTCTTCCAGAACGAAAACGAGATCCATTACTAACTATCGACCCAACACAAGCACTGACAGTCCTCAATCCCTGGCAACGCAGAAAAATCTTCTGCTTGGTACCCTCTTTCACTCGGAAGAGGCCCACTTGTCTTCGGCATCCACGCTCGGCACCGGCGCCGGGACAAGGACCGAGCTGCAACAAGGGGTCATATATCCGATAAAAGTATACTATATCCGTTCTGATCCTCTAGCTGGTGCACATTGATTATTCAGAACACCCGTGTTATGACTCTTTTCTCTGGGATCATCTCGGTAAGCAAAACATTCGGCCGTGTCTCAAGCCAACGGGGCCGAGATCCCGTGGATGGATACCAATCTATTATCGTAAATTCCAATCTTGTTCTTCATAATCAGCTCCGTTGTTGGGCTTCAAAGGTTCCAAAATGCCCCTGCCCCACTGGTTCCCCTATGCTACCTTAAGAGAGATCCGATACTTTTGAATGGTTGTATTTCCAGATTCCTTGTAGCATTGACCAGCTCGTTTATTTAGATGCCCCTGAGTTTATCAACTGTATTTCACCGAAAACCATCAGATGCGAGAATTGCGGTGTCAGCGTCTAACCTCACGGACGACCATCATGCACATGCTTTATTCAGCAGCTTTCAAATCCCGTTATCTTACCAAGACTGCATATGCACTTCGCTCCCTCGCGCATATCGTCAAATCAACAGCCAATGGAGGGAGCCGGCCGAGTCGTCTCCCGTAGTGGTTCCACCTTTGAGCTTCTGGAAAAGCTTGGACAATGCAAGGTGATGTAACATGTTCGGCGTAAGCGACTCCTTCTCGCTATTCGCTTCTTGATGGTCTTTTTTTTCTTCACTTTCCCTTGTCACTCACAACAAGCCGCGGTTTACCGCAAATAAGCCGTAACTATTATTTTGTTCATGATATTCCGCTTGCTACCCACCGAAGGCTCTCGATCATACGGCCAAGACTCAAGATAAAGGCTTTCGTGTAATGCCGGTGCTAAGAAAAAACAACGGAAAATTCTAATGTCATAATATTTATGTTCTATTCCAGGATATATCATCGAACACCCCAACCCTGGTCGAGCAAAGCTGCCGCTTCTTCGAGACTTAACCCCGCCGTCTCAGGATAAATGCGCCAGACCAAAAAGTAACCAATACCACAGATACACGCATATAACACAAATGTCCAAGATGGGCTCAACAGATCCATCAGTGGCAGGAAAGTCAATCCAATGACAAAGTTAGCTGCCCAGCTTGTCGATGTTGCGACTCCACTGCCGAGCGATCGAACAGCCAGAGGGAACAGCTCGCTCTGCATCCATGGCACGTTACCCAGGCCGAGCGCATACGCGGCGACATAAACCATAATGCTCACGAGGATAGTGAGGGCAGCCATCTCGTGGCCTGATGTGGCGGGCGGCTCATCGGGCGCCGTGTTGACTCCTGCCGCCAGCGACAAGAAGGAGAAGCCATACGCAGACAGCAGCAAGCCAGCGATCATGAATGGGATCGAGTATAGGAGAACTCTCCTTCGGCCTATGCGATCAACAAGTCCGAGTGCAGCAACTGTGCCGAGGAAGTTTGTAACGGCGACTACCATAGAGGTAAGTGTTGGGCTTTGGAACCCAATGACCGTGAAGATGGTTGCAGAGAAGTACATAAGTGAATTCTATAGATCGTTAGTTTCGCGTAGTGTTCGTAGTTCGCATCATCACTTACAAAACCACAGAGCTGTTGCAAGCCTTGGAGTAGACAAGCAATAGCCAACGCTCTTCGGTTTCTCCCTTCACTGATTAGAAGCTCCCATCCGCCGAGCCACTTCCAACGGCCAGATGCTCGGAGATCGCGCAAGCGTTGCGCCTCGTACTCTTCCCGCACTTCCAGCTCGATCTCTTTAATAATGACATCCGCATTATGCTGCAATGTGTCGCCATTGACTCGTCGAATCACCTCCTTTGCTGTCCCAGACCTGCCGACCTTGACCAACCATCGAGGTGTCTCGGGCATGAAAGCAATCATGCTCCCCTGGACAATGGCAGGCAGAGCACCCAGACCGACCATCCACCGCCATCCTGTCTCCGCGTGACCGTAGGTCGAAAAGGCCCAGCCGACGATGTATGCGATGACCTGACCCAACGTGATGAACATGATGTTCAGCGTCACCAACCGCCCACGATGCGCAGCGGGTGCTATCTCGGCTATATAGAGCGGCACTACGAAACTGGCTGCGCCAACTCCCGCACCGATAATACACCGCCCAGCGACCATGATTGGGACCGTAGACGACCATGCTTGTAGAAGTGCGCCAGCAATAAAGAGGATGTCGGCGTAGAGGATAACGTGCTTACGTCCGAGTCGGTCGGCGAGGACGGATGAGAAGGGCGAGATTATGAGTGCAAATAGCGAGGTTGAGGATGTAATGATCGATTTGTCCATCGAGGTCAATTCGCGGTTCGAGAGGGACGTGCCTATCGAGACGAGGGTTGCGGAAACAACACCTGTGTCATCTAGTTGTTGTCAGCACGATTTTGAGGCCAAACACCATTTAGTAGATTCTTACACCCGAAAAGCAGACCACTGATACCAGCAGCAAACGTCAAGACCAGGACAAACAAGCTGGGCATTCCACCCTCTGTCTTGCCGGCTTCGGCGGGAGACCCTTGGGCAACATCATATTCAAGCTCTTCTTCGTCGCTGTGGCCCGCAATCAGCGGCGCTTGAGAGCTATCCATTCTGATGCGCTGGGAGGTGCCGTGTTAATTGTTTGAGTAGCGTTAACACGATTCCATGAGGCTGTGGTTGGTGGTCATGAGGAACTGAAGAAGTGAGAGTCGCGGACCTGGGGTCGTTATGATGGCTGATCAGCATCCCTGGTCACATGGGGTTCTCGCCGAGTCGAAGTGTCAAGGTGGTACATCAAGCGCTGGGGTTCAAGAAAAGCTCAACGTCTTCAAAAGTCTAATAACTCTTACAATCCAAGTCTAAACTTAGGCCTATGCTTGAGAACGATTATGAAGAGGCTGCTCAAATCTGTTCAAAGTATCATCGTAACTCAGTTGGGCACCGATTGTTAAGCTTTGTTATTAACAGTCGAGGGACATGTACCTGGGAGTTGTCTGTTCTTTTCTGGCACCACCAAGAAAATCCATGCAAATAAAGTAACTCTCTAACATCCGCTAATATTAAGAACCGTCCGGCATCCGTATTTCCAACACTTGGATCAACATTCTAATTAATTCGCCCTTGATATCATCCACATTCAACCGTTCCAATCTGCGCTCAACTAATGACGTTCTTATTCTTCAGAAAGTAATACCCGTGCACAGCCGCCAACCCCAAAGGCTGCAGCACCAATGGAAGTCGATGCTTCACATGCCTGCTCATAGACTTGGCCATGACAGCCTTGGGAGCTCCAGGTGTATACATCCAATCTTGCAGCAATCCCCAGGTGAGTTCCTGAATGGGAAGAATTCGAGTAAACATGTCCTTTTCGAAACTCTTGATCGCCTTGTCAAGTGCTGCATCATCCTTGTTAGCAGCTCCATTGATTGCTTTTGCAAGTTGCATCGCATCGTCGAGAGCTTGGTTGACGCCTTCGCCTGCGTAGGGTGTCATGAGATGTGCCGCGTCGCCGATAAGAGTTAGGCCTTGCTTATGCTCCCACTTTGAACCGATGGGAAGCATGTAAAGGGAGCGAGGAGCACATCGTCCGTCAGCCAACTCTAGTGCTTGCTTCAGTCGAGGGTCCCAGTCCTTGTACTTGGTGTTGAGCAATGCTTGGGTTGTCTCCTTCAAGTTGTAAGGATCGAAGCCGCAAATTTCTGGCTTCGCCCAGTCTTCATTGTCGGTGACATAGCCGCAGTAGATGTTGAGACTACCATCGCCCATCTGTTGGATTGTTGTTCGGTTGCCATCTGTGCTGGCAAAGACACTTCCACGGTTGACCAACTTCGTTAACTCAGGAGCGTTATTCTCAGCGTCTGTGACTTCAAGCTCGTGCATAGCGATTCCTGCGAACTTGGGGACTAGGCTTGGGTCAATCTCCTTTCGAACCTTACTCCAGGCACCGTCGGCACCGACAATGAGATCGAAGCCATCGACTGTTGTATGGTTGAAGAAGAGTGTTCGGCCCTCGACCTTCTTAAGATGGTGGCCCCATTTGATCATGCCCTCGGGAAGTGACTGGGCCAGTATTTCACGGAGCTTCGAGCGGTCGATCTCAGGGCGCTCCTCAATTTTGTTGTATTTGCCATCTGCGTTTCGAACGAGGTGGTATTCGAGGTCCTTATCAACGATTGCCATGTATTGTCCGTCGTAACGGGCATGCTTCAGGAACTCGTCAAAGAGTTGGGCTTCTTTGAGAGCTGCAAGTCCAGTTGCTGTATGTAGATCGAGGGTACCGCCTTGGGATCGGAAGTTTGGATGGGCTTCCCCTTCGAAGACAGTGACTTCTGCGCCTGCGAGATGTAGGAGCCTTGCTAGTAAACAACCTAGAGTATGTGAGTGGGTGTTATTGAGTAGTTGGACGAGGAGCGTTACCAGCTGGGCCTGCACCAATGATTGCAATCTTGCGGTTTGCCATTGTTCAGTGTGTATAGAGTTAATAGTATGTGAATGTATTGTTCGAGTTTCTGTCTGTCTATTGCGTATTTTCATGTTGATGGGTGTCTTGGCATTTAAATAGTCCGACTTTAAGAGCCGCTTCACCATAGAGGCTTGGTTTAACATCAACACAATACCTACTAATTCAGGGTCTCAACCGGAGATTCAGCGTTTAGATTACATCCCGACGGTCAAACCGGCCCCTAAGTTCAGCCTCTGTGACGCCTCATCAACTGGGTTTACTATCCAACCTACGAATTGCCATGCGACTAAGATGACAGCCAGCCTATCACGCAGTTTCTAGCCGAAACAACGTTGCAATTTAGTGGTAAACTCCCGTAAACGCCGTTTTTGGCAGCAGTTACGATGATGACAGGGCTCAGTGCCTCGTTGTGACGGGCTGGGGCTATGCGCTTAGCGCATCAGCTCGAATGGCATTTCCGTTAATGAGAGGATTTCATTCATCAAACCCGGCTAACAGAATGCCGCTACGGTCACAAGCGCTCAGACACCCTGAGGGACGGTTAGATAAGGAAACTGGTTAAGATAGGTGACGTCTTTCTTATCGCCTATGAATTGCGCACTTTCACAGTGTTAGTGCTGACATCCAATGGTTTTAGTGGTTGAATTAACGGAGATGGAGGTTGAAGCAAAAGTCCGACCCCGGTTTGCAAGTCAACGGTCAACCACATCAAGTAAATGCCGTTGGGCCTTAAAAGACTCGGTCTTTGATGAAACTCGGGTACGAATATTGGTTTGTATCCGAAAGCTGCGTTACTTCGATAATCAGCTCTCAACCACTAATTCAGACATTGCCGTGTCAGAACGAGTTATTAATGGATGCGTGGACTGGCTGACGGCTGTTATACAGTCGGGGACATAAGAAATATCGTCTCATTTCTTAGAAACATCATGAAAGATGTTCATACTGATAACTATCCAGTTCTCATAACTCTCAACATAAGAATATCTCTGGCACTCTCTTCTTCATTACAAAAGCCCACGGAAATCTACAATTTCCATGCATGTACTCATGTCCCAGATCAAGACCAGGCGTCCCGCAATGTCAATGAACCATCTCAAGCGGCGCCCTCTCACATCTAAATGGGTCGATGTCAATTTCTCTCCCGTCTTGGAATAAAGCATCAAGGTGGCATATATCGACTTCTCACGCCAAGAGATGCTGAAGATGAATCTGTCAAAAAGTATGCCAGCTTCAAGGCAGTAGTAGTACCCTTTTACCTGCTTCACCTTGAAGTGCTGCACTACATCTCCCTCCTTCGTATACAGTGTAAGCCACTTGTCCCATACAATCCTGCTACCATCTGAGAACTTTCTCGAGCGATCCGAGTTAAATTCCATCTCTGCAACTTTCCTGGAAATAGGCCTGCCATCAACAGCCCAGTATTCAGAAACCTCCGCTAAAGCATCACAAATATACACAATGCCATTTGTTGTATGGCAGCAATGATCTTCATCCATGTCTTCTTGTGAGATGGTGTATTCATATGTCAACTCCATCCGTTCCAGGTCCCATGTTTGGATAGTTTGTGTGCGATTTTCGAACAAGGGGTTGCTAACTATCGTCAAGTAGTGACTGCCATCATTAGAATGGAACGGATCGTCTGCAAAAACTTGTTCAGGGATCATGATTTCTCCACGTTTCGTTCCTTGAACGTCCCAAATACCATCCAAGTCTGGATCACATCTTGTGTCTGGTAAAACACGACGTAAGTAATCAAGATGAAATTATTATAGAGTTGGCAGTCTCTCAACCAGCTTATATCCTCATCGTTGCGGAGGCGGGTGTTTGTCAACTTGTTAATTAGAGACCAGTCATCCAGACTGTATAGAACAACGGGAGGTGAATCTATGTCGTCAACATTGTAATCTACTCCTAGGAGAACAGTGCCGTTGAACACTACGTCTTTGGGGAAATTCTCTACGTCTGTGAATAAGAGACGTAAGTCTTCGAGATCTATCGCAAAGATATTGCACTTGTCTGCCGCTTTGTCTGGCGGAAAGGATTGAATGATGAGTGGCGTTGCCATATCGCCATCATAGTGGTATTCATATGTGTGATTCCCTCCAAGTTCATCTTCCAACCTCATGAGGTTTGATACAGGCCTGACTCCGTGACTGATGGCATCGGCGGCTTGAGATATGCTCATATAACACGACTTCAGGGAATGACGTGTTTGTCGAATAGTATGAAGTGGGTATCCAAGACGCATAAGATGTTCTTCCCAAACGTGGTTTGGTACACGGCTTTCCCAAAGTCCTTTTGTGATCAATAATGCTCTGAAGAAATCCTTGAGTTCTAGCTCAAAGACGATTTGCTGAGCGAGCTCCGAAGTATGGAAGACTCGGTCCGCCGAGTTGGCCATGTTGCTCGCGTAGTTGGCTCCAGAAATATGCAGGTATTTCGGTGTAGAGGACTGTAAGAAGGACAACTGGTCTTTTTGCTGACTAGTTGGGATTCAGAAAGAGTGACACTTGTGGTGATGATGATGATGATGTCTGAGAGGACTAGACACAGAAAGCCTTGATGTTGTACCAATTTAATCTTTAAGAGAACGCATTCAAAGATTTATAGAACGAGGCCAGGCATCAGCCCGAATGGCTCAATGTCCTAATTGCATTTGCCTTCGTTTGTCCCTTGGTCCATTGAATACTCCATCGGCGCCTAGACTTGAGGTGGCTCTGGTGGTCTTTCTTAACTTGTACTGGTTTCATAAGTTCTTTCGTTCACATAGTGATATTTGTCGTTGGTTTGTGTCTGAAGTTGGTCTGTGAATAGCAAACGAAGTAAGGACAAACACATCGAGGTATCTCGATTCTCACTTCAAATACAATTGATAGAACATATTCATAAAATATAACAGGATTGATTGTATTTCATATCATATTCTCATCAAGACGTCTCATATCGGTTATAGTCTTGAAGGATGACAAGACTGCCCAGACAGGTTTGGCGTGGTGGACACGGAGCCCCTGTTTGATGATTTTGTCAGCCAAAGCGCGATCTAATTTGAATCTCACTTGTTTCCCTTCTTCACAATTATCTCTATAGCCTTACCGGGCTTTTTCTTTACATCACTGTCTTTAAATTTTGCGATGGGGTTAATACCTTTCCTTGTACGAGTGATCGCCTTCACTCTTTTGGCGACCCTCCCAACTGTTAACGCTTCACCTGCAATCAGCCTCCCTTACCCCTTTGAAGCAGACAAACTCTACGACGTCAAAATCGAGCAAAGAATCGGGCCAGACTCAGAAGTCCGCAAACGGGCAAACGCTTACCGTGTCTATCTCGCGTTGACACCGCCAGGATGGGGTACAGGGCCTGTATGTTGGCTTGCAAAAGAAGTAGACATAGACGTTACACAAGTCAACATCACGATTCCTGCAGATGCAGCACCCAACCAATCACGAATCCGGATCTCAACTGCTTTCTTGAAGAAAGGCTCCCCAAGAAGTATGGGCTTTTCTTATAGCAGTAGGACTACCCTTGTTGGAGCGAATGCAACTTGGAGTCAGAAGGAGTTGGACGGGAGGAGCCATATTGATGCAGAGGAAGTTTCTTGTTGGGCTTTTGGATGTGCTAGGACTTGCCAAGAGACCTATTACACTACAAAAGATGAAGAGGATGGGCCGATTGGAACCAAGGCATATGCTTGTATCAAACAGTGTGCAAAGGATCTGAATCCGCGAAGTAACGGGGCAATAACAGGGATGTCGATGTCGAGGATATTGGCTGTGGCTGTAATGATTGGGTTTATTCATATAGTTGCGGGCGTACTTTAAAGGTGTCTAAGAAGTAACAGGAAAGTATTTGGAAATTTAGCATGTTTAGTGTTTATGAATATCAAAAATAATATTCCAAAGTTGTCTAGAGTTACATCGAGACAGACTAACTTTAGCCTTATTTTTAAACTTATTCTTAAAATCTTGCAGCATTTTATGAGCTGGCATGCTCATAAAGGCAGAATCCATCTCGTGAAGAATTTGAATTCTGCCCCCTGCGGGAGGTTGGTGGTAAATCACAATTAATAAACACATGCTTGCTATAAGATGATAGTTATTTTGTAGCTATGAACCTACAGTAGTCTCCTTCCCTCTCTTCTCCAGAGCTGTTCCCTATTTCTTATACACGCTGCGCAGAGCATCAACCAATTCCACCTTTCCCCTCACGGTGTTCTCATCATACACGAAGTTCTTTGCAATAATGCCGTCCACCAAGCCGCAGGTCGTCATCTCCTTGAACTCCTCAGCATAGTATTCAGGAACAATTTGCTTCCAGTAGTCAAGCAGCTGGTCCTTCTCAACAAGCTTCAGCTCATATTTCTTGCCTGTGATTTCTTCGACTGCCTCCTTCAGATCAAGAGAACCGTAAGCCCTTGGGCCGAAAACGTTGAAATAGTGAGGGCTGGGCTTGGCTGTCTCGGCCAAGAGGGCGTCGGCGCAGTTTTCGGCTACGTCCTTGAGACCAACCTTGGAGTATAAGTTAGTATGATTTTCTTCGTGTTCATTGCAGTTCTTGAAGGTTCTACATACCAAGGGGATCTTGTAGTCAATGGGTGCAATCCATGAGTAAATAGTTGGGCTCTCCTCCTTTGCGGCATCGAGGAGATGAGCCCAGTCCTCGTGGAAGTAGGTAGGCCTGACTATCGAGACTTCTGGAACAGAGTCCTTGAGAAGTTCGTCAGAAATGTAGTTTACCCTGAGGACTCCCTAAAAAGAATTGAAGTTAGTTTTCTGCTGAAATTTTCAAAATGAATAGAAGACATACAATGCCACTTGAGTTATGAGCTCCGATAGCAGAAAGAATCAAAAGTCTCTGGATGTTTGCCTTCTGCAGAGCTTTCTTCACATTCGTGCCAGCTCGAGTTGCCCAATCACCGGTGTCAGTCCCGTCGTAGGTAGGAGGTGGGATGTAAAAGACTGTGTTTGAGCCTGTAAAATCAAGGCTGTCACCGTCTCCAATGTCGCCCTTGACAGCTTCGAAATTCGAATGCTTGAGAAACTCAGGAGGGGCTTTGGAAGTGTCTCGATAGACGGCACGAATAGTCGGTTTGCTCTCAGACTTTAGAAGAACACGGATGGTCTCTCGACCAGCCTTGGTTGAGGCAGGGATGACAGTGATATGACGAGACATACTGGCGGAGAGTTGGTGGAGTTGTAAACTGGAGTCTGTGAATCTAAAGCCTGAATTATGATGATAATTTCAACTCTTCAACAGACATCAAGACCTTATATACAAATTCAGCCGCCTTCAAGTCAAGTATGAGATCCATGTCAGATTACAAATATTCAAGCGGACTTGCGGCGCAACAAAGTCTGAAGGAGCGCCATGATCATCCGCGTCTTGGCAATATTCTAGATAATTTGAAGCTCGAAAGTCCGCTCAGCAATACAGGCGGACCTTGAGAGTCCGAAAGTCCGAAAGACCGCCTTGTTAAAACTTGGCTTTGTGGATCTCGGATAAGCATAATCTGACCATGTTGACGATCATTTTCCGCCGGCTTACAAATATTCGCATCCCGCGGGTGCCTTCATTCTGAATATGTTTAAGGTTGGTATGAGTTTGTTTTGTACGTGGCTTGATATCACAATTGAGTGAGAACTGAGAAAAAGGATGTCTTTTCTGGGTATTTTTGTTGGCTACTATGATCAATGGGATATCTCGTTTGATCCTCAACATCAACCCAATGCTTCGGATAACCAATTCGTCAATCCATCAACCACCAATCATGAAGCATATCAATTCGCCATCAAGTATCACTGGCGATCAACCCCGCATCAGTCCAGATAACTGAGATCAATCTGCCTCTATCACTAATTTCATGATAGACTGTTCAATTCATTAATATTTCTAATCAGTGAAAATGTCGCCATCTGCCACCACAGGTAGCCCAACAGGACAATCCATCCTAAACACAGCAAAGGCCCGAGATGGCAAAGTGAAACGCATTCACAAAATTCCAGAGTTTTCCACCAAAGAAGCTACGAGACAATGGCAGCTGGGGCAAATGGCTGCAGCATTTCGTGTGTTTGCCAAACTTGGGTATGCTGATGGAAGCAGTGGCCATATTAGCTTGAGAGGTTTGCAACAATACTTTGATGTTTTACCACTGGACTAACGAGAGTAGATCCTGTTGATCCAGAAACCTTCTGGATCAATCCATATGGGGTTCACTTCGGATTACTGACCGTCTCTGATATGGTTCACATTGATGAGAATGGCAATCGTATCGGGGGTGCAGAGAAGCCTGTTAACACAGCTGGTTTCATCATTCACGCGGCCATTCACAAACGCCGTCCAGACATCAACGCTGCATGTCATCTTCACAGTCCATACGGCAGGGCCTGGTCAACCTTCGGCAAGCCTATCGAGATGATCAATCAAGACAGCTGTATGTTCTACAAAGATCTTGCAGTCTATGCTAATTTTGGGGGAGTCGTTTTTGCCAAGGAAGAAGGCAATAGGCTTGCTGATGCTCTTGGAGCCACCAAGAAGAACATCATTTTGCAGAGCCACGGACTTCTTACTTCGGGGGGTACCATTGGTGAAGCGGCAGCGTTCTTCATCGCTTTGGAGCGAGCATGTCAAGCACAATTGCTTGTAGAAGCTGCTGTGGCTCCTAATGGATCTCAGCTCAAGAAGACTATTGTGAGTGATGAGGAGGCGCAGTATACAAAAGACAACACAGGGAGTCCTGAGGCGATGTATATGCAGTTTGAGCCCGAGTATCAGATGCTTCTCAGGGAATCGAAGGGCGATTTTTTGCAATAAAGAAATAAATTATTGCAGAATGAAAGAAAAATGCTGTCAATTAAACAAAACTTGAACCTCGGACGATGTCCTAGGCATTGACACAGTATCTTGGCATTCCTCTAATTCGTCTCCGGGCAGACGGCCCTATGGCTAAATCCTCCAGCAGTACTCAACGGTCCGCGATTACCTGCATCCTATGACACTATAAAGTGCGAGTTGCTCTCAACTTCCCACCAGGCGATTTTGTTCTCTCTGATATCGATCTTCTCCAGCCAACGCCTGCGATCGCCGTTACTGCTTAGCAAGCCATATAACTTCAAAAACGGCTAAGAATTAATCATCAGGCTGAATGAAATACGAGATCAGAGCCTGGCTGTAACTTAATGAGTCACGATTGACCTCTGTGAGCCCACTGTATCAGCAACTCGACTTACACCATCTTGTTCTCATTGTCGGAGATTTCTGTATGCGTCAATAGAGATCTGGTCTATGCGAACGTGGATCTCCCTTTTAAATAATAGAAACACCCGTCATATTAGCCTCTAATCGGTTGCCATGATGCGCTTCGTCGGTAACATGTTTCTTATCGACGCTGCCTGGGCCCTATTGTATCATCCACCACAGACAACATCTGCTCCTCTCGTTACGGTCAGAAACGGCACATACTCTGGAGTTTATAATTCTCAATATAACCAAGACTACTTCCTTGGTGTGCCATTTGCTCAGGTACCTCTTGAATTTACCCTCGTTACCACGACTGGCTAATTCCTGTGCAGCCACCAGTACGTTTCTCTATAGCCCAAGGACTCAATACAACATGGAATGGTATCCGAACAGCACATGAGTATCCGTTCCATTGTTACGGCTACGGATATGACCAAGATGGCTTCGAGCAGTCTGAAGACTGTCTCTATCTAAATATTGTACGACCCGCAGGCCTTCATGGCGATGGACTTCCAGTCGCTGCTTGGATTCATGGAGGAGGCCTAGAGATGGGTGGTGCTGCGGATCCGCGATACAACCTTTCCTTCATTGTTGAGCAGAGTGTTACCTTGGGCAAGCCAGTCATTGGTGTTAGTCTCAATTATCGCCTCTCAGCATTCGGGTTCCTCGTGGGTAAAGAGGCCATGAAAGAAGGAGTCACAAATCTCGGATTTCGCGATCAAAGACTTGCCCTCAGCTGGATCAACGAGAATATCGCAGCCTTTGGAGGCGATCCCGAAAAAGTAACCATCTTTGGGGAAAGCTCCGGCGCGGAAAGTGTTGCTGCTCAAGTATTTGCCTACAACGGTAAGTTCACAAGCCTTTCAACCTGAGATGATCTGTCTGACTATATCAGGACGAAACGATGGCCTTTTCAGGGGGGTTATTGGAGAGTCTGGCTTCGGTGCGCCCCTTGGTCGATACCCTGGTGGCTTCAATGCGACTGAAGCCACACAGAATACTTATGACAATTTGGTCAGCTCGGTCCCATCGTGTGAGAAACTGGCCGGATCAGATGTGACTCTTGACTGCCTACGTCGAGCGCCCATCGAGGAGATTGACATAGCATTGCGATCCGGCACTGCTCAAAGGTGGGCGCCTGTCTTGGATGGTGACTTCTTTGCGGATTATACCACGAACCAATTGTCCAGTGGACGGTTCCTCAAGATCCCGATCCTTATAGGAGCGAATACAGATGAAGGGACGTCTTTTGGTTTTAGGGACGTTGACGACGATGGAGATTTAAGAGCGGGGATCAAGGCCATGATGATTCCATACGAAGTTGAGGAGACCACTGGAAAGACCCGAGATGAACTCGTCGATGAGCTACTAGAGCTCTATCCCAACGACCAAAGCATCGGAATCCCGTCTTTGGAAACCTGGCCACACGTTATTCAGCCAGGCGATGACTACGCTAAGGATCTCGGACTTCAGTATCGTCGAGTTAACGCAATATCCGGAGACTATGTCATGCACTACCAACGACGTCGTGCTAACAAGGCTTGGGCAAAGCATGGCGTACCCAGTTATTCATATCGCTTCAATATCATGCCGAACGGACATCGGCCGGAGGGTGGGGTGGCACATTTCCAAGAAGTAATACCATTAGATCTATATCAGTGGCAAATAGCTAATCCTTTCAGGTCGCTTTTGTGTTTCATAACGTCAATGGTGATGGATATGATACTAATCCATTTGGGGGTAATGGGACATACCCAGCGGATGCTAAAGCTATGTCCAAGACGATCAGCACTGCCTGGATCAACTTCGTTAACGGTCTTGATCCTAATGGAGATTTAGGGCCGGAACTATTCAATGGTAACAAGTGGCCTATCTATGAGCTTTCCGATGGCCCTAATGCTAAGGGCGTGGTCTTCAACATCAATGGAACGCATATTGAAGTTGATGATTGGAGACTTGAAGGTATGGAGTGGATGGCCGAGCATGCTTTGACAGTTTTCGGAAACTAGGAGCTTCTCCGATACTCAAGAGAGAATTATATAGGGGACATATTGTTGTTTATCTGATATTTACTTGGTTTACACTTAACACACCGTTCACCATAAAAGCTAGGAATATCTAGGCGTAACACTTCATCGCGTATCTATTGGCACGTCTTATGCACGACATACTAGAACTATGAAGATTTTATTATTACAAGGGGCAGGGGGAGGCAAGAAAACCTAAGATCTTTATCCTAAGTGATGAAAAGACTTAGGCAATTTATTCTAAGTTTAGGGGAGTCTTTACTAAGTTTATTTTAATATCCTCTTCTAAAGTCTCATATTTTCTTGCTCCCTGTGGAGGGGGTTAGAATGCTCTCCTTAATGAGGCATTGGTTAGCGTTATATCCAATGTATGAAGCCCTGATAAGATTAGTTGACATCTACTTTTAACAGTAGGATGAGTACCATGCTCTTCTAAATAGATATATCGAAACTTGTCCAACTTTGGATGAGAGTATGTTCAAGTGAGTAGTAACGGTTGAGATGAGTGTGTGGTGTTGGTGGTGAAGCTAAACTCTATGACTGACGCAAGCATAGACTCGTACTTCCCGCCACCTTCATTCGTCTTCAACTTGCAACCTCCACGATCACATAACATCACGACCTCTTTTCCAGGACAGAATTCACACCGTCTCAGACATGGCAACAGGAGTTAGCCACGATCTCACTACTCAATCATCTCCAGAAAAGCTGTTACGTATTGGCACGGGCTGTTGTGGAAGTGTCTGGGCTGACGCAGACTCATCAAAAGACAACGGCACTCCCTCCTGCATCAAAAGAGAAGATGGAAACCCGCACAGATCCATTACAAACGAACACTTCATACATCAGCTTGTTGTTCAATCTCTTCAACTAAATCCACAACATGCAAGAAGCTTCCGAATACCTCTCTGCCGTGGATTTCTCAACAAGGATGATGAGGGCTGGTCTCTGGTCCTCCCCCGACTTCCACCAGGCTCAAAACCTTGTAACGCATTGCTCAGCGAAAAGGTTCAGCCACTCTCGGAAGACGTTAGAAAGCTGTTGGTCTCTAAGTTTGCAAGAGGAGGAAGCGATCAGGATGCTATAATCAACGACAAAAAGAACGAGCACTGCCTCATCCGCCCATATCTTGGTCGCAGAAAGAAGGATTGGGGAGATACGAACCGCAGCACTTTCTTCAGTCTAAGAAACTTCCCACTTCATCTAGATCGGATGATAGAGCTTGGTCTCGGTGTGCAAAGCTACGCGAAGGTCATGGCTGAAGGCCTCGCATTTCTCCATTGGGTTGCACGCATTGATGCCAACGACGTCGAATTCGTTCTTGCTCGTTCACGCTCGACTTCACACTCACACCCACATAGCCTATTCGATACAACCACCTTTGGGACGCATTCAATGTGGATTATAGACTTTGATTGCTGCAATCCTGTCACAATGGATGAAAATGGTGCTGCAACCGCTGCCGAGTGTTTTTGGCGAAACGACCCGTATTATCCCCGACCTGGGTCGACGGACACTTCTGATCAGGAGCTTTGGTGTGCTTTCAAGGACCACTATCTGGAGATGAGTGGGGAGATGTTGAAGGAAGAGGAGCAGTCAGTGAAGGGTCTCCCTAGCTTATTGATCAGTATTATCGAGGAGGGGCCAAAGTTCGCCAAGGAAAAATAGCTAGCAGCGGCAACCGAAGAGCCAAAATTCCCTTGTTACAATAAGTACCATAGGCACCCCAAGATGTACCCTTCCTAATGATTCCTTAAGCTATAGGTGAAGATGGAGTTTTAGGGTAGCCTCGGTAATCATTGTGATCTCTATCTTGGTTGCTAATATTACTCTGGATTCGCAACAGTTCCAAGCTTCAATTACAATGTCTTGTCGACCAGATACACAATCCAGGGCTTTGTCGTATCTGTAGACTTATAGAGCGGTCAGTGCTGAGGTAGACACGGAATTCCGATGCTGGCGGTAGGATCGTTCGTCCCCAGTCGGTGGAACTCCAGGATTGTCGGAGTCCAAAATAGGCAATTAGAGATCTAATTATACCACTTCGAAGCAAGCGCTGAAACGCGAAATTCATCCGAATTGTCGATTGCTTATGGTCAATTCACTCTTAAATACCAAGAGCCTCGCCTACGAGCTCTTTTTCGGCATTACTCAACTCTACGCACGATAGAAACTACTGCAACATGTTTGCTGCATATCTCGAAAAGCTCGCCAATGCTGGCGGACCTGAGGTCACCTACGAGGCAGGCTGTCACTGTGGTTATATCGGCCTCTCAGTAGCACTCTCTCCTCCTCTGCCCAAGCACGAGGTCATAAACTGCAATTGCTCCATTTGTCGTCGAGGAGGTTACCTTCTTGTTTGTATGGATTGCTCAAGGTTTGGGTTCGGACAATGCTGACCCGAATCACTCACTAGACCCCGCGTATGAGAAAGTGACCTGGCACAACGACTCAGACAAGCGTGTCTCACGATATCAATTCAACACAAAGACTCGCGATCACATGTTTTGCCCCAAATGCGGTGCCAGCATCGGCATCGACTTTGCGAGGGTATGGCCTGAGGCTCCTCGCTATGGCATCAGTGTGGGTGATGTAAACCAGTATCGTAGAACGAACGGTCTTTACTGACAGTTTGCAGGTGCGACAATTCAACAACATCGATCTCGACTCACTTCAATACCTGAAGCTCGATGGCTTACATACCGCTGAACCAGGAGTTGACTTATCGGGTAAAGAGATTGATCCAAAGGCAGACGAGGGCCCCTGCCTCTAGTTCTTAATTAGAGAAGCTGTCAGTTGGAGTTGGCGTTGGTGGTAGGAAACGGTTTCAGAGGAAGAAAGAGAGCTTGCACCAATTGAGAGATCGAGATTCAGCTGAAGTCTTGTTTGGGACCCAAGCTTGGCCAAGCCATTTACGCAAGCTTTTGGTGGTGGGGGTTGGGATGATCATGCCATGGGTGTTGATGCTTGGGAATTCCCTGTCTGGCTGAACTCTTGTATCTTGATCAGCGATTAGCAGTCTTGGCATGCATGAAACAAGATGATCTGATGAATTACTGTGGTACTGTGCCTAACTATAATTATCTTTCAATTGTTACTGAATAAGAAAGACATCATCGTCTTTTATGAGATGCTGCTGATAAGACCATCAACGTCATTCACGGTTAGTGGCGCTCCGGAATTAAGCACCCAGCCACGAGTGTGGGGAGCTCTCCCCTGTAACTTGCCTTAACGCGGCTCTTTTGCCCGCTAAAACTGATCGTCCCGGGGCCAAAGCTCCCTGTACTGGAGCTACGTACTTAGAGATAATCGACGTCATCGACCTCGATCATGCCTTGCACTTGATTGCTTTCCTTGGTTGATTGCGTTTCAAGCAACCATCCCAAAGCGATGAATCAATCGCAATGGGCCAAGTAGTGTTATTTGTGTGACGCTAATTTCAATTCTGGTGTCATATCAATATTTCACTTCTCTTCCTGTTCTGTTCTCTCCTCTTCTCCTCCTCTTTCATCTCTTCATCATTATACCCGAGTTGGGGAGCTCAACCACCAGCTTAATTCTCTGTCTGCCTTGAGGTTCGCCATTATGTCGCAGTTTGAGCAACAGCAGATCCCTGCAGCTGGGCAGCATTACAGCGCCCAGAACCGTGTGCCTAATGTTCGCCAGTTTATGGACCAGTTGGATCAGAACAAGAAGGCCCGTGATGCTGAGATTGACGAGCAACTGAAGCAAAACAGGGTCCATGGAGAGACAAAAGATCACAAAAATGATAGAGCTGAAGCTCTTCGGAAGCAAAAGGACATCCGCACCGTGCGTGATCCTGTGACAGGAAAGGATGTTGGCATTCGAGATGCCGACATTGATTACAAGGAAGCTGTTGAGAACCCCCAGGTAGGCACCAATATGGTATCGAAGAAAACTAAGGACTGACAGTATCAGCTATCAATTCCCAACGAGAACTTAGGAAAGCCCGCCACCATTGCAACCTCGTCGAAACAGTCTGGTGAAGAGTACCGTTACGCCCAAGATGTCACAGCACCTCCTGACCCCGTCCAAGAGGGTGCAACATCAGATGTCCCCATTCGAAGTGAGAAGACATCAGTGGTGTTCTACAAGACTCCTTCGGTCAGCTATGAACCAATGTTCGAGATTCTCGAGCAGCGCAGCAACGTTTTGTGTATCGGTATCTTCGCCGCCATCGTCTTTATTGGAAAGATGTTTGGCGGTCGCCTTCTCGGTCTTATTCCCCTGGGTTTCTGCGTAGCTTCTGGTGTTTTCCTCTGGGCAAAAGACTTGATCCGTCAAGGCAGAGATCTCGAATGGTCAAGCGAGCAAGAGCGTGGCGAGACTGCCACCGCAAACTTGATTCCTGAGTCGGTTGAATGGATGAACACCATGCTCGGAATCATGTGGGGATTGATCAACCCTGAGATGTTCGCCGGCGTTGCCGATACGTAAGTAAATATTGTCAGTGGCATGACTTGTTGCTAACTGTAGCAGTCTCGAAGATGTCATGGCGGCCTCAGTTCCTGGTGTCATTGAGAACGTTCGCGTTGCAGATATCTCCCAGGGTAACAACCCTATTCGCATCCTCAACATGCGTGCTCTTCCCGACTCTCATGTCCAAGACATCAAGGACGAGCAGCACCGACAGAACGAGAAGACTACCGACCCTGAAGAGCTCGCGGCCAATGAGCAAGCTGGCTCGTTTTACAACCTCGAGGTTGCAATCGCTTATCATGCGAAGCCCTCCGGCGCGGATATCGCATCCAAAGCGCGCAACATGGGTATGCAGCTCGTTTTCTACCTGGGTATCAAGGGTCTCTTCGGTGTTCCTTTACCCATTTGGGTCGAACTTCAAGGCCTTGTTGCGACTGCTCGAATCCGACTTCAACTGACCCCCGACCCCCCTTTCCTCAAAACCCTCACTTTCACGCTTATGGGTATTCCTAAGGTTCAGGCTGGATGTACGCCAATGATTGAAAAGGGCGTCAACATTCTTAACCTTCCTCTTATCTCCAACTTTGTCAACTGGGCCATTGGCGCTGCTGCATCGATGTATGTGGCTCCCAAGAGTCTGTCTCTTGATCTTAGCAAGATGCTCCAGGGTGACGACATCAAGAAGGAGACTTTGGCTCTTGGTGTAATGTTTGTTCGCATTCACAAGGCTACCGGCCTCAGCAAGCAAGATCAGCGTGGAAGCAAGGGTGGTGGTTCAGATCCTTACATCACCATCAGCTGGAGCAAGTTCTCTAAACCCCAATTCTGTACTCGTGTTATCCAGGACGATCTTAACCCCGTTTTTGAGGAGAGCGCTGGCCTTTTGGTTACTGCTGATCTTCTCAAGGCTGACGAGCAGCTTTCAGTTGAGCTTTGGGACAGTGATCGATCATCTGCTGATGATGTCGTTGGCAAGGTCGAGCTCAGCATTCAGAAACTTATTCAGCATCCCGGCAAAATGTTCCCTCAGGTTTCCAAGCTTCGAGGTGTCAAGGCAGACAGCGAAATGCCCGGAGAGCTCCACTGGGAAGTCGGCTTCTTTGGCAAAACACAATTCCGAAAGGCCCTTCGAACCGATGGCCGGGATCTCAATCTCCCCAAGGCGCTCGCGGATAAGCCTGAGCTTCAAGAGAACAAGGGCGCGATCGACACCAAGGAGGAAGATGCCGTCATTCACACCCCTCCTGACCCATTGTGGCCTTCTGGTATTCTCAGCATCGTCGTCCACCAGATCGTTGGCCTAGAATTGGAAAACATCAAGGGTTCCAATGGAAAGAGAAAGGGTAGAGAGTATGAGCCAGCTCGTCCTGAAGCCGGTGAAGTCAAGGAAGAGCAGGCCAAGTCTCTCCCCAGCTCTTACTGCACCATCCTTCTCAACGACGATCTTGTTTACAAGACCCGAACAAAGGTCGTTTCTTCTCAACCCATTTTCAACGCCGGAACCGAAAAGTTTATTCGAGACTGGCGTTCTGCTATCGTTACTGTTGCAGTCCGTGACTCCCGCAACCGCCAACATGACCCTCTCATTGGTGTTGTCCCTCTAAAGGTCACTGATATCCTTCAAACCAGCAGCGAGTCTACCAGGTGGTACCCTCTTGACGGAGGTATCGGCTTTGGCCGCATTCGCATCTCTTTGTTGTTCCGTTCCGTTGAGCTTCGACTTCCTCCTCCTCAGTTGGGTTGGGATATTGGTACCTTTGAGTTCTTGTCTGACTCCATCACCACCACTGGCTATGCTCCTTCGAACCACGCCAAGATTCGCTTCCGTACTGGAGGCTCGTCTGCCAGCGTTGGTAAGAGCTCATCCACTCGCGAGGCCGATGGCATGTCATTCAATATCAGTGGTGCCGACGGTAATCAACGTGTTCGCCTACCCGTTCGACATCGCTACAGCTCACCCATCTTTATGGAATTCTACCCCAGTGGAAAGCGAAACCCCGATGCCTACGCCGTTCTGTGGCTACTGGAACTTGTTGATGGTGAAGAGACTGACTTTGACATCCCTGTTTGGAAGTGCAACCACAGCGTGCGACTTTCTCAGAACTACATTACCGAAGAAAATTACAAGTCTGTTCCCGATATCGAGATGGAGCAGCTCGGGCGAGTACGCTTCCGTGCTCGATTTTCTGCTGGAACGGATTCCGATCACATCAAGTTTGCCAGTACAAACGACGACCGTGAGACAATCGAGGTCTGGGAAGCTTGCTACGCAGAGGGTGTGCGTAAGCAGGATGTTGAGACCGAGGTTCCTCCTGTGATCCAGAAACTTCACGAAGAGTCTCTGACTCATGGCCGTGACGTCCTCGCCCAAGCCGACGAGAAGCAGAAGCAGAAATGGCTTGCCAAGGACGGCACCGATTGGAGCGGTGCCTTTGGTGAAGATCCTTCTGCGTTGATGCGCAAGAAGAGCAACAGCGAGTCCAGCGAGGAATACGACGACTTTGATGAGGATGACTCCGATCCTGATCTTGGTATTCAAGATGCCGACACTGAGCCTACAGATACCTCTGAGAACGGGCGCCCTTCCGTTGATACAACGGGCACCAACGCAACGAACGCTACCAACAGTTCCCAAGCTAGCTCCAACAGCAAGAACCCCATCAAGAAAATCAAATCATACCGATCCGACAGTCGCGATATGCATCGCAAACATCGTGGTCTTATGCAATGGCGACCCATGCGCAACGTGCAGTTTGCCAAGGATGAAGCCAAGTTTGCAGTTCGAAAGGTGGCTAAGCTTGGAGCCCTTGATGGCCGAAAGCCTGATGTCGAGACTGAGGTTTAATACATCAAAATTTCCTTTGTTTTCAAGAGGCGATGATGGTTGGAAAGGCGATTGGTAAACGGACGAGATTGATGATGGCACGATTGGAGTCTTGCTCATTATGATTGTCTTGTATAAATACGAATAGCAGTTACTGAAATGAATTGAACCCCTTATAATAACCAATATCTATTCCGTGATATTTGCAACACCAAACGCGTAAACAAACAATGACCCGCCCCCAGCGCCCAGTATAGGAAATTGCCATATTAAAATGAGAAGCAGTGTTTCTAAAGCATATACTTAGTTGAGAAAATTGTTGGCTCTTTAGTATATTTCTTGTTGTTAATCACTGACATCTCTTCTTCGTAGTGCTAGAGCACGTGAGTGAATGAAATCGGCCTCCCGCCAGGGATCTCTTGGCAGATCTTAGCCTCCTGCCTTCAGCACCTCTTGACAGCAATAACACTTTTATCTAATTTCAAAAGTGGCATATTTTACACACTAATTGCTTTCGTTCATTACTCGATCTCATAAACTCCTTTCCTTCTCAAATAAATTACACAACCCGCATTCTACACGCTAAACTCATCGCGCCACGCCGCGTCAAAGCGTGTTAAACTGTACAGCATGAGCTTCAACAGTATAAACCCTGGGAACCAAAGCAAAAAGACTCAGCACATCCACTTACCATCACATATCAATCGCTCTGATTCCGTCTCAGAAAGTCTAGAATCAGAGGATCCTCTAGCCAGAGATGCACCAACAACAAGTCACAGCCAAAGCCCGGTTAAGCAACATCCAGGATCCTTGACCCCAAGTAGTAGATCAAGTCTCGCTGTCGTTCTCCCGAGGTCACCAGCACATCTCGAAGCTTACAGAGAAGTCAGCATCGATGAGGAAGATGGCTTTGATGCGCCGGTCACGTCAGATCTTACCCCACGGGGAAGACCAAAGTCATTATTCAAAGCAGTTAACGCTCTGAAAACGTCGAGTCCGGGTGGTACACAGACGGGAGTTTCCAGCGATGCAACGTCTACAACGCCAGCGAGAGGAAGAGGCAGACCTAAAGGGTCAACGAATAAATCAAAGGGTCTACAAACAGCAGCTGGAGCCCCTCGGCAGGCCCGACAAGCTGCTACTAAGCCGCGGCCTCATCCCAATGGGTTCCCAAAACGAAGAGGCCGGCCGCCAAAGCAACCTTCTCCTCCTCCAGAGACCATCTACTATCAGGTGGATGCACCAATCTTCCCGTTTCTGTGTGAGTGGAGAGACTGCAAGGCTGAACTACACAATCTCGAAACTCTCCGACGGCACGTCTACATAGTTCATGGTGATGATATCAGCTGCTTATGGGGAGAGTGTGGGAAATTGGAGAAATCATCTGAGTTTGAGACGGATGAGGGGTTTAAAGAACACATCGAGGAGGCGCATCTAGTGCCCCTATCGTGGCACTGCGGTGATGGTTTTAATAATAATCTTGGTAAGCGGAGTTTACCGAACACGGCAGAGGACGTACCAGATTATCTTAAGGATGAACACGGGAACCAAGTCACGCCCTCAATACGAGATCAGCAGGAAGAAGATTTGTTGACGTGGAGAAAGAACCGGCGAAAACTGAAGGACCTGCTCATTCGTATGAACGACAACCTCCCCGATGAGTCAGATGAAGAAATGGGAGTCGAGAGACAAGCAGTTTGAAGGGTTCAGAGAGTTTGGTTAGTAGAATTGAGTGCAAGTCCGGCTCGGTCTAATGCAAAGCGATTTCATGATTCAAGGTTACCTTTTGGGTATCGATGGTCTTGAAGTTTCGTGAACTGAGGGTGACCTTGATGTCTTGCTATCAGTGGCTTGAGAGAGGAGCATTTGCTCAGTGAAACATGTGGAGAGACGTCTCATCCCCGCATCCGATGAGGTGACGATGAGACCGCCATGGTGCTTATACGATTACGCGTGAAAAAAAGCTGCCTTTCGATTGGATCTCCTGAACAGTTGAGTGCTAGAGGCGAAGGTATCAGCCGCAGCTGGGAGCTTCTGAAACTCGATTCCCGTGTATGGAAATCACTCAAATGAGGCTGAACTTACGAGAACTCCAATCTCTAGGGCTGAAGATGGCGTCCAGCTCAGTTGTCTCAGCTCAATATCATTGGCATACATGGAAATTGGAAGCGTCATCCTCACATCCCGGTGATCCGAGATGGAGGGACGGGATATCTCACAGCACATCAACTTGGAACTTTTGCAGTTTAACATGACCAACTATTTATTTAATTTTGAATTATCATTAGGCCCGAGAGAAATGCATAAACTCTGTAAACATTGTAACACCAAAGCACCAATTCCACCGATCTATTAGGTACCAGAACTGCCAAGTGGCATTGCAAACATCCCGCCTTTTTTTAGTCAGAGTGGCTTCCCTTGCCTCCATCGAGAGGGTTCTTGACTTGGATGAGACCGGGAGCAGCAAGAGTGAAGTTGGGAACGTCATCAGGAGTGGCAATGTTGTTGGAAGTGGTCAGAGCAGCGTGGGTGAAGCCCTGAGCGACCAGCTTGTGGTAGGGGAACTCAGCCTCAAGCTTGACAGACTTGCCATTCCACTTGACGTTCTCAGCCTTGACACTGTAGGGAAGCTGCTGGCCAGTGGTGTAAGTGATGTAGAGATCCTCGCCATTATGAGACTCCTCAAGAGTAGCGCTGAAAGAAAGGCTTTGGTCCTCAGCATCAAGAACAGCAATGGCACCACCGTTGACCTGGAGAGCAGGGAAGATGGGAAGGTCGATCTTCTTGATATCCTCAGTGCAAGAGCCAGGAACAATAAAACCCTGGAGAGCAGACCAGGCGAAAGCAGCAGGGACAGTGGTCAGGAATGGTGACTCAGAAGGAACTTGGCCGAGGTAGATACGGTAGAACCCATTTTGCTCACCCTCTTGGCCGATGACGGACGAGATCAGGCGGACAACCTCTGGAAGACCCTCGCTTGCGAAGACAACGTTGGCGTCCTGGAGAGCACCGAGAACAACTGCAGTGAAGGTCTCAGCGAGAAGGATGGCGTCTTTGAGGTTGTCGACGGGGAATTGGTATTTGCAAGGTGAAGGTGCAAATTTGCCGGCTGACTTGAGAGTGGCAAGGGCGCCGATGGCGTGCTGCTCTTCTTGCTATAACAAATTGTCAGTTGACTGATATTCTTATGAAGATGGGCAAGTACTTACAGCAAGGACAGTCTTGAGAACATGGGTGGCCTCATGCAACTTGTCACCCTCAACCTTGTATCCTTCAATGCCGTTGGTGACATTGTAGAGAAGAGAGCAAAAGTAAGCAGTCTCAAAGAGCTCGTTGAAGGCAATCAGCTGGAAAGCTGTGGTAGAACCAACACCGAGAGTAGTAGGAAGAGGAGCACCAGGGAGCTTTCCACCAGCCTGGATGGCGATCTGCTTCTCCTGTGAAGCATCGGGGTTGGGGAAACCATTCGCAGCAGGAACCCTGTAAGATCTGGGAACGATGCCAGCAAGTGCGGAGCCTACAAGGCCTACAGAGGCAAAGAGTGTTGAGAAACGCATGGTTTCAGTGGTTGTGATGTGAACGAAAGGGAGTGTTGGCTATGATGGATAGACAAACAAACAGAGAACGTGATATTTTATACTGCAAGATGGGACAAGACAGTGAACGCGGTATGAACTGAAGAGAGACAGTCTGTTGAGGGGAAGTGCTCGGGGGATATATAGCTGTAATAGAAGAGAGACGGCACT
Source organism: Fusarium dlaminii (assembly GCA_013186775.1). NCBI lineage: Eukaryota > Fungi > Ascomycota > Sordariomycetes > Hypocreales > Nectriaceae > Fusarium > Fusarium dlaminii. Next base: position 220,715 of record JAAOAL010000060.1, on the reverse strand, counting down.
TGGAGGAGGCTGGAGGATGGCTCAGCGGCGAGAATTGAGTTCACGGCAAGGTTACCTCTGGGGAGGGGTCTTGGAGCTATCATGACGACATGAATCTCACAGGACGAATGTGATGAGATTGCACTTGTGTGCTGAATCCTGCTGTGTCTTTGATGCTATGCTAGGTCTTACTCTCCAGCTCTGGATCTAGGCCTTGCCGAGATGTTGCAGTTGAAAGGACGGTCTAAGTTAGCTAGTTAGTTAGTTGAACGGCTAACACGGCCAGAGCTATCTTTGGAGTAGGGTCGGAGAATTGCGGTAGCGCGGAGACGATGTTACCTTGAGCTTGTTGCATCATTGGTATATTGAGTCAATTAATTAATGTTATGGTTAAAGATATAGCATTTTTAACAGTGCTGTATAGGCTTCTTCAAGAAAGGTAATTTCTCAACAGTAAAGCAACTATCAAGCATAAAACGCCAGGAAAACTTAAACAAACGAAATGCAGAATGTTACATCAACAAAACTGTTTCACACACTTTGGCTCGGCTCATCTGCCGTGTGGCTTGAACGCCAAATACCACCGTGCTCACACAATGTACTCCGCCCCACGGCGACATGAATCCCCAGCTTTAGTGCCAGGAACTGAAATGTCATCGGGCTACAGTAGATAGGGCTTAGACTTGATTATACTCGGCACCATGATTCCGGTGTTGAAGCTATTTCGTTAGGACGGGATTGTCAAGTTCCGCTGCTAATTGGGGACTTTGGTGAGCTAAGCGGGTACTGCTGGTGTGAGATGGGATTGGAATGATGGATTTGTTTGGGATTGGTTGTTTATGGCATTATTGTAACATGGTATTGTACCAGGGACATTTCGTGTAGTAGATGCTCTCGAACTGTTGAAGTTGCTTGGGTTTAAGCAGTTGGATGGATGACAGCAATTACGGACCAGCGATTTTAGGGGTCGGTGAGTGTGAAAGGGTAGATCAAACACTCAATCCAATAAGCTTGGTGATCATTGGGGTCCAAGCTGACCTTCTGTACCTAAGAAGGTGACTGCCCTGAGGATCCCATCACACATTGTTCCTCAGTTCTACCCCCAATACAAGGCAAGAAACTCAGTTGATCTAGGGGGTTGTAGACCACTCCATACACAGAAAATACAGTATTGAAGTATAAGCACGCGTGACCGAATGATTACATGCCGCCTTCCGAAATTTCACGTAGTTTAGTGTGTCTGATGTTGCTCATTGCGTTTTCGTATGAGCCCCTTGCAAATAGACATGTTGTTTGAGCTCTGCTGTTCACTGCAGATTCGTGAAGTCACAGTTCGCCAAAACCCTGAAAGAGTGTAAAGAAACCCATGCGGTTACACTCCGTTGCTACCTTGATCTATAAAAAATATACACCAAGATATAAATACTAGTTCTATCTTGTCAGAACACACTTGATTTAGTGCATCGATAGTAAGTAATTCTTCTTTGCCATCCGAAGCTATATAAAATGCCCTGGACATGGACATCGAGTACGGTAAGCCTATACACCCACCATCTATGAATCGACAATTTTCAGTAAGAAGGCAACATACTTCTATTAGTACAGTAGAAGTGAAGCGGGTCTGACTGGGATTCGCTCGCATCTCGGTTGCGCATATTTGGGAGAGATCCTATTGCACGTCACTTCTAGCGATTGTGACAGGTCAGGATAAACATCGTGTTGGTTGAGCCTTCGCTGCTCAAACCCTGTATATTCCCTGTATCAACTGCAATTCTCATTTGATACCGCCAACCAACATAGAATTGAATGAAACTTGCCCCAGTTGTAGATCATGGGTTCCGGCGCTTATGAGTGTCTCCTCATGAGCTCGGCGCTTAGAACCATGTGATGTGATGTGATACTCAAAACTTATGAAACAAGATCAAACCCATGTTTGTGAAAAGCTTTCTTCATTTCCTTCATAACTCATGTATAAATAGTTGTTTTCCTAAAAATGTTTTCTTCTGTCCGGCGCGTCTTTCGTTCTAAATCTAAACCGGATAAAACCCCTGCTGTCAAGGAGAAGCCAGTTCCTGAACCATCACCAGCGCCGATAGCCCAGACCCGGACAACTTTCTTTTACTCTGGAATACAGACGTTCCATAGCACCGAAAGTGATAATATTGAGTGAGTCCGCATATTGTTTCCGTTTAGTCGTCTAACCAAATGTCCAGCATCATCTTCATCCATGGATTGAAAGGAGACTGTCAAAAAACGTGGACGGACAAAAGCTCGGGAAATCCTTGGCCAAAAACACTACTACCTTTGGAGATTGAGACTGCACGTGTTCTCACTTACTCTTATGATTCAACTGTCACCGGTAAGGACGATGTTCCTTCCCAAAATCGTATCTCCAATCATGCATATAATCTCGTGACTGCTCTCGCATCACTTCGACAGAGCGATAACACAGTAAATATTGGATCCCCACCCCTGATTCCACTCTCTTCTAACGACACTAGAATGGACGACCCATTATATTTGTCTGTCACAGTCTAGGAGGACTTGTTTGTCAGGATGTAAGTCACTCACTCGGGGAGCAAGAACACATCGGACCTTGATATGTGGTGTCAAGATAAACTCAGCAAAGGCATCCTAAGCTTATGCTAGGTTAACCTAAGTCTTCTTATCATTTAGGATCAAGGTCCTTAGTTTTCTTTCCTCCCCTAGTCACTTCAATGATACTGAATGGAGGGCTCATTGAAAAAACAGGCACTTGTCACAGCGAAACAACGGTCTGAACAGCACCTTCAAGATATAGTCAACTCCACTCGTGGCGTCATCTTTCTCGGCACACCACATCATGGATCAAGCCTCGCCAAGATCGGAGAATTGGTCTCGCGCTCTGTTGGATTGATCAAAGAAACCAACAGCGATATTGTGCAAGTCCTCACAAGAGACTCGGAAGTCCTAGCCCGAATTCAGGATAGCTTTCAGGCTCTTCTTATGACACGAAGCAAAGATGAGGCCACCATGATAGACATTACATGTTTCTATGAAGAGCTTCCGACCAAGAAGTTCGGAGTGATCGTACCCAAACATTCGGCCATCCTACCTGGCTACATCTCGATCGGCATACATAAGAATCATGCAGATATGACCAAATTCTCCAATTCTGAGGAGCCGGGATTTGTGGCCATCTGTGGAGAGCTAAAGCGCTGGATGAAGAGGATTCAGCAGACACAGTCCAAGCCAAAGAAGCACACTGCTGTCGGACATTGTGAGTACCTAGCCAAAGCTGACTCCATGAATCCTTAACCTTTGAGTTGGGACCTATGCCTTGGGGAGCAAGAAAACATCAGGCCTTGATATGGGGTGTCAAAATAAACTCAGCAAAAGGTATCCTAAACTTAGCAAAGGTATCCTAAGCTTATGCTAAGTTACCTAAGTCAAGTCTTTTTGGCATTTAGGATCAAGGTCTCGAGTTTTCTTTTCTCCCCTAGCCGTGATAGTACCCGACTGAGAACTGACTTCTTAGGCCTCGTTCCATACACTTTCAATCCAGATTTCGTCGGAAGATCCGAGATACTTGACCTAATGAAAGTTCAACTTGGAGATCTAGAACTTCAGTCACACGGTAGGAGTCATCGAAGGGCTGCGCTTTATGGTCTTGGTGGGGTTGGGTATGTTCAATAACATCCATTTATTAGTGAAGTGCCGCCCACTGACTCAAAATAGAAAGACCCAAATCGCATTGTCGTATGCATATTGGGTCCAGGAGGTTTCTCAGGATACATCAGTCTTTTGGGTTCATGCTAGCAGCGTCGAAAAGTTTTCAGAAGGTTATGCCCATATCGCCAACGAGTGCAAGATCACGGGACATGAAGACCCTACTTTCGATGTTTTGCCAGCCGTCAGAGACTGGTTGGAAAGTAAGGAGAGTGGGCAGTGGCTGATGGTCATTGATAACGCTGATGACCTGCAACTTTTCTTCCCTCACAATGAATCCTCAAAACTGAAGCCCAATGCCGAGAATAACCTGGCTCAATTCATACCAGAATCCCCCAATGGCAATGTGCTTATCACAACAAGGAACATGCAGGTAGGCTCACGACTTACAAAGGGCAAGTTTCCCATCGAAGTAGGCAAGATGGACGAAATTGAGGCATCTCAGCTTCTTCGCCAAGGCTTACATCAGGAGGATGAGTCTGAGAAGGACTTGCTCCAGCTCTCATCCCGTCTGGAATTTCTTCCTCTAGCTTTAGTGCAAGCAGCTGCCTTTATTCAGGAGAACTCCATCACGGTCAACGAATACCTTGAGCTCTTAGATGGAAGCGCGGACGATCTCATTGATCTTCTGAACGAAGAATTTGAAACTGTCGGAAGGGACTCGGACACACCTCGCGCAGTTGCCCAGACCTGGATGCTTTCCTTCCAACAAATAGAACGACAGTACATCTTTGCTAGTGAGCTCCTCTCACTGATGTGCTTATTCGATCGTCAAAGAATACCTCTCGAATTCCTCGACTTTTACGCCAGAGAAAATCTGCCTGCAGGATCGAATACCAAGTTACAACTTGTTAAGGCACTTGGGATACTAAAGGCGTTCTGCTTCATCCGGGCAGAGAAAGCCGGTGATCATACTATGCATCGTCTGATTCAGTTAGTCACGCGGAATTGGTTGGTACGAAAAGGAAGCATAGTCGAGTTCACAAGGCACGCTTTCCTCTCTGTGTCGGACTTTTACCCCTATGCACAGTTCGAAGATGCTGAATGGTTCGAGAAGTTGACGACATGCACTGGGTATCTTTCGCACGCAAACTCTGTCCTGGAGGCCCAGATACTTGAAACGGAGGAAGACAGACTTGTGAGGGCCTCCTTACTTCACCGAGTTGCGTCATTCTTGCACTACCAGGGCCGGTACCGTGAAGCAGAAATTATGCAACGCGAAGGAGTTGGCATTCGGAAAGAGCTATTAGGTGACGATCATCTGGAGACTCTCGTTTTAGTCTCAGACCACGCGATTTCGTTGGCAGATCTGGATCAATATGAAGAATCGGAACGCTTGCTGCGAGGTGTTGTGGAGACCTGGAAGCGCCTCGAAGGCGATGAACATTACAAAACTGTCGATGCCATGGGTAATCTTGCTGTCGTCCTCTCTGAACAAGACAAAGACGAGGAAGCAAATGCATTAGAGAGACAAGTTCTCGAGGTCAGAATACGAACACTCGGAGAAGAACACCTCGACACTATCCACACGATGGATAATCTTGCAATCAACCTGGATGTGGAGGAGGAAAAGGAAAGGATGCAGAGAAGGTGTTTAGAAGTAAAGATAAAGCATCTTGGTGAGGAGCATCCTCTAACACTCGACAGTAAGGCAAGTCTGGCGAGAACATTATTTAGCAAAGGTTGTGGTCTCTCGGAGACTGAGGACTTGCAGGTTGAAGCCTTCGAGACTAGCAAAAGAGTTCTTGGTCTAGAAAATCCCAAAACTCTGAGCCTCATGACTGACCTTGGGACCACGTGGCTGGCGTTTGGTCAGCTCTTCATAGACGATAGGCATTTGTATCCCGACGTCGACATGCTTGGTGATGCGAGGAAGATATTGGAGGAATGTCTTGGGCTCCGGACAAAGCTGTTTGGTCCAGATCATGTCTACACAAATATGACACGCCGAGTGCTGGAAGAGTGCCTAGAGTCAATCGAGGTCGCGAGACGTCTTGATGCAGAAGCGGAGGCAAAAGCAGAGGCAACAGCAGAGGCAACAGCAGAGGCAACAACAGCAGAGGCAACAGCAGAGGCTACCGGGAGCAAGAAAACATCAGACCTTGATCCTAAATGACAAAAAGACTTAGGTAAATTAGCATAAGCCTAGGATACCTTTGCTAAGTTTAGGATACCTTTTGCTGATGTTTTCTTGCTCCTCCCCGAGGAGAGTTAACCGAGGTCAGGAATTCGCAACGTCTATGGTTTTGAAAAGGAGCAAAACACCAAAGAGAAGACTAGAGCTGTTTGTTTAGCCATCACGAGCAACCATCATTGCATAGATATATTGAAAGAGAGGCTAGCATAATCCATTCAAAAACAACCCATATCATATTACACCGCTTCGCCAGTGCTACCCAAAAGTCTTTTCGTTTCGTCGCCGTTGAGGCATGCTTCCCAACATTCCGCATTTCATCAGGCCCGTATTCCTATACCCTATTTCGTCGTGGAATTCGCGGAAAATCGGTGAAATTTTGAGCCAAGGCTGAAAATGTTCATATAGCGCGCAGAACCAGCGTCTATTTCTTGCCTGCAAGGCCTGCGGCAGCCTTGCGCGCATCGGCTACAGGGGTTGTCAGCATTTTTTGTTCCAAAAGCGACGTTGTGTTGGTTCGCAGTTGTATTCGGAAGTCGATCGATGATAGGGCTGCATGTGGTTGGTTGAACATACAAGCTGCCTGTTTTCGTCGCATAATTTCAGCGGCGGTCTCATTCTCCTGCTGCATCTGGGTACCAGACTTGTTTGTACCCGACTTCTGTAAAAGAGAAAAGGTCATGTTAGTAATTTGTCTTGTGGTACTAATTCATGGAAGAGAATTGAGGATAAGACGAACCATTTTACTCTTCTCCTTCTCCCTTTTGGCGCGAGCCAGGTCACGCTGGTTGCCACGAGCCATGTTATCGATCGATATTCGAGTTTAAACGAGGGTTGAAACAGAAATTCTAGCGAAGCTAAGAGATGAGGACGTTGGACGTTTGTATTCGAGCAAGAGATGAAGAGGGAAAAGAAGGTAATTGCGACACAAGCGGCCAGACTGTCAGATAAACCTAAGCAGACAGGACTGAAGGCTGTGCCCTTTTCCGCTTTAGTGCCAGTCTATACCAAAGGGCCAATCGGAGAACAAGGTTTGGGAGGCCTGGATGGCCTCGATTTGGGCTGCATTGACCGATCTAGGTACTTTGATTTCGCATACTCGTCTCACGTAACCTTATGTATCTCGCATTTGTCACCCAACCCGGTTTTTTTTTTTTTTTTTAGCTTACACGACCTCACCTCATCAAAGTGTCAACTGGCAAAACGATGCAGCCCTATGATTGAGAAAGGTAGACTTTCGCCAAGTTGAGTTCTGAGGAACAGAATCATTATTCATTGGTCGATGCTTTCTCCTTAACAAAGTAACAACATCACAAGTCCAAACTTTAATGCCGACCTCCAATATTTACAACAGCACATATGAGAAAGTTTATCCGAGCTGGGTTTCTTAAAAATAGGTCAGCCACGTAAGAGATAGACTCACCGAACTCGATGTGTATTTAATGATCTCATGTGTCATTCAAAAAAGACTTATGATATGCTAAGGGCTTGAGGCACCCCCGAAGACAAGCGCATGTTGCTTCAACGAGCTACAACAGCAATCTATTGGCTTTCTAATGCTCATATACCAGCAAACAGATACAATTCTAAGTTCAATAGTTTGTTGTATTGCTTACGGCGCTGTTGCGCTTTGGCTATTGGATGTCAGGTGGATACCCACTTACAGCTTGATGATGAAACACCACTTACATGTGCTCAGCTGAGATCAAAAGAGACAGCAATGGCAAATGCTATAGTGTTTTCTATCCATTTGCACTAAGATAATGAAAAGCAACATCTTAATGAATTGCTGATGAAACTGAACAGTCAATCAACCTTCCCTGATTGGTAAGTGACCCAGCAACGTGGTTCGGCCCACTTGGAGCCTCGCTTAACCAAAACACCAAAAAGAATTATCACCAAAAAACATACAACAGCGGGGATTCGCTGGTCGTCACCGACCCAACTACTAATCCGCCCCTTATCAGCTTATCTATGGGAGAGCGGACGGGATCCCGAGTTCTCTGATAGGTATGGTCGTATGTGATAGCTCGATGCCATATTCCGGCTCATCACGACGCTCTGAACGAGACACAGCAGGCAGATATATATAGTTAGTCACTCATCTGTAGTGTCACTGTAAAGCAGACAGACCGCAGTTGTCATGTCTCATTCGTCCAATAGCTTGTCAGGTTTCAACGTCGTCGAGTTCAACACACGGTTGCCTTGTCTTGACAATCAGAGTTCGTAAACACCTCGATGCGTCTCTTGACCTTGCTTGTGAACCAGATCTTAGTTATGACTTCAAAGACTTAGCTCTCTTTCTGTTTATAGTTCCGGCGCAAAGACTGGCTTATTGGCTATTCCTCGTCCATTTTGTGAGCAGTTATCATAAGTCTATGCCAGCGGAGACACTTCGGTCACTCAATGGTGGGTTACTCTGGCGATACGATAATGATCATTTGGCTACTCTATAATGCAGTATCATAAAGCCTTCAAAATAGAAATTGGGCTGAAATAAGGTACAAATGGCTGGTGTGGACTGAGCCATGAGAGCAAAAGGCCCAACCGAGTTGGCTTACTTACACAAACAACACTCAGCACCCGAAACGCTACTCGTTGCTCATAACACAACACATAATAATACGTATATAAGCTCCTCGTAATGCTTAACATGTTAAGCTTACGAAACGTCATTAGCAAGCATTACCAGTACCGCCCCTCTACACGCCGTGACTGGAGGCTTTTGTATACGCGTACTTGGAAACTTTCACTCGTGATCTTTTTGAAGATCAATTACGGCTAATAAACCTACGCGTAAATACTGTGAGATCTTATGAAGTAGAGAAATGGGTTTGAATTCAATTCCAGTTAAGAAAGCTTCTTGTATGTCAACACAGACTCTCCTATATATATCGTTTCTGAATGTTGCAAGTCCCATCGGATATGACGTTATGGCTTTGGAAGGGGTTTTTACAGTAAGCAAGTCGACTAAGTTAACTTCAATAAACTTTTTAAACCAGTGCTGAGCATTGGATCTCATATCTCCTGATGAATTACATGAACATCCAAATAGTCATGTCTTCTCACATCTCAGGTAAAGCATGGCCGACTAGCGTTGACAACCCTTGACGGTGGTTCAAGCTTTATCATGCCACTATTTCTAGGGTAGTCCACTCAGGCACGAGCATTTCTGATTATGGAAGCTACAGCGACATTGAAAGGCTTTGCGGATCAATATAATTGATCAACTGTTAAGTTTAGAGTTGGTTCTTCATAAGGGCCGGGCTCAGTACTAGATCCCGAAGCCACTGCCAGAACAAAGTTGGGGTCTTTTCGAGTCCGTAACTCGGATGTTGTCAAGCGTCGTTCCACAAACACAATAGCCCTGTTCTGACATCTCTCCACATTGCCATTGCACAATGATGAGTTACCAGGATAGGAAGTACTGCAATGCTGATCGCTTCATTCATGTCATGAGCTTTCGACTCAATCATTATCTAGAAAGGCAAGGTAGACTCTGCAGAGTCCAAGCAAGCGACCCGAGGCCGCGGGAACCAATATCGAGAACCCACAGGGTCTCTTTTCCGATCTGGCAAGACGCTATCGGCGCCTCATGATTCTAGCGCATAGACAGACTCAAAACGTAGGTACCGTTCTAGTGGTTCGTTCGCCCTAGGATGCACGAAAGGCGGACCTACCAACAACCCACTGTAGAACGTCACTCCTTTCACCGGGGACTTCGGGAGGATGAGTACTTTGGCTAAATTCGCAATTACGCTTTATATCTCACGGCATTATCTCGCCGGAGTTTGCGGGCAGTGGCACGATACCGAGCGGCCGAGGGAGGGCGCAGTTGGCTTTGTCAGATAATGAGAAGCCAAGCCAGCCTAAGCTCACCTTAAACTAACGTTACCCAGACCCTAGGGAGCACCCAGGCTAGGCCATCCAAGCCACAGAGAGGTGCGAGGCGGGCGAGTTTAGAAGAGGCGAGGCGTTCCAGATCCCCGCCTACAAGGGAGACGAGGGAATTCACCTCGAGTTTGCGTGAGATGCTATTATACAATCTTATGATTATAGTGAATGCAGTAACATGCAAAGTGATAGCCCGCATACAGTATTCCCCTATCCAGGTTAAGTTTATATGTAACTCTATTAACAGGAAGAGAGGACAAAGTCACATCCATCCATCCATTGGACCATGGGTGAGGCTACGCCTAAGATCGCTAGACTTTTAGAGCTGAGTTAGTGGGCGGGCAATGGTGATAGAGGGGCCGATGCCGACCTGCATTGCATTGGACTGCATCCATGGATTGTAATTATTAATCATGCCTCAGGCAGAAGTCTCCGGCGCCACCCCCATTCCCATCGAATCCATCCATTCCCATCCATGGTCAGGGCCCATTTCCCATCCAATTCCCAGATCAAGGCCAATCCTAAGCAAGACCCATCAATAGCCTGCCTGACCCAGTCTCAGTCTCGGTCTCAAGGCCAGCAGCGTCATTCCTCTTGAGGCTCTTGTGTCTTCTTTCTCCCTTTTCTTCGTTTACAACAGTGGTGTTGCTCCAAGCTCCCCTGTGACTTCTTTCTCTCAACAGGGTACCTTAGCTTCGTCTACTCATCGGTCCCGACACTTATACCTATCTCGCTACGGACCAAGGCCGCGACTTCAACAACGCGCAACAACAACCCCCTCGTGGATCTTCTACCCGCCTCGATCAACATCAACCCGCAAACGTTCTCTTACCTCCCAATTATTTATTTTGTCGAATATGGAAGCAAATCTGTAGTCGAACACCCGCCAAAGCTGTTTCCGTCTCCACCCATCCAAACGTTTCCGACAACGTTACCGTCGCTATGCCGTCTCAAAAGACCTCCAATGGCCCCGGCCAGGTGAGCCATCGCCTGCGCAATTTCTTCCGCATGAACACTGGAGGTAGCACCGGCAGTGCTTCTAGCGATAAGGACAAGGAGAAGGAGAAGGAAAAGAGTTCGGCCGCCACCACTCCCGATCCTTCGAAATCCCGTCATACCAAGTTCTTTAGTAATACCGTCGGCCGTCTGCGCGCGCACACCGTCGCTAGTGAGGGCAACCAGCTGGAGGAAGCCATGAGTCCTACGGCACATGCGAACCCTTATTTCGCCCATCAAGGCCAACCAGGATTGCGTCACCACAACTCCGACTCTGTTCCCCCAAGCCCTCCCGACACACCGAGTCTCAAAATCCAAGGCCCCGATGGTGCCCCTGCGAACGATCAAACTACCAGCGAAACCAAAGAGGAACTCGCCCGGAGACTTAGAAGAGTCGCCAGTGCACCCAATGCCCAGGGCCTGTTCTCCAAAAACGATCCCAACAATGAGCGCCCCGCAACTGCCGAGCTCGGCAAGGATCCTCTCCTCACAAGTTCAGGCGCATTGGGTCTTATAGAAACGGCCAAGGCTCTGGAGGCCGAGGATAAAGCCAAACACGCCAATTCTGACGATGTTCTTGCTGCTCTTCCTGCCCCTAATCTGGGCATGGCTTTCCGCCGCACCTATAGTTCCAATTCTATCAAGGTTCGAAACGTCGAAGTTAGCCCCTCCAGCTTTGACAAGATCAAGCTTATTGGAAAGGGAGATGTCGGAAAGGTATACCTTGTGAGGGAGAAGAAGAGCAGCAGGCTTTATGCCATGAAGAGTATGTCCACCACTCACGTTTACCATCGCGACAACGACTAACTAGCTACAGTACTAAGCAAGAAGGAAATGATCAAGCGCAACAAGATTAAGCGAGCTTTGGCAGAGCAGGAAATTCTTGCGACAAGTAACCATCCGTTCATTGTCACATTATACCACTCTTTCCAGTCAGAAGACTACCTATACCTATGTATGGAGTACTGCAGTGGCGGCGAGTTCTTCCGCGCTCTGCAAACACGACCTGGAAAATGTATTCCTGAAGAGGATGCTCGATTCTACGCCGCCGAGGTGACAGCAGCACTGGAATACTTGCATCTTATGGGTTTCATTTATCGAGACCTGAAGCCTGAGAGTATGTTGAGAAGCCGTGCTTACAAATCTGCCGCTGACCCTTTGTGATAGACATTCTCCTGCACCAATCGGGCCATATCATGCTTTCAGACTTCGACTTGTCCAAGCAGTCAGACCCCGGTGGCAAGCCGACCATGATCGTCGGCAAGAACGGAGCCCGTACCGACGCTCTCCCAACTATCGACACTCGTTCATGTATCGCTAACTTCCGCACAAACTCTTTTGTTGGCACAGAAGAGTACATTGCGCCAGAAGTGATTAAGGGCAGCGGTCACACAAGTGCGGTCGATTGGTGGACATTGGGTATCCTTATTTACGAAATGCTTTACGGTACAACGCCCTTCAAGGGAAAGAACCGAAATGCAACTTTCGCAAATATCCTTAGAGAGGATATTCCATTCCCCGACCATACTGGTGCACCACAAATCTCCAAGTAAGTCCTGGGTGAAAACGCACTGTCCTACTGTTCTAACCATGCCACAGCCTCTGCAAGTCTTTGATAAGGAAACTCCTCATCAAGGATGAGAATCGACGACTGGGCGCCCGAGCTGGCGCATCAGATATCAAGGCGCATCCATTCTTCAGAACGACACAATGGGCACTCATTCGACACCAAAAACCACCGATTGTTCCTCACGCGGGCCGAGGAGTTGATACAGTCAACTTCCGAAACGTCAAGGAAAGCGAGAGTGTCGACTTGTCAGGATCGAGGGCGATGAACTTAAAGGGAGTTCCGTTAGACAGTGGACTGGCAACTCCTGGTGGTGAAATTGCTGACCCGTTCCTTGAGTTCAACAGTGTCACTCTGCATCACGATGGCGACGACGATCATCACCGTTGAGTTTGAGTTTTGAGTTTCTGGGTGCAACATTTGAGGTCCAGGAGTTCGAAATATTGTTATTGATAGTTGACCTCGATCATGGATTGGACATGTTGCCGCACGTATACGCATGGGGTTATGATCTGAGATTCTTGCACTGGGGCGTCTATTCTTTTATTCAGCGTCATTTGACACATACTTTGCACTCGACACTCCTTTGGACGATTGCTTGTAAGAGGGAGAGGGGGAGAGGGAGAGAGAACCACGAAAGGCAGAAGAGACAAAAGAAGCAGACAACGAAAGGAGACAGAAAACAGAAGCGGAGGGTAGAGAAATGAAAGAGACAAGAGAGAGGAAGTCTCAGCATCCTATGATTTTGCCGCTGTTAAAACGGCGTCTGGTCTGGCGTTTCGGGAAGAGCGGGAAAGAAGTCATGTTATGTAAAGTTACCATTCAACAAAGATGACGAGCCATGCACGAACGAAGGCTAGCTTATAGAACCACAGGGATGATCTTTTTTACGGTGTCTTGAGTGATATGAGTTGAGGCAACGCACCAATATACCAACTACAAGCCCGGTTGTGTCATGAGTCAACCATAAATAAACAAGGTTCATCTATCTGACTTGAGGGGTGTTTATGTAATATTTCTCTCCCAGGTGAATACGTCGCGTGTTGAGGTTCTTTCACGGTCTGGGTCATCTGGGCTCGAGGACTCGGCACATGACCACACTTAGACACTTGCTGATGGAGGCGCAGGGGAACATCTGCCTAACTGAGACCCTTGAGGACCCCTAAAGTCTGAAATGAAAGGAGTTTTTAGCTGCGAAATTATGGAGACAAAATGCCTTGAGAACTTCTCCCATGACGGAGTTGTGTTCATGGGGTCGGGTAGAAGATAGTGCTGAGAGACTCAAAAGAGTGAAACTCCCTCAAATTCGAGTTGGTACGGTCTCAGAAACACTCTTAGCAATAGTTTTGGCTAGCTTGAGTCTCATTTGAATATCGAATCTCGAGGTTTGACTCGCCCAGAAGAACAGAGAATAAGAACCCCGATGTCACGACCACGCCCGCCTCCCGAAGCCCGGCACCGGACCCGGCACTCATCGGACCGGGTCATTCCCGTCGCCGGAAGACCACAGCTTTCCCGGCCGTATCTTCTCGAATGGAGCACACAAAATTGTCGGCAGAAAGAATTACTTAATGTTGAAGAATTTCAAGAAGAAATGGTGGCGGTGGAAAGACCGGGCTGGCGGAAGTTGGCTATTGTAAGAGGGGAGTGCGATATGGGTGTTCTATTAGGCATGGAGTTGGATAGGAAAAGGGGTGGATGGGTTTGGGAATTCCCCGAGACTGAGATGAGAAAACGGAAACCGGACGAGGAGGATGGTGAGACAAAAGAGAAAGATGACAATGAGCCTGATGAGGATGAGGGGATCAGAATATGTCGTGCATCGCTCATGGTCAAGGATCAACTCCCTATTCTTCTCCTCGATGGTCTTCCGTTTCGAATATCCTCACGTCCTTACCGACCTTCAAGAGTACCAAGTAATACACGACCAGACAGCAAAACATCAGGTAAACGTCCTCCAAAGCGATCCGGCCTAGAAGATTCCCTCTGGCAAGCCCTCGTCGATATTCGCCCTGTAGAAGATCTAGTCACAGAGCTCATCTACGACATGTGGCTCCAAAAACTCGACTCATTACCACCTCTTGGATCTGATTCTGTGGATGTTCAGTGGATTATCGCGCGAGCCCTTGAAACCAATGCAGATATCACAAGAAGCATGGAGCGACGAGGGGAGTTCAGTACCATAACTTCGGCAGACTGGTCAAATCTTGCAGAACGTCTACAGAGGCGCATACAGCTCTCTGTGACCGTTTCTCTCCAAGCACATGCTCAAGAAGCTCAAAACGATCCCAAAGATTCAAACTCTAAAAGTCTAGATCGAATAGCATATTTGGGAGGTCTCTTGCTTCCCCTGACGGTCGTATCAGGTATCCTGTCGATCGAAAACTCATATGGTCCTGGGGGTAAATCATTTTGGGTCTTCTGGCTTGCATCAGGGCTTTCGTCCCTCCTCGCAATCCTCATCATTTACGCAGACCATCTGAGAACGTTGGATGTGTGGTTGGAAGTTGCAGCAAGTGAGATTCTGGACCTGGACCACAACGAACGGCTCCAAGCGAATAGGACACCGCGCCGACGAGAATACCATAGCAGTGGCGATCCTGAACGGGGAGAAGCCAAGATAACGACAGCATCGGATGGAGGCGTGTATGTTGTGCAGCATAGAGGAGATGGGACTAGAGGCAGAGCATGGAGAAGAGGAGAACTAGGTTGGGTTGGGGCGATGAAGAAGATGTCCGGATGGTATCGGTGGAGGGGAAGTCCAGGGATGGAGTTCAGGATGCCAGGTTGGGAGAGGAAAGTAAAGAACTTGGTGTGGTGATAAGATATTTGTCTCCAGACTTCTCAGGATAGACTGTACAGAGGCTATAAAGGTCAGGGCTTTATATTCAATAGATAGATCACGCCTTGCGTTTCATATTAAATAAGATATCAAGATTTCATAGCAATTATGCCTCCGTCATATTCTCCATTCGTACACGCACGTAGTCAAAGCCATGCTTCATCCATCGTTTCAAACTTACACGCGATCCACGCTCGAACGACGTCCCCCAAGACCAATCTTTTCCTTGCCATCCATCCATGGCCGCAAGCACTCGGGAATTGTGACAGTCTTGGCCTCTTCATCCCATCCATTCTCCAGAATAGCTGCTATCACACGAGGAACAGCCAGGGCAGTACCGTTAGATGTCCAAGGGAAGGCGAGCTTGCCATCAATGCGTGTTCGTGTCCCGAGGCGGCGGGTTTGGTAGTCAGTGCACATACTTGCTGATGTGACTTCACCCCAGTTGTCGCGACGGCTGGGGAAGAAGGCCTCCATGTCGATCTTGCGGGTAGCTGATGCGCCGAGATCGTGGGAAGGCATAGAGAGAATACGGCAGTAAAGTCCAAGTGAAGAGAGAATCTCGGTCTGCAAGTCGAGCATCTCGTCAAAGAGTTCCTGGGCGACATCCTCATCCGGTGCTGTCCATGCGAACATTTCCACCTTGGTGAACTCGTGTACTCGGTATAGACCCTTGGTGTCGGCACCACGGGCTCCGGCTTCGGCGCGATAACAGCGAGAGACGGCAACTCGCTTGAGAGGAAGGTCTTCGGAATCAAGGGTGTTGTTGGCCTTCATTCCTGCAAGGGCGATCTCAGATGTTCCAGTAAGGCACATCTCGGGAACACCCCGCTCAGCGTCTTCGGCTGACTGGGCGATAGTGTAGACTTGTTGTTCGCCGTTCAGGTCGCGAGGCTGAAATCCACAGGCAGCTCCAATGTGAGTGTAGACCATGCTAGGAGGTGATACTTGTGTCCAGCCATGACGAGTTGCGACAGCGAGGGCATATTGAACCAAGGCTTGCTCCAGTTGAGCAGCCTCACCGAGAAGATAATACCAACCCCAACCGGAAGCAGTAGCAGCGCCAGCAAAGTCAAAGATACCAAGCTCGGAACCGATGTGAACATGAGACCGCCAGATTTTATCCTCAGGTGATTCCTTAAAAGTGGGTGGGTCGTTGATGTAGCTCATAACCTCAAAATCGCTTCCCTTTGGAGTGTCAGGATGAGTGAGATTAGGTAACTCGAGCGCCAACTCCTCCATTTGCGTAACAGCCTGCGATTCTCCCTTCTCAATTGCCGAAAGATCCTGTTTGAGCTGTCGCGCCTCCTCCTGGATCTGCTCACGGGTCAATTGGCGCACTTCCTTGAGATCCTCATCATCGCTGCTCGTCGCCGGGTTCGCAAGCTGTCTCCTCAACAAATTCGACCTCTCCCGCAAGGCGCGACCCTGTCGCTGAAGATCCTGCCATCTCGCATGAAGTTCTAGAATTTTAGCTGGGTTTTGCGCCTGATTGCGATAGTTGCGCTCCACGCAAGTCTGCTGATAAAGTTCTGCGTGTTGTCTGATGTGCTTGATATCGACGATGGGTTTTGGCGCTGAAGGAGGCCGCTTCACATCTGCGAAACTGCGAGCCAATAGTGGATTGGGCCTCGGGTGTAGAGCGCGACACCGTAGGCGCGATAATGTCCTGTTCATGGTGGATGTTGAATTGGTGAGCAGCTCATATGAAGCATGACTGAGGTACTAAGTTAGACTGCCTGATCAGCGAGTTTGGCGCTTGACGTCGGCTGCCGAAGCTTAACAGTGGAGAGCTTGCTTAATGCAATTACCCGAGCGAATAGACTACGGACCATCGCGGAATGGGACATCAACTTTCAAGTATTCATTCATTCATTCTTGGCAAATAGACAAGCATTGCATGCAATTGGGCCAATTATGTTGATCTCATCGTAAATCGGGTATTTGGTTGCCTACTAACCTAGCCTACCTCATCTGGTTCTCTGTCCACACCACTAACATATTCCTCATTTCATGTCATGATATCTCTCAACGTTGAACCCCCTACAGGTAACCCCATACACCTAGAGTCCAGTTTCCGTGATGTCCTCCGCCTCCCCGAGCATATCCTCCTGCTTGCACGCTCTGTCTGTGTTGTGCCTTGAAGTCCACTTCGCTGGGTCGAGAGGCTCCATTGGCGCCTTGTAGGAGCCACGACTCGCGATCAATAATCGCCATGGCAGGGATCTTCAACTGACAGAGTAGGCTGCCTCCAATCCACGGACCAAGAGTATGGATCACTCGGATTTGGCCCTTGAATTGTGGAACCGTGGCCCGCTGTCGTACAACCTTGGCTTCTATCGGGTCGTGCTCTGGCTTTGAATCGGCTGCGTTCTTGGGAGATTTGCGTTGTTCGTCTTCACCTGGTGATGAGGATGGCGAGCCTTCTGTAGGAGAAGTTGTGCTGGACTGCTGATGGATCCTAGCACTATTGCGATGCTTGTCCACAACCTTTCCGAATACTGGCTCCCATCCCCTCTTGTTGACCATAGCTGTGAGATCATCGATAATTCGTTGCTTGATGCCCAAGATATTGGAACATCCTCCCGTGAACATTATGCGTGACATACAGATTGCTCGTACATCCAGTGGTAGTTGTAAAAGATGTCTATACAATAGCAGGTGCAACGGTAATTCATCATCGTCAAATGTCGCTCGGTCTGCTGAAGGGTCGAAGAAGGTGTCATCGCAGACCTCAGCAAGTTTCTCAAAGGGAAGCTCCACTGTCAATGGACGACGACTTGTGTTAACGGGTATTTGGGCGACCCCTGTTGGAACACCAGCTTGTGCCGACTCAGCTTCGATCTCTTCTTGCTCGTCAACTGTTTCCAGCTGGGTCGACTGTCGCTGAGATGATCGAAATTCTGATGGCTTGCACCACATCAAACGACACATGATGTCTTCGCATTCCTCAAAGCCTAGCGCTCTTTGTTTGGTGACATCATGTTCTCCTGGTATTAATGGCTCGATGGTTTTGTAAAGTGTGTCTAAGAGTGCTCTGCCACCTCGTACTGTACGTGTTGTCTTGACTTCCCGGTATTCATAGACACTGGTGATGACAGTTTCTGCCCAGCCCATATCTATCACCAAGGCGGATCTGACACCTGCTGAGATGGCCGACATGGAGGGTGTTGACATGAGAGAGATAGTTGGTGACTGAAATCTACTGAACAGTGTATCCAAGGTGGCTGTCAACAGTGGTAGAGGTACCCCAGAGTCTAAGACCAGCCCAAGTCTTCGTGGTCTGGAATCGATGAGCAAGTATCTGTATGCATGTAAGCAACTATCCCTTGTGAGATTCATCCAAGACAAACTTTGAGAAAGCATCATGTAGCACACGCTCCAGCTTATCCTGATATAGGCCAAGCTCTATATCTCTTAGATCATATCGCCAAAACTCATGTTCCTTTGACCATTGCAAGCCAGGCGACCGTTTCGGTTGCTGCCATCCCCTGAAGTCTCCAGTCCGCCTTTGATCTTCAGGGCTGCATTGAAGAACCACTCTTGGGGATGTGTCGCCCGCAAATCCCACTCTGATATGGCGTGAGCCTAGCTCAACAACGATGAACTCGTCATCAGCACGGATAGTCGATGGTGAGCCGTAGGATGAAATAACAGACGAGCGATTCGGGGTATGTGGAGTCGATGGACCTGGCCCCTGAGGAGGACCTCCACGGATACTAGCCACGCTTCTATGAGCAAGTGTAGATCCAGCGCCAGAGGCCATCGCGAGTGAGATGAAATCTTCTGTGTTTCCTGCTTCTTCCCTTTGTTCGATGTTGGCGATGAGATGCCCTGGTCAGGGCGTAGCCATGTAACTTAACGCTGGTTGGTTGGTTGAATGGTTATTTGAAGTCGGCGTT
The DNA here is from genome assembly GCA_013186775.1 of Fusarium dlaminii. NCBI lineage: Eukaryota > Fungi > Ascomycota > Sordariomycetes > Hypocreales > Nectriaceae > Fusarium > Fusarium dlaminii. The sequence goes on along the minus strand of JAAOAL010000060.1, from coordinate 201,693 downwards.
TCTAGCGCCGATCTGCCGCCTTCACTGGCTAAGAAAACAGTGGTCTCTGGTAACCGCAGCGACGTGGGGCAACCTTGGACCGTGAATTCCAACCTACATCATCGACTATCGAATCAGGAGAGTTTGAAGCGGATTGCTTCAAGGTCTTTTTGATGTTCAAATGGGTATCAAAGGGTAAGAATTGCGTGTTATATATTGCGAAAAGACCGGGCTAATTTCTTCAGGATCTACCAGGAGGTAGGCGAAGGCGAACGAGTAGCCTTACTGAAACTCGCCGCCGAGTCACTAGAGAAGCAGGGACGGCCATTACGAATAGCGATTGATATTGCGATTTGGCAATTTCAAAATCAGGCGGCTCAAGGTACATCACAGCGACGTAGATACTGAAGCGCTTCTCTAACAACCGTCAGGCGGCACGAATCCCGAAATTCGAACTTTATTCTACCGACTCGTTCGTCTACTGGCATGTCCAGTCGAGCCTATCTTTGTTTTCGACGGTCCATACAAACCTGCGGTCAAGCGAAACAAGAAATCCGGTCGAGGCGACTCCTTCGCCAATGCCCAAGCGAAACGGTTAATTCGACTATTCGGCTGCAACACCCACGATGCGCCTGGAGAAGCTGAGGCGGAGTGCGCTCTGCTCCAGAAGCATGGCATCGTAGACATGGTTCTGACAGAAGATGTTGACGCTCTTATGTTTGGATGCACCAAAATGTTGCGTCAGTGGTCACCAGCATCAAAACGCGACACAACACCAACTCACGTCTCTTTGTTCGATACGGAGAAAATGAAACTTGATCAACATGGCTTGGATCGCGAAGGCATGGTTCTTGTTGCTTTGATGAGCGGCGGCGACTACGATCCTAATGGGCTCCCCGGCTGTGGAATCAAAGTGGCTGTTGAGGCTGCCAAAGCTGGCTTTGGCCGAGATCTTTGCCGGTTGAAGGCAGTGGACAAAGAAGGAACAGCGGCTTGGAGGAATTCTTTAATACACGAGCTTCGCACCAACGAGAGTGGTCATTTCAAGAGGAAGAACAAGGCCTTGGCGATACCGGAAACCTTCCCAGACTTCAAGGTTCTACGTTACTACACACATCCTGTTGTGTCTCCCGGTGAAAGTATTGAAGAGATCCGAGAGAAGGTTCATCTGAAAAGAGAGATCCAATTTGAAGACCTAAGAGAGTTTACGAGAGAGGTCTTTGGCTGGGATTACCGAGTTGGCGCTCTTAAGTTTATCAAGGTGCTTTCTCATGCAGTTCTCATCCAGAAGTTGCAGGCTCTAGAAGAGCATGGCAACGCAGACTACGTCAAAGGGATCGCAGGGTTTAGGTCCGATCTCAAGAATGACTTGGTGTCACAAGTTCGCATACAGCACATTCCGAGCGAAATTGTGCCCATCGACTTGTCCAAAGAGGAAGATGAAAAGATAGTACAAGCTCGAGGTGGACTGGCACTCAACAGCGATGACGAAATCGACGACGCGGAGAACATCGAGGAATCCACGGCGAAACGGCAGCCGACTCCTTTCAACCCTTCAGGGCGGCAAGGTGTTTGGGCATTGGAAATATTGGCAAAGTCGAGGATACCAGAGGTGTTTGCCGACGCTCAGGTGGTGCAAAAGGCTGCAGAGAAGAAGAAACAGCAAGCAAAGGAGTCCAAAACGAAAGCAACAAGGTCCAAGCCTGGTCCGAAGACGGGGATGCCTGCTGGCGCGCTTAACAAGTTTGTGCGAGCAAGCAAACCTCACACTGTCTCTACGGTGACTTCCAAGACATTGTCTAAAGAGAACGAAATAATCACCTCGCCGACCCGACCGACAACATCCCGCCGCTTGAGAATACCGTCACCTCTGGAGCCAAGTAAGCAATCTGCGTCGACCTCGGGTAGCACCGACAGGCAGACAATAACCCCCTGGACACTTGCCAGCTCACAGGTGACTCCTAGGACACGAAAGCCTGCAAATGAACAGCAAACGATTATTATCACATCTAGCCCGCCCTGTGCAGCAGACTCGCCTCCCCCTTCGCCTTCGCCACGGCCGAGGACTCGTGTGCCTGCCTCTCGCGACTTACCTGACCCGATGTGTGCGATTCCTACGTCAAGTGGTTCTCCGCAAAGGCTGAAAGACTCGGCGTTGAACGCGAGACGTGCAAAACTACCGACTTCTTCTCAGTCATCTCAACCTCCCAAGATGAAACAGATGTCCATGGACATGTTCACAAGAAAGTCCAAGAACACGAGTTCCTCCCAGACTTCTGTTTCAAAATCTTTACTCCCAGCTTCCAAACAACACCAGCCAAAATCTCAACTGGGATTCGATGATGACTTTGATAGTGACTCGTCAACCGATCTTGCTCCCCTCTCCTCCCTCATCTCACGCTCCTCTGCATCACCTAACAAACGACAACAATCATCCTTACCACCAGATCGAAACGCAACCCCAAGCCCTGCTCCTGCGCGGAAGAAGAAGTTACTCATCCCAAAGGCCAGCGCCATGGGTTTCTACGAAGAGGTGGAGGTCGACGCCGAAGAGCGCGACGAGCTGATGGCTAGGGAGACAGCAGCTCTAGAGCGCAGGGGAGTTCGGGCTAAGATTTTTCGGGCGAGCGATGTTGGATTTATAGACCTGACGCAGGATGATTAAGGGCATATATACACGAAACAGCATGGGCACGGCGTTTTCAGGTTCGATTTCAGGCGTTACATAGCGGATAATATATTCACGATCCATCACTTCTGGCATCGTTACGAAGAATCGAAATCAAGATTCTCATTTACAAATGTCGAATAATTTCCAGGTTCCAGGGTAACTGAAAGGTTGAGTCTATAAGTCGGGCCTAGACATAGATGCAGAACGTTCATTGTGGCCCGCTCCTGTTTCTATTAATAAGCGCATCTATATCTGAATGGTCTGATGTTACAGCAAGGAGTGACGAAATAATTTAAAATTAATAACCAGAGCTTGAGAGATAACCTCAACTCGTTTATCAGAGTCAGAGGGGAATAAAAAAAACTCAGAACCTTGATTCTAGGTGATAAAAAGACTTAGGTAATTTACTCTAAGTTTAGGAAACCTTTCCTTTTGCTAAGTTTATTTTAACACTATGATCAAGGTCTGATATTTTCTTGCTCCCCGAGGTCAGGTTCATTAAAATCATGAATGAAGACACTAACAGCCCTACAAGATGCTATTTCTAACTCTGGCGCTTACACCTGGTTGGTCAAAAATAGCATCGCGGCTAAGGCCCCGTTTAACTGAGCACAAGCGCCTGGCTGGGTCTTTGGCCTAGCAATAAGCGACCCTAGCATACGAAAACGAGATCCGGCTTGTTTTTGGGGGCTTGCTTGAGTGAGCTGAAAGATGAGAGAAACTTTTCAGAAGTTAGCCGCGAGCTGGAGTCAGTTTTCAGCATTTGTTCGGACGCTGGACACCCTCATAGGTTGTTTACTTGAGCCTTTACTATACAGGATTCAGAACCAGCGTAGTACTTTAACACTAATATCCCCATCCTGCATTAGCGGTGCTGTTTATGTTTATCTGAACAATTTAATGAATATTCTCTGCACATTTGATGACTCCAGCTCTCTTTTACCATCCATCAAGAAGCCTCAAGTCTCCTGTATTTCAGTGGAGACCATTTTCTTGGCCACTTAGCGTTAGTCTTGAGGCCCACTTAGAGCCCCGGCTCGTAGTGCAAGGCCTGAAACAACGTTTCGACACAGCACAGCCAATCGTGCTCCATCTCAACCCCGGTCTTGAGATTCAAATATAACAAATCATCCAGCGATGGCGCCCAACGTTCAAGACGACAGCGCTTGCGGATGAAATCGCACGAGCACCAGACTTAGGCGCTGACCTGGGTCGACTGGTCTGAGTCGCTGCGACCTGTTGCTGCCCATCGGGACCCTCCACACAGAGCAAGGAACCGCTGAAACCGAGTCTGAATAGCAGCAGCTCGCGGCCAGGCATGGCGGCCATGACACGGCAGCGCTGATGGTTCTCTGCATTTCTGACACTATTGACTGCCCGAGTGGAGCCCAGCATCAGAGTAAGTCGTTGACGCGATTCGATGCGGGAAACGATCGAATCGTGAGTCGCCTCCCTTTTGGTTGGCTCTCCAGCTTCACATCCATGCCATGACGAGAAACCACGGCTTCGCTTGGTCGATGGTGCATGCAGGGGCCAACCAAAAGTTTGTTCTGTGTCGCATCGTTTCCAACAAAGAGTGTGACTGATGTGTGCATATGCAGTCGCTCTTAAAGTCTGCCTGTGCCAGCTGTTCAGGTGGCAAACCCCTCCCCATTTTCCTATTGTTCTTCGTTCATTCAAAGCCCAACAATGGTGTTCAATCACCTTCATTGACCTATTTTCCTATCATTAAACCTTCTCTTCTTTGACTTCCTCTTGTTCACCTATTGACTGTTCGGACTGGTTCCAATATCACATACCCTTTCTCATTTGTGCAAGCTTCGACTCACTTATAAACCAACTCACTGATAACTTTCACTTACACCCGACAAACTTCACTTCACTGTCGTGACTCTATCTTCGATTCAAAAGTTTCTACACAACTCAAATATCACATTTTACTACTTCAAAGTAAGTCCTTGAGCTGCCTACCTACCTTATAACAAGAAAGTCCTCGTCTAACCACTTCTCCTAGCCTTCTTCCTTCCTTATCAAAACTTCATCTCAATATTTTCTCGGCCTTCAGTCGTAACTCAACAACATTTCATTCATTTCTACCTACCAAATACGCCATCGCCCGTCATGCTCGGATTTAGTCAACGAGCCTGGGGCCCAGGCATGATCGTCCTCCAGATCCTGCGTGTTTTCACGATCATCAGCCTCCTGGCCGCCGCTGCCTCTTGTTGGATCCTCATCATCAAGATCGACACCTCCCAAGGCTGGTTCTTTTTCGAGGCTCTCTCTCTCGCGATGATGAGTTCAGCCACCATATTCCTCATCATTTCCGAGTTGCCCTTCTGCAGAGCGTATTTCGCCAATCATTGGCCCGTGTTCTCTGATGAACACGGCCTCTTTTGGCTTGGAATCGGTCTGATACTGATTGGGACGAACCTCCTCGGCAAGCTCAACTCGTCGGACTATAGTCGCGATGATTTGGGTCTTCCCTTTTGGCGACTTATCGTGTCCTCTGGCATCTTGACCTCCACCTTCGGCGTCACGAACCTCATCTGCACTTTCGCCTTCCGAGGTGTTAACGTCAATGCTCGCAAGATACGGTCCAATGGATCCCTCGCGGACGATGAATCGTTCGGCAAACCCCAGTCTAACTACAGCGCATCTTTTACTAATGAAGATCGACCCCAGAATACTTTCAAGAGATTCTTTTGGGACAGGAAGAACGAGTCCACACCCAGACGACCTAACATAAGTCAACCTATCACTCGTGAGCGTGACCTTGAGCGCAATGCCCCTCCTCCCCCTCACTACGAGCATCAAGAACCCTCTTCCCTCAGCCGGCAGTCACACGACTCTGGCGAAGACCGCCGTAGTCCGATCGTCCCCGAAGTTCGTCGCCCAGATACAGCCCTGCACCCGATTAATATTCGCCCGCACAGCCCAAGCATGTACTCGGAGGCGCACATGTCTCGATTCTAGGAAGAATCGGCGCGCAAATAGGAGAAAGCGCGTAAAGTAGCGGAGGACAAGAAGCAGTCGGCGCAGGCCGTGAAGACGGTCAATGAGACTGTGAAGAACAAGGAGAATGTGCAGTGCAACTCGGAAAGCTGTAACTGTAAAGGTTGCGTGCGTGAAGGAAAAAAGGTAGAAGGGCGTTAAGGCATTAGGAGTTAGTGATACCACGTTTTGGATTTATGGCTTTCGTTATTTGTTTGCTAGCAGGGATACCATCTTGCCAAACTTTCTTTATAACCAGTTCAACAAATCATATTCAAACTCAACTGTGTTTCTGAGATTTTATATTCATAGGGCTCATGTACTTATGCAGAGACTTGTTTCTTCTTAACCCACTGTTTCTCAAGTTATGAACAGGCGTTATATTAAAGTGACTATGTAGGACTGTAGAGAAGCGAAGTTTCAGGAGACCTTACAATTCGAAGTCTTAAAGTTCGGAGCCCTTGGAGCTTACACGATGACCTTCTGGCGTAATGCACCTTGCCCGACTTTATTTGTCAGCCGATAAGGAACAAACGAATGCCTGAGGGAGTAAAGCCACAAAACCGTAAATTTAAAAGGCGAGCAGATATCCATTACATGATATTCGATTTCCCTCTCTTCTTATTTCATCCTATTTATCAGTAGACAATACAAAGAAACTCACAATTCTTGCGCAACAATAAAGACTTTTGGTACAAAAATAGATCAAGGAGTAGCTGTGCATTCAGTGGAACTTTTTTATAAGCTGGCTTCTTTCCTTGGCCTTTTCTATTCAGGAGAAGCCAGTCTCTTTGTTGCTTTTTCTTGCATTTGAATCGCGATTACTCCCGCCGTCCCTGTCCTACCTTCTTGTTGAGTGGAGCCTCAGGCATCCGAAATTGTTGTTCCAGACCCGACGCCAGCGGGTTCTGTAGCCTATCGCTACTAAGCTTGACCTGTGCCTAGCCCAATCATCACCATCACCATCACCATCACTTTACCTCACACGACCAGTTGCGCTCGTCTCCATCACCGCTATCATGTCTGGAGACTCTGCTGAGGTGGCGGAGGACTACCGCATGGCCCTGGAGGATCTGTCCTCTAACATGCGCTTCGAGATTAGCAACCTGACAGTCATTGCTCGTGAGAATACTGAACATGCCCTAGCTATCGCCGAAGTTTTGCAACAACATATCCTCAAGGTAAGTTAGGATCTTGATGCGCAATATGAATGCGCACGAACAATCCAATTCAATCCAATGCTAATTTCCGCGTAGGCGCCACCGAACAAGAAACTTCCAGCTCTGTATGTACTCGACTCGATCGTGAAAAATGTCGGCACACCATATACTCTCTACTTCGGCCGCAATCTGTTCAAGACCTTTATGGAATCTTATGCAGTAGTCGATCAGCCAGTTCGTCGAAAAATGGAGGAGATGCTTAGAACATGGAAGGAGCCTGTTCCTGGGTCAATGGACAGCAGGCCCGTCTTTTCGCACGAGTTGGTGCGTCCTATTGAGAATGCACTCTTGAAGGTACGCGCCGTAAGCATGCCCCAAGCGGGAATGATGCCTGGGCGACCGCGATCTGCCGTGCCTCATCGTGATACTCCGACACCGCCTGGGACGAGATACCCTCCAGGCCATCCAGTCCAGCAATACACTTCAAATGGAGGACAGTCATTGAGCAATGACATTCGGAATCTAATTGTTGCCACGCAGGCGGAAGCCTCGCGCAATCCCCAAAATGTTGATGTTCAGACTAGATTAAGAGCACTTCATGAGCTGCAGGGCGTTGTGAACAGCACTAGCTTGCCTCCGGATCAGCTTGAGCTCATTAAGAGACGAGTAACTGAACTTGCTGCCGTAAACATGATGGCGCCTCTGACTCAAAGGCCTGCACCTACTCCTCCTGTGCCCGTTCAAGCACGCCCTATGCCTCCAGTGTCCGTAGCCCTTCCTCCGTCTGCAGCTCCGGCTCCGGCGCAAGAAGGTGTGACGCTTGATGCGCTCTTTGGCCCGGGAGCCTTGGCCGCCTTGATGGCAAGAAAGTCGGCTACACCTTCGAGCTCAACACCGACTCCTCAGCCTCCTCAGGTTCGTCCTGAACCGCCAAAGCCACCCATGCCAAACATGTCTGCAATGCCGGCCATGGCCCCTATGCCAGCAATGTCGATACCTACGATACCTGGGATGACTCCAATGCCTACGATGTCCCAGACACCAACACCAGCGCCAGCGCCGGCAGCAAACGCAGCCCCTTGGAGTCTTCTTGATCAACTACGAAAGTCAGGCTTACTCCCTCCTGCTCCTTCAGCAATGCCCACGCCAGTTCCCGTACAAGGGGGTATCAATGTGGCCGCTCTCAAACAACCCTGTCAGCCTTCTTTGATCAGGGCGCTACATAACGACCTGGGCCAACCTTGTACCCAGTGTGGTAGACGGTTTCGAGACGATCCAGTTGGAAAGAAGCAGAAGATTGCTCATATGGACTGGCATTTCCGTGTCCACCAGCGAACCAACGAAGCCGAGAAGCGAGGTATACACCGGAGTTGGTACGTTGATCAACGTGTAAGTCACAACACCACCTCCTCACAATACAAAATTTCTAACAACAGTACAGGACTGGCTCAAGTCAAGAGAAGCCGTCGACGTCGACCACCTCCCCACGACTGAGGATGTTGCCACTCAGGCCTCAAAGGCATCCGAGGCTGCTAAGCCCAAGTTCATTCTTGTTCCCGATGCGTCTCGCCGTATCAACACTGTGTGTCCAATCTGCCAGGACAAGTTTGAGAACAAATGGCTCGATACGGCACAAGAATGGGTATGGCTAGACACAGTTTTAGTTGGCGACCGAGCATATCACGCATCATGTCATGCAGAAGCAACACGGGACCGCGAAAACACACCAGTACTAGGCAAACGCAAGGCCGAAACAAGCATAGCATCACCTAAAGTGCGGTCACTCAAGACATCAGCTTAAAGAAATCGAACATTGGTACAGCATTGAGATGCAAATATATATAGGCTTGGCGGCACAGGCGTTATGGAACGAGCATGAAAGGGATTGGTGGTCGTTGAAGCATTATCATGGAGTTATGTTAGGGTTTTTATCAATTTAGTCAACCGGGCTATTGACATGGTTGTCGCCATAGCCAAGATAAACCAATGTCATCTTTTGATTCTAAACTGTTCATAATGTGTAGTGAAATGTCGTGAAACTGTATAAAGAGTAATGACAGTGGTAGACGGTAGTATAGACTAACAAATACCGATTATATGGATCCGAGAGCGGCCCGTTGTTCGGGGATTGGTCCCCACGATTTTGAACACGAACTTGTTGCACGCGTTTTAGTTAGTTAGTTCAGGTACGGTCCACTCTATTTTGTTCACTTGGTCGAGTCTTAGCTTTCACCTCCAAGCTTCATTCCATCCATGACCTGACCCTAATCTAGTTACCAATCAACCGATGACAGCTCACCACAACCTAACGTCCACTACCAAGTCGCATAACAAACCAAGCCAAGCTCGCCCTTTGTGATTCGGTTATCGGCACGACTACAGCGACCATGGCGGTCGACTGCCCCATCTGCAACAAGCCTGTCAAATCCTCCGAGATCAACAGCCACATCGACTCAGGATGCGAGAGCTTCATCATAGACAAAGAGAAGGCCCCGACACCGCCGCAATCACAGACACCACAGAGTAATTCTCAAAAACGAAACGCTTCCAACTTCTTCTCTACGCCCGTGCCAAAACGACAGGCTGCCTCTGAGAACCGAATAGCGACTCCTGTGAACGGAGCATTACAGCCTATAGCAGGGAAGAAGAGGACTTTCGAGGAGGGCCCAGGCCATGGAGTGGCAAGTTCCAAGGTTGCAGAGGAGACGATAAACGGCGAGAATGCCAACGGAACGAGTACTTGGTCTCCAAATACGGAGCAGGATGGAAGAGTGGTGAAAAAGACAAAGACAACACGAGCTGCGCCCTTGGCCGAACGAATGCGACCACGAAATCTCGACGAAGTATGCGGACAAGATCTAGTTGGACCAAACGGTGTGCTGCGCTCTCTTATCGAGTCAAACCAAGTGCCCTCGATGATTTTATGGGGTGCTTCAGGCACAGGAAAGACAACAATAGCACGATGTATCGCTCGTATGGTCGGTAGTCGGTTCATCGAACTCAATGCGACAAGTACAGGAGTCAGCGAGTGCAAGAAATACTTCCAAGAGGCGATGAACGATCTTGCCCTCACTGGTCGCAAGACCATAATATTTTGTGACGAGATTCATCGCTTCAACAAAGCCCAGCAAGACGTGTTCCTCAAGCCTGTTGAGGCCGGTACTGTGACGCTCATCGGCGCAACTACAGAGAACCCTTCTTTCAAGGTGGCAAGTGCTTTGCTCTCCCGATGCCGTACCTTTACGTTGCAGTCTCTTACAACAGAGGATGTAGTACGCATTTTACAGCGGGCAATCAAGGAGGAAGAATCAGTTTATCCGCAAACGCCATTATTGGACGAAGCTATGATAACCTACCTGGCGCGCTTTGCGGATGGTGATGCTCGTACTGCGTTGAACCTCCTCGAGCTCGCCCTTTCGCTCACAACCCGCGAGGGTATCACACAAGAAGATATCAAGGCCGCCCTTACCAAGACTCTGGTCTACGATCGTGCAGGCGATCAACATTATGATACTATTTCTGCTTTCCACAAATCAGTCCGTGGAAATGATGCAGATGCGGCACTCTACTATCTTGCGCGCATGCTCCAATCCGGCGAGGACCCCTTGTTCATCGCCCGCCGCATGGTTGTCATTGCCTCTGAGGACGTTGGTCTGGCGGATAACACCCTCCTACCACTTGCTACGGCAACATACACGGCCACACAACAAATTGGCATGCCAGAAGCTAGGATACCGCTGGCACACTGTACTGTTGCGCTATGTAATGCGCCCAAGAGCACCAAGGCCTATCGTGCCCTCAATAATGCCTACGCAGCCCTACGCGAACCGGGTGTGGCCGGTCTTCCCGTGCCTCTACACTTGCGAAATGCTCCTACAAGACTCATGCGTGACATGGGATATGGCGCTGAGTACAAGTATCCACCCAACTACCGAGATGGGCAGGTGAAGCAGACATATCTACCCGACGAACTTGTTGGACGTCGGTTTGTTGAGGACCGGGATCTAGGAACAGAGGTTGATCCAGATCTTGAGATGGATGGAACATGATTATATGGATGGAATCTGGAATAGACTGGATGGCATAAGGAAATGGATAAAAAGCGCGGTTTTGCATTGTCTCAGGAGTAAGGATAAGGTTGGTTACCCCCCAGGGGTTTATAATACTGTACTATAAATGCTGTGCCATAGTGACTTGGAAACAGAGACTGAAATTACCTCTGTGTGGTTCTCGTAGACATGCCTGTTCTCTTTCTTTTGTGATACATGATTAAAGGCACGCACTTCACAGTATAGTGAATGACAGGCATAGCAACTTCACCAAATGTTACAAGTGTATCATGATTTCTCCCATAAAGCTTTGTCCCATTAAACTACCTAAACCGATCTTCAAACCCGTGAAGATTTTATCAGCCATCTAGGCCAGGTACCCAAACATAATCCCAGTCGTCTAAAACCCATAAATGGTACATTCAAGTAATAACATATTCAAACTCAAATCGTCCGTGGTATCAACACCTCCAAGAATTTCATGTCATTGCTCAACTTAAACCACACTATCCAACTTGTAAGGCATGGAACCTAGAGGACCGTTAGTATCCGGTATTTGATTGAAGAGTTGAAGATGACTTACCACCCAGGCCGCCAAATGAGTTAATGCCTTGGGCCTGAGCTGGGAATCCACCAGCTGAGCAGGAGACCATGCATACACAGCTGCCATCGCCACCGATGACACCCTTTCCAGGGACAACTCCTGTGGCTTCGGGGGTCGCGGAGGTAGTGTCAGCAGCCTTGGACTCGGCAGGAGCTGCAGGGGCAGCATCGCCGCCTGTGATGGGAGTAGCCTTGCCATCGCCATTCTGTTGGATGGCCATCTCCTTGAACTTGGCTTGTGTCTTCTCAGCAGTAGGGTTGATGGAGAAGACCATGCCCTGACCACAGTGGTTGGCTTGCTTGCAGTAGAACCCTTCAAAGGTTAGCAGGATAATCAGGATATGATTGTGTTTGTCACTTACAGAGAGGAGTGTCAACCATGACTTGCATAGCGACTTGGGGAGGAGGAGAAACGGTGTTGTTAGGGTTAGGCATGAAACCAGAGTCCATACCACCCTCGATAAGAGCACAAGGTTTGTCGAAAGCAGACTGGGAGACGGTGTGGTTCTGTGACAGGAACTCGAAGACAACAGTGTCGCCAATGGGGACGTTTTGAAGCTCCTCAGGCTGGTAGACTAGACCTCCTGGACCACCAACTGTGACGGTGTGCTGTGAAGGAGCTGCAGGAGTAGCAACGGCCTCGCCTCCCTTGGTGACGGTCTCAGTAACTGTGACCTTTTCGTTGATGGTGGTTGTGTCGGCACCAGCTCCAGGGTTCGCCCAGATGATGATGATCTCGGTCTTTGAGATCTTGTGACCTCCCGAAACGACCTTCTTGTGGTCACTGAGAAGCTCTACGGCTTCGGCAGGTACAGCTTCGGCAGGCATAGGGTGATCCCGTCGCTCAGGCTGAGCAAAGTCGAGGAAACGCGCCATGGTCAAGGGCGCAAAGGCGGCGGCCACGGCCAGACTAATTGAAGCTTTCATGATGTCTGTTTAAAACTTGAGGGTATTAAAGGAGAAAAGGAAAAAGATTGCGAGATGTTAGAGTCGAGATGAGATCGATCTAGCGATTAAGAGACTAAGTAAGTAATAATGAAGAGGGCCTGCCTTCAAAGAAAGGAATTCTCAAGTGCAAAAAGAATGAAGCACAAGAAACAATTGAGTGAGAAAGAGATGGAGATATGGGGATGGGATGTTTGTTGACAATCGGTACTGCTGTGCCCTTATTATACCTTGCCATGCTTCTCACGAGCGAAACTGTTTAAACAATGGAACCGCCTGTAACCCCCTGGAAAAGACAAGCCCTCAAACACATTTTCGAAACACGGCCGCTGAAGAAGCCGAATCTTAGCTTTGCTCGCTTCGGTCTGTCTAGATCCGATCATCATCACTGTAAGTGTATAGTCACTATAGTGGAGGTTCTCCCTGTGAAACGCTTGTTGATGCGGGGGTGGTCTCTGTGACAGGTCCGTCTCGGATCACGTTTGGTGTTTTGGAGTCTTGCCCTTTTGCGCTGTTCCTAGTGCCAAGTGAATAATATGCGACACATAATGATTGGGGTGGTTTCTTACGTAGCGACCGGTATAGGCTTAAAGTGCTTAATTAAGTCTATATAGGGTTGTATCAACCAACGTTAACAGGGGCTGCTTTTCTTAGTGGTGAGACGTCAAAGAGACAGGTCAGACAAAGCCAAGAACGGGACTTGACTACTCCGTGAGTGCTGAGAGTCCAAGGCCCAGCCACCTGCGGCTCCCATTATACCACAATTACGGTATGATATCGTCGACCCGATGCTCGCTGAAGCCAAGAAGGGCCAAGCTATTAAATATATACGCTTATACTCGCCGTTTGAGCGGCACCGAGGCCGTTTCACCATTGATCGTCAACGGTGAGGTTTCATCGACATAGTATAGTCTCATCCGCCATAGACCCTTCCAGGCACAATAATTCGGACGACAAAAAGTTTATCGCCTTGACAGGGCTTGAGACCTAATATGAGACCTACCTTAATCACTTTACGTGTATCATTGGTGTTGCTATGGATGCTTAACTGATAACCATACTCTGCGCAGTATTGTATCCACAGAGGAAGAGACCTGCCTGCACCGTACTTAGCGCTGGTATACTATGTAGTAGTCTCTTGGGGTCGCAAATTGCGGTCGCTATATCTTGACGTGATATGAACTTACAGCAAGTCTCTAAATTCTGGCCTTGGCATCTTGAGGCCTCTCGTTTCGACGGAAACGCCACGAACCTCTCTTGAATCCATCCGTTCTCTTCCATCCATGAACATTTCCACGTGAATCGGCGGCCGATCTTGCATCGTAGCATCAACGGCAACAGCCCGACCGAGAAACCCATGCGTGTGCCATGACTTTCTCTGACAAAATTGGGGATGACTACCGCTCTTCCGTGTTTCAAGCATGTAAGATTGTTTCTTCGCTTACGAACCATTTTACTTCTGCTGAGCTTGCTGTTGCCCTTCGTACAACCCTGTGTAGTACCCAGCATAGTACCATGACATAAGGAGTTTCTTGAGGCTTTCGTCCTGGACTGTGTGTTTTGATTAGTCCTATATGACAAGAAATACCATTCAAGGATCTCGACTTACCGGAACCTAGGACGGTTTGTATAGGAAATGAGGGAGTCCCTTGAGACGCGATTGGCTCCTTAGACTCATTGCGCGACGATGGGATCTCCTAAGCTTCCATGTTAGTTGTCTGAGCATATGAAGCCAAGATTCTCATGGCACAGATCAACATAGCTAAACCCACCTTGTTTTGTTCTGCTGTTCCCGATTCCAACTCAATCTCTTCTGTTTCTGTAACTTGGGGTTGCTCAGATCCAGACTCAGCCTCCGTCTCGGCCCTTCATTCACGAGTTAGCCGAGTGAATCTCACCTCTTGAGGATTCGACTTGCCGATTTTGAGGCTCTAACTCCCGTACACTTCCGCCCTTAGCATGAATGCTGTGATATTTCTGCAGAATGTCTGTCAGTAACCGTTTACGATAGAGAGAACTTACTTACCTTGTACTCTTGTAAGGCTTCGTTCCAAGAGTCAATCAGGGCAGAATCATCCCATATCTCCTCTTGTGTCAGTTTCTCTTGCTTTTTGGACATCTTGTGCAATCAAGTGTCGAACTGCGAAGATGAATAGTTCTAGATATTGAACTGTTAGGTTGTGTTTGAGAAGCCTCGGTTTCAGATGACTGAGGTCGAAGACTTATTGTCTACTTAATCCCAAGGTCACAAGAAGCATAAGTGTCGAATATGAGTCGATGAGATTCTGTCAAGAATATGAATTGAGTTGTCAGGCGATGGTTGATGGTGTAGATTGGTCTTATTCTGTATGTCACAGCGCTGCCCGGGTTGTAAGCTTCAGAAGCTACAGACACTTTTTAGTGGACCAAGCCGCTGAAAGGACCCCAACCCCCACTACGATAAACTGATAGTGCACGCGATTCTTCACCGCCCAGAGCAGACATGGCAGAATCCCAATTTTTTTCAATGGCCCACGCATCTTTTTCTGCGGGAGTCTAGCTTTTGAGTATCTAGCAACAAGACAACCAAATCAGACACAATGGCCCCAGAATTGAGAAAGAGAAAGTGTAAGTAACTCGAGAGTCAGAAATCTACATGCGCTGACTCTCTTTAGCCGTTTCGGACATCAAGAAGCCAAACGGTGCTGCCAAAGCTGCCCAGCCTAAGCGAAAAGGTAGAGACATAATGCCCACGATATAGCTTTTCTTGTGTCGCTAACACAGCTTTTACAGCCCCCGAGGATGCGTCACCTGTGTCGCTGAAGAAGCAAAAGTCTGTCAAGAAGACTGTTGTCACAAAAAAGGCTGCTACCAAGCCGGCGCAAAAGTCCAAGAGCAAGCCCGAGGAAGTCAAGGTCGTCGAGGAGGAAACCACCACACTCGATATCCCCGATGAGTCTTCCGATTCTGAGGCTGAGGAGGGCAAGGAAGTTCAGGCGATCGTGAAGGAGCTGGACTCTGACGACGAGGATATCACCGAGGGCGACTCTAGCTTCAAGCAGGGACAGGATGTCGGCAAGATTCCCAAGGTCTCCAAGGATGTTCAGAAGGCTGCTAAGGCTTCCGACGAGGAAGCTGGAGTTATCTACATCGGTCGCATTCCCCACGGTTTCTACGAGCATGAGATGAGACAGTACTTCGAGCAGTTTGGCCCCATCGTTGCGCTACGACTTTCCCGAAACAAGAAGACCGGTGCCAGCAAGCACTACGCTTTTGTCAAGTTCGAGGAGGCCTCTACCGCCGAGATCGTGTGCAAGACCATGGACAACTACCTTCTGTTCGGCCACATCCTCAAGTGCCGGATGATCCCCAAGGAGCAGGTCCGCGACGATTTGTTCAAGGGCGCCAACCGACGATTCAAGAAGGTCCCCTGGAACAAGATGGCAGGCCACAAGCTTGAGAAGCCTCTGACCGAGTCTGCATGGGCGAACAAGGTTACAAAGGAGAACTCTAAGCGCGCAAAGAAGGCTGCTAAGCTTAAGGAGCTTGGTTACGAGTTCGATGCCCCCGAGATCAAGGACGTGCCAGCCCCTGCTGCTATTGAGAACGGAGAGAGCGAGACCAAGGCCATTGAGGATGCGCCCGCTGAGAAGGAGGAGGAGCCCAAGCTTGAAGAGCCCGCTGAGGTCGTCGAGACAATTGTTGAGGAGAAGACTGAGGTCATTACCGAGGAGAAGCCCGCTCCCAAGGCCAAGGGCAAAGCCGCAAAGGGCAAGGCAACAAAAGCAGGCAAGGGCCGAAAGGCAAAGGCTTGAGTACGGAATCGTTCAATTCAATTGGGTTTCGGAGTTTTAAAGCGGTATAGACATAGTTTCAAAAAGATCCATGTATAATGAAACGAATGCAAGTTGGATCATCAGTCACGCGCTTCTTCTTTTTCTACAAAAAAGGTTCTCAACGATGATATATATGTACGCACATAAGCGAACCCATAGCACTCATAGGAAATAAAAGAGCAAGCAATGGGATTATGAAAGGCGGTTATAGTCTACTTCGCGCTCGATCGCGAAAAAGCCACGGAAAACAATGGTCTTTTTCAAAAATGTGATTGCGAAGGGTAAAAATATGTGAAGAAGAAAAAACGAGATTCGACGCGCGAGACAGATGAGAAAATAGCATCGTGAGGATCCACTCGAATATGACTAAGCTCGATTTCACCTGGACATTCAACCAGAGCATCTTGTCCAGCTTTTATACGATCTAAGGTACTCAGAATTGACTGACTTGAGTAGTTGCATGAATGTTTAAATCAGCTTTGCATATCTCAAGTTAGTTTTGGCTCTCGTCGAGTAGAATATCTTGCATAAACCTTGAGTTTGTGATTAACCAATGCTGATGTTTGCGTCTCTTACACGGAATGCTGTATAGGAACCAACTGATTGAGGGTCACTGATGGGCCATATTGAATTCACAGAGTAATAAAAAACCCCTGTTTTTTTTTATTAGACATATCAAAAGAGTCATTCTTTATGGCACCTGGTACTGACTGAAGTTGCTGATAAGTGAGTCAGTGCAAAGGAAGATGTTTCACTATGACAGGAACAGAAAAGAACATTTTGTCCTCATAACTGTAGCACAGAATTGGCAGTGTTTGAAAGGAATCCATACACCGAATCAGAGAGAGTTGAGCCGTGAGTTACTGTTCCAGTATATGCAAGTACTGAACCATCCTCAGTCAGTGATTGGAGGCCATTCTCGAGTCTAGATCCTGCAAGGTACGTGAACAGCAGCTGCAATATATATCACACAGTCGGCCATTAGTTTTTGAAAGTTAAAAGAATATTTTCATGATCAAAATCATATACTCATGCAACTGATATAATGCTACAGTAGTAGCCGGCCGACAATTCGGAGCCGACCTCGCCGGAAGATCAGCCGTTGAAACGTCTCGGAACTCCAGGGCACTTCCAGGCCAAGTCCACTAAATTCAACCAGGTACGTCAGCTGGTGGCTGCTGACGTGCAATTTGGAGGCGGAACACCACCTACCAACGGAACCTAACACGAGGGAGGGTCAGTAATTACTGACACGTACCAAACATCCAATTCCCGTTTGTTCCTCTTAAAGCAACCCATAATCCACCCACAAGCGCTAGGATTATCTGCACGACATTGAACCTCTAGATCTGGGTCTGGATGCTTTATCCAGGCTAAAAAACTCACCATGTCTTCCACCGTCGCAACGAACCCGACCCAGGCGACGAATTCAGGTGCGTGCAATCCCTACCCCTGCCAATGGACGTGGAAATGGAGATTCGAGAACGTGTCCTAACCCATGGGGCCTCGCTTCCTACTCGTGCAGGGTCGTCAAAAAAGAAGAACAACAAGAAGAAGAAGAACGCCAACAAGAACAAGGCTGCTGAGCAACCTGTTAGTGGTAGTTCAGACCCTCAGCAGGGTTCAGATAAAGAGACCCTCGAAGACGAGCCCGAGACACCCACTCAGCCCGTACGTAGTTATGATGCTCACCTCCCATATCATACAATTGCGCGCGCGCTGACATGTATCAACTCCACAGGAAACTCCAGTCAATGCAGATGCAGACGAAGTCAATGCAGACGAAGTCGTAAACGAAGAAGCTCCCCCTGTCTACAGTAACGGGCATGCCGTAGAGCCCAAGGCTCAGAGCAACGGGCTCACACCCCCTCCGGTTGATGGCGAAAAGGAAAAGCCCGACGATTCAGATACCTCTGCCAAGCTAGAGGCCATGAGCCAGGAACGAGAGGCCTTGCGGGCCGAGGTCGAACAGCTACGGAAGCAGCTCGAGAATATCCAAGAGACACACAGCAATGAAGTCACACAGCTCAAGAGCGATCTAGAGGAGAGCAATGCCGCTAAGGAGAATGCCGAGGAGGAATACCAGACCCTTCTTGGACGAGTCGAGAAGATCAAACAGACGCTGAGCGACCGGTTCAAGCGCGACAAGGCAGAGCTCGAAGAAAGCAAAGAGCGTATAGAAGAGCTCGAGGCAGAGAATGAGGAACTAAGAAACAACGCTGTATCGTCTGGAGACGATGTCGCCAAGTTAAAGGAGAAGCTACAAGATGCGACCAGGGAGCTCAACACTCTTCGAAGTCGCAACAACCTATCAGCACAAAACTGGAGCAAGGAGAAGGAAGAACTGGTCCGACATGTCCAACATCTTAAGGAGGAGATGGAGACTACCGCAAACGCCATGGGCGAATGGGAAGTTATCGCCATGGAAGAGCGATCTATTAAGGAGAGCTTGGTTGACAAGGTCTCGGAACTAGAGGAACAAGTTACTATCCTACGACAGAACTACGAGAGCGCCACTACAGAGCGAGAGAGCCAAATAACCCTTATCGAAAACCTACAGAACGCCCTTCGCGAAATCCAAGATGCTCGCAAGAAGGAGCTTCGCGATATGGTCGAGACTACCGAGGCGCAAGTTCAAGCTCTTAAGAAACAGGTGCAAGAAGCCGATGCCCGCGCAAAGGAAGCTGAAGAAGCCAAGCAAACGCTCTCACAGGAACTTGAGCGAACAGCGCCTTATGAGAAGGAGGTCAAGGAGAAGAACCTTCTCATTGGCAAGTTGAGGCATGAGGCGATTGTGTTGAACGACCACTTGACGAAGGCACTGCGGTACCTCAAGAAGACAAAGCCGGAAGACAATGTTGACAGGTACGTCTGATATATGACAACTCATATGAAGCTTTATGCTAACCACGACTAGACAAATCGTCACGAACCATCTCCTCCACTTCCTCACACTCGACCGCGGTGACGCCAAGCGTTTCCAGGTCCTTCAAGTCATGGCTGGCTATCTCAACTGGACCGACGAGCAGCGAGAGCAGGCCGGTCTCGCTCGTCCAGGCACCTCATCTAATTCTCTCCGCCTACCCATGTCACCATTCACACGCACACCAAGCTCACCATCTCTCAACACCGATCTCTTCAACGAGTCAACATCTGCCAAAGACAAAGAGTCTTTGTCTGAGCTATGGGCAAACTTCCTAGAGCGCAGCGCACAAGAGGGCGCTCTGGAAACACCAAGTAGGAAGGGTAGCACTAGCAGTGCTGCTACGGGACCAGTGAGGCCAGAGTCGACAAGGCCGGATTCTAAGAGTTAATGCTGAATGTTGAAACTACGATGCGGAAATTACACTAAATGCATGTATGAAGTGGGCACGGTGCATGTTTTAGGGAGAGCAGGGAGAGCCATAACGCTCGACTGTTACAAGAGAAAGGATGAGATATGGTTTTCATGGTTATTCAAGCCAGATTTCAACGGTCATAGACCTCTATGTAAGAATAGCTCTTTTTGAAAGAAGGGTTGGGATAATACGCAGGAGGACGGATTAGATACTATCGTCGTCTACCGTTTCTCCACGCAAGGAGTGCAATACATTCTGTGCATATCCTTCAGCGTCCCTCGTTATGGTCGCCACGTCAATGCGATTAGTCAATGCATCGTTAACTCCTTCCACGACCTCCCTTTCCTCCATGACCTCGCCCATGAGGCGCACTTCGTGGCTCCAGTAGGCATGGCTTCGTGATCGAAGATCCTCATCGCGCAGCGCAGTGTTCTTGACAATGCCGAGAGCACTAAGCTTGCTCTTCACGATAAGAAGAGCACGTGAGGTTGCCTCGATGCGCTCCACGGGCGATGGAGGCTCGACGAAGGCGCGGTTTGTAGCGGATAGATATAGAAGCCAGCCTAGAGCTGCGTCGAAAGCTGCAAGGGTCACAAGACGTGCGACTCGAGCAGTCCAGTAGAATAAGTCAACTTCCGACAGACGCAGAGCACGTGCGTTGGCCTGGTAGTTGTAAGAGTTGACAAAGTAAATATCGAGAGCGGCAATAGTCATAGCAGCCATTGTAGCCTTTGGTCGCCATTGGGAACCAGCTCGCCCTGTGAAGGTTGGACTCGTAACGAAAGCGATGGCGAAGAGGTTTGCGATATGGGGCCACAGGAGTTGTGGGAGAGCATAATAGAAGAATGTCTTTGGCTCTTCCGATGTGCAGAACGGGCAGTTCGCGAGCACTTCAGGCCCAAATTGCAAGTATAGCAGTCGGCTCTCGAGGTTGACAAATCTGCCCCTCAGCGCTTCGTCTTGCTTCGTGAGAACATTATCAGGTCTTCCAACAGCAACACGGTTGAATAGAACATCGACTGGGATCTGGAGACGGCTTTGGGTCGCAAGGAACAGGTTCTCGGGTGCGAACGGCGGTAATGTCTTGAGGATGTAGCTGATGATTAAAAAGGCCAGGAGGGCGAGCGCAACGCGGACTTTGGGCGGTACGGGAACTATAGGCGCATGTCGGGCTTGCGAGGAGGCCTTGACCGATCGATAGTATGATATGGCCTTTGGTAATAGTATAGGGCCAAAGAAGATAAGGAGGGACCGGATACTGGTTAAGGTTAGTTGTTGTTTATGTGTAAGTGGCTATCAAGAAGAAGGATGTCACAAGGACAAATTTAATACTAGAAGATATACTTACGAGTCCCACGGGATCGCCATTATGGCGAATTTCAAACCGAGATGGTCGTGTACCTTTGTTGGTTCTGAGGTGTTGAAGTTGAACACGTTTTGTTACAAGATTGAGACAAGGCTGATAAACGACGTCAGTTCAGGAACAGCTTCAATAAGGCAAAGGTGGCGCCAAGCCTAAGGTACTGTTGCAGGCCTGAGGGACAGCGTCTGTCGGCCAATGTGGGGGCTTAAACTTTTGGTGGGGCCGCCGTCTCTTTTCAACGTAAAACCTCGGATTTTCCTTCTCTTTAACAAATTTCTTTCCTTCTTCACCTCAATCATTCACCACAAACAACTCCTCTTCTTCGCCTTTTTGTTCACAATCACACCCCTCACAATAACTCACTATAGCTCAGTAGCGCAATAATATGGCTCTTGCTCCGTTATTCACTGCCTCCCGCTCCCCCCGTGCATGCGTGTATCATTATATTACCATTGGCACTTTCGAAGCTTTGGCGATCTCTCTGTGGTCGCTAGAGTCAATATGTTGCCTAGATCAAGCCCCAAATACCCTGCCAAGGGTTATTCTCTGTCGTGTTACAAAGTCTCAGCTTCGGCAATGAGGAACTTTGCGTCAAATTTATCTAAGAGATACATCTCCAATCGTAGTCAAGCTTTGCTTGTAAATATGCATATTGTTACTATGTGCGCGAACTAGCTATGTCTATCATGACTGTTTGCTTATGAATTCTTCTTCTCCTCCGCGGCGACCTTCTGGGCTGCGACGGGTGCTTCCTTGGCCTGCTTCGCGTTGAGGAGCAGACCAGCAATACCCACGATCAAGTCGCTGAAAAGCGCGATAACACCTGTGCATGCCAACTGCCACGAAGCGATGCTCACACTTCCGATGGGAGCGCGAGGGAAAGATAGGATCCATTCCGCCCAGTAGGGGAACCAGCCGTAAGGAAGCCAGAACATGGGCTCGGTGGCGTACCAGAAAGGCAGGAAGTATTGCGGCGCGCGTGTAACGACGACTCGGAGAACGGTGAGAATCTTGTCGAAGTTGGATCGTGCTGCCTCGTTGGTTCTCTCTGTAGTGGCCATTTGTCAGCTGTCTCTCGATTCCCATAAAGCTCCGTGACGGTTGCAACGTACTGGTCTTCTCTAGCTGTTCGAGAAGCTTGTCGTGCTGACGACGGAGCTTTGCCCACTTGGCAAATTCATCCTGGCTACTCGTGGAGTTCAGATCTCGTCGGACCTTGAGGTAATCGGCCTGGAGCTTGCGTTGCTCGCCTGCAGCCTTTGCTGTCGATACGGGGAGGAAGTTGATTATTGTCCAAAGCTTTCTTAGTTAGTAGCTGAGCTGGAGGACACGGTCTAGACTGAGAGGCATACCAAGTTGTTGATTGCGGCGGCTCCAATGGTATTGACGAGGTTGACGACAACTTCGACAACGAAGATGCTGAGCATAAGGGAGGCCATCTTAGAGGTCGAAGTGTATCAGCAGCAAAAGGTAATAGGTTTCCAATGTGTGCACTATGTATTCGGTCCTGTGCCGGTTTAAGTTTAAGCTCGTGAAGTTGATGGTGATGTTGGTTTTGGTGGTTTGTTAAACGTGGTCAACCTAAGCCATGTCATAACCCCGACACTTGCATGGAGCTCCATCGAACCCCTCCACACCACGTCGGTTGTCTGAAACTTACCCTATACTTTCAACTCACCTTCTTTCCTCGATCATCCCAATGTCACGAGCACTCGACAAGAGTCTCAAAGAATCTCTCAAACATGGCGATCATCATTCTGTGTTTCTAGAGATCTCAAATGTTCTTATTAAGCCTTCAAATGAGCTTCTGGAGATCGAGTTGCTGGGTAAAAGCCACATCCTAGATGATCATGTATCAGTCTTGCGAGATGAGAATGCAGTGGCCATACCAAAGTTACGCCTCGTACAGGCTTTCATAGTAGCACAGAAGCTTCTTAAACAGTTCCAGGCCGATAGCCAGCGGGTATCGTTAGAAGATATCTCGAGGTCAACTGCAGTTATTCTGTTGATGGACCCAGAGCATCTGACAGCTGCCAACACAAGAAAACGACTTATCAGAGACAAATGGAGAGAAGATCCGCAAGACAGACTTCACCTTGAGAAACACCTGACTGATAGTTTACTGACCAGTCGGCTTCATCGACACACGAAGTCGCCAACACTATGGAATCATCGCCGATGGCTGATGGAGCAATATCGTCTTCACAATATCGAGGTTCCAGCCGAGAATGGCCTCACAAGAACCATCATGATATCTGGAGAAAGACATCCACGGAATTACTATGCCTGGTGTCACGCTAGATATCTGGTTAATACCTTTATCCTATCATCAAGCTCACAAGAGGAAATATCACGCATGATCATCGCTACGCAAAAGTGGTGCTTTGCACATCACAATGACATATCTGGCTGGCAATTTCTTCTGTTCCTGCTGGACAAGCAACCTGCCGAAACATCGCCTGTGTTTCGCGAGACATTGAAACTCGCAGCCTCGTTCAAGTGGCGGAATGAATCTGTGTGGTACTTCCTTCGGCTTGTGACTGCTCGGAGAGTCACAAACTCTGACAAAGAGGAGTTTGAAAACCTGCGAAAGACACTCTGGGAGACCGCGTCTGAGGACAGTATTGAGAAGAAGACGCTTGAAAGAGCAGAGCAGTGGCCCATGGCTAGTCAATGATCGTTGACGACTTCGCAAGAACTGGACTCGAGGAGCCGGGCTGAAACCGAAACTCTTTCATGGGTTGCCTCACGGGTGTCTTTCGGGTATGCGA
This sequence comes from Fusarium dlaminii, assembly GCA_013186775.1. NCBI lineage: Eukaryota > Fungi > Ascomycota > Sordariomycetes > Hypocreales > Nectriaceae > Fusarium > Fusarium dlaminii. The sequence continues at coordinate 178,008 of JAAOAL010000060.1, read as the reverse complement.
CCATGAAACATGGGAATAGATAATGGAAATAGAAACAATACGGTCTCAACTGGAGCACAGACGCTGAATACCACTTACATTGTCGCGATCCTTATCTAAATGAAGATCTGCCATCTCTTTGACGGTGAAATATTGAACCCTGAGAGGCCCGCGGCTAGTGACCTATCACAGCAGAATGAAGGTATAGTTAAAAGCTGCAATATGAATTCAAATTGAGGTCTGCCCTGATCGACACGATCCGAGCAGATAGTGCTGCCGGGGTCGAGATTAAAATTCCGAGAGGCATTGACGGCGCCGTGTGGTTGTTTCATCAACGGGGTCAGTTGACAAGGGACTTCCTAGACTATGAAGCTATCCAATTGTGTTTTGGCATTCTGGATTAGCGATGAAGTCATTGAAGTGCATGCAGCTAACAGAGATCCATCGAATCTATATTGGAATCTCAGTGAAATTGCATGGCTACTAAGGAGAGCTTGGCACCAATGAGATGTTGTATTGTAGATTGCAACATAGAGTGTGCATGTCATTACGATTGGAATGATACATTTATCTAACTTGACTTGGGGGAAAGATTGAACAGAGGATATTGTTATCCTCAGCTTGTTTGCAACTAAGAACAATGGCTGCTCGTTGCACGACGATGGGAGCTTGGACATGCTCGTGTCAGGGATGAGCTTGGCTGTCATGCGTGAGCTTAGAGTAAACATTCAACAGGAAACAAATTTCACGTAAATAGGTTTGAGAATACGATATGTTTTTGCATTGCCATTACTCAAGAAGGATGCAGCCTGAAACCGAGTCAATAGCATCCCAATGTTGATGTTTTCATGTGAATACAGGGCAGCAGGGATAGGAACATATCCGAGAATCCATGCACACGTGGAGAAGAAGCCAGGCGGCCGATAATCCGACCTCGAAAGACTCGTGATACTTGGGGTTCCAGCTCAGTGAACCAACAAAATGGAATACTGTGTATTGTGATCAATCTAGCCACCGGTCAAGCATCAAAGTGTCAACTTTACCGCCGCGTAATCTGCACAAGAAGCGCCTGACAATGACCAAAAGGATCTAGAAGAAAACTGGAGCGAGCCGAGCGTTTTGAGGCTCACAGTAGTCAGGGGAAGTTCCACGTAGAGCTGACGCTGACCGGTAGAGTGGCGCCGTTGTTTGACGCGTAATAATAAGGTAAGGAGACAAAACGCTACTGCAAGTCAATTGAGAAAACAACTACTTGAACTTGGCGATCCAATGATGTCGAGTCAAGAGATGCAAGCCCAAGGGGACTTTGGTGTCAGCTTGACGCCAGGGTATCAAGTTTAAACTTCTTGGCCATTGATATCAGTACGGAATTGGAATTTGGTTACATGGCTGTAACGGTCTGGTTGATGAAACTCTGGATTTAACGTTATGATAAGGTTAGATATGGCCAAGACTTCTAAAATCGAATGGCTGTTGGGATTCAATTCCTCAACCAGGCTTTGTTCTTCATACACCATAGCCAATACTTTGAATAGCAGCTTCAGGCAAGGGAACCACAATATTGCTCCTGGTTTCCACAGAACGCGTGTTTCGTTTTCACCATTGACAGTTGAAAACGCCTGAATCAATCGGCTGAAGCTTGTTTGTTTCCCTTTTGCCGCTTGCTCCACGTTGCGTTGCAGCACATCTCGTGCGTGCCACTTTGTGCAGATCTTGGGGCGAGAAGTCTAACCTAAAGCATCAGCTGCACGTTAACTTATCCGTCTCAGGGGCACAGAAACTCGGCGTTAGACCCTGTCTCGGGGAGTTTCTCACTGAACGAAAGCAGCACCTTGCATTCAGATTTTAGGTATGTACCAACGTCGCTATCTTTGGGTACGTATTTACTAGATATACGAAATGATGAAGTAGCACCAGGCAAGAAGAGGACAAGCATATTTTCGGCCGATATCGAGGTAGCATGGGGCACAAGCAGACAAGACAGGGTAGGGTAATCTCCACAGCTCGAGTCCACCGTAATAAACAAGCGGCTAAGAGTAACGGGCCATTCAGAGGCTGACGACCCCTGAACCTTACAGATGAACCTTGGGTGGATGTCCAGTGATGACCAGAGATGCACTCTGATGGCGGGCGGGTCGAAATGCACATTGACTCAAGCTGGCATGCGGTGGAGAAGTTTTTACGGGCGGCGTTTCTCTTTGTTGTTTTCAGGTCCCATCGTGTTTGACGGTTGATTCAGTCCGTGAGATGATGAGATACCTGATCTACAGGTACTGGACCTTGCCGATCGTCGAGCCAAGATAACTAATATCCAATCAATGGGACCGGTCTACTTAGCTTGGCTTTGAATCTAGAATCAAGCCAAGTTGTGAGAGATGAGAGAGAACTTTGGTCAAAGACTGAAGGGTTTTGTGGTCTTCGTATCGTGGATATAACGTTGGTATCATGCTGTGATAGCAATATGATGTGTCTCTTCTGACAACTCTTATCCCTTCCGTTCGCCTGCCTCTTTGGGACGATATCTTCAGCAGGTACAGCACCTTCAGGTCACTTTCTATCCCCTGTATCCAGGTTGTCTCGAACTACAACCTCGCCGGGTGCTCTCTACTCTTCACTAGCTGTACAGTGGGCAGCTATCTCCCCATACCAAGACTAACCAACCCACCTCTTCCCGTCATTCTCTAACCCTCCGAACTCCACTCACTCACATCGACCTCTCTCTACCTCTTTTTTCTATGCTATACTCTACCTTACCTTAATTCGTAATAATTCCCTCCCTCCTCCGAGTTCTCTCAGCTTTGTTCCTTTTCTGTTTATTTCCATTTCTCGTATTTGTATTTGCACCTTTCTTTGTTCCTCTTTGTCTCTCGTCTCGATCCAGGGCCTCAAGCCGAGTACTCCGACTTCCGAGAAACCTCAACGCCCTGTTCCAGAAAAAGAGAGACTCGAATTGGTCTCACTGTAACCAAGCCACTTCCATTGTCTGGCTTGTGTTTGTTGCATCTTCGCTTGTCCAGCTTGCATCAGGTTCTGGTTATCAGTCGGCATCTTTGCTGTGCCGTTTTGTTTCCAATGCTGGGCTCGTAATTCTAATCCTTTAATACATCTCGCCAACTCTGGCTCAAGAGGCCTCGCCTCGATTCTGTCCTCCTGTCCGGACGCGTTTGAGACAAGCTCTTCCAATTAGCTTTGGCTCTGGTCTCACTCCGTTTTTGTTCAATACAAGCCAATCCAGGTTATATCAACCACCTCCAAGTGCATATTCTATACGCGCCAGGGAGGTTTGGTTGAATTGACTCAGTATAGCTTCAATATGCGTCCAGGATCTCTATTGGCGCAATTGGCTTTGGCCTCATCTGCCCATGCCTTCTTCCCTTATAGTCCGAGCTGGCGTGTCGATGTAGGACAAAAGCGTATGGCTCGAAGTCCCAAGAGTGTGGGCAATGGTGGTGGTGTGCGTATGGATATCAAGCAAAGATCACCTCAGGTTTGTTTCTGGAGAATTGCTTGGAAGTTTCAATCCATTGACGATTCAATTACAGTCCAGCCAACCGATAACTGAGAGGGCAGCTCACGAAGCAGCACGATTGATCGCCAAATATGCCGGAGGAAGCATCCCTGACACCAGTACGCTGCTCAAGCGTGATAACAAATACGATGTCATGGAGGCCACAGAATCGACAAAGAAGCACACTCAGGGTATTGACCAGGACGGAACTGACTATTCATACTTCATCGAGGTCGAGGTTGGATCCGAAAAGAAGACAATGTACATGCTTATCGACACTGGCGCTGGATCAAGTTGGGTTATGGGCACTTCTTGTACCAGCAAAGCGTGTGAGATGCATAACACATTCGGCGAAGGCGATTCGGACTCACTCGAAGTATCGAAATCCGACTTCAACATTGCATACGGCTCTGGAAAGGTCTCTGGTACCTGGGCAACCGACACAATCACTGTGGCTGGCATGAGCATCAAGTACCAGTTCGGATTGACGCATACGACCTCGGATCAGTTCATCGAATTCGCCTTTGACGGCATTCTTGGTCTCGCCATCAACAAAGGATCCGACAGCAACTTCCTCAATGCCCTGGCCAAGTCCAAGGAAGTCGAAAAGAACATGTTCTGCGTTGCTCTGAACCGTGCAGCTGACGGTACAAACGAAGGAGAAATCAGCTTTGGCTCACCGAATCCCGACAAGTATTCCGGCAAGATCACGTATACTTCCATCGGCGAAGACAATGACTGGGCCATTGAGATCGACGACATGGGCTACAACGGCAAGAAGGCAGATATCGGTGGCATCCGCAGCTTCATCGACACTGGAACATCTTTCATGTTTGGATCACCGGACAACGTCAAGAAGCTCCATGCTCTTATCGACGGAGCCCAGAGCAGCGATGGTACCACATATACTGTTCCCTGCGACAGCAACGGCAACCTGACCGTGACTTTCTCTGGAGTCGACTATGTCATTTCGCCAAAGGACTGGGTTTCTCCTCCCAATAAGGATGGCAAATGTACCAGCAACGTCTACGGTTACGAGGTTGTCAAAGGAGCATGGCTCTTGGGCGACACCTTTATCAAGAACGTCTACGCCGTTTTTGATGCTGACGAGCGCCGAATTGGTAAGTTGATATGTTTGAAGGGATAAAAACCTTGGGCTAATGAGAACAGGCTTTGCTACCAACGCTATCACAGATGGCTCAAGCGCCGACAGTGAAGACAGCAGCTCTTCAACAAAAACCATGACCACCAGCCAAGCGACCACGACGTCTGATGACACCGAAGAGACTGGCATCACCACCACCTCTGGATCAAAGGCAACTGCAGTACCAGACATGGGCCTAGGCAAAGAATCTGTCTCATCTGGCACTGCCACTGCCGATTCCAGCGAACCAACCGAAACAAAAGACTCAGCAGCACCTTCAGGGCTACTATCACAAGCCCGCTTCACATTCATTTTCTGTATAGTACCATTTTTCGCCCTCCTGGCCTAGAAAGAGCCAGACGAGCGGCACTACATTCCTTTTAATACACAGATACAATCGCTAGAAGCGCAGAGAAGCGCGCATACATATTTCGAGAGATGCATAGAACACGAAAACATCGTGTGAGGAATACGAGGACAGAGAGCTCACAGCATAGGATGACAAGATGTGCTTCGAGCTACAATGATACCCGATCGAACAGAGGAGAACATGACGGGTTCCTACAGATGGCAGATGAAGCCATGCTACAAGTATTTTTTTTAGCAGACATAGACCATCACCATCAATAGAAACATTGGATGGACTGGATTGCTTTCTGATGGTATCAGGGTGAATCAATGCTTGGTGAAGATCACAGTATAATACTTGAATGGATAATTATAGCCCATTCTCGGACGACAGTTTGTAAGGTTTTGGTGAACGCCCCTTGAATACAGCCGTTGAAAAGGAGAGTTCAAATTGGACCCCTATTTTTGAGTCCCTGGAATCCCAAGGGTCTTGGAGTTAGGTAGGTTTGAGGCACGATCAACAACGGTGAGATGGCGCTATACCTCAAATAAGAATATGTCATAATGTACCTGTTCAATTGTTTCTCGAATGACAAACAAACTTTTCAATAGAAGCCTCACCCTTTATTAACACCTCTTCAGATACTCTTGGAATGATCCGTGCCCCTGCATAAGCCTAGACACAACTAGTGGGCGATTCCAGCGATTTCACAAGGGGCATTACGCCCAATCCCAGTGCCTATCATGCTGCAAATGACGCTAATGTTTGCTATCCATGCTTATCTGGGGGAAGGACAGACAACCAACCGACCTATCCTTGGAATAGGACCTTTCCATTTACAACTTACAACCATTCGACTTTCTATCCTTTTGCTTCGCCGTCAATCTTTTACAACTAATTATTTGATTATTTCTTCCCTTTGGCATATACGCGAGCTTATCGAACATAACCCTTTACTCTTCCGGGGGAAAATGTACACGCAATACCAGCTTGCTACTCCCCTTCGACAATGACGCACGCCAGGAACGATGGCCCTCCGAACCCGCACGGCGAAGACCGCGGCCTCCTAGAACACGGGCACGATTACGACGATGACTATTTTGGCGTGGGCGACGATGATTATAGCAGTGGAAACGCCAGCGCAGATTTAGGAAAGGCTTCAGGCAAAGTTGAAGCTGATGGCCAGCCCCGGACTCCCAGCCGCGTGCGCTTCGACTTGACACCCGAGATCGTGGGCGTTAGCAATGGAGAAGCTTTTGGCGGATTTGCGGATCGTGAGAGACGGTCTTCAGATGATGCCTACTTTGATGTTGAGGAGGCGACGAGTCCGGGACGGGCGCATCGTGTGCCGCTGTTGACGAACATTGAAGCGCCTAGTGTTGCTCTTGCGAACTCGATGGGGGATCCGTCGGAACAAGCTGAGCATGAGATGAATCGACCGAAGTCAGGGCTTAAGTCTGCTTTCATGAACATGGCGAACTCTATCATCGGTGCGGGCATCATTGGACAACCATACGCTGTGCGCCAAGCGGGACTGGTCGGAGGCATCCTACTGCTGGTAGGCTTGACGGTTGTAGTCGACTGGACTATCTGTCTTATTGTCATCAACAGCAAGCTCAGCGGGACGAGTCATTTCCAAGGAACAGTTGAGCACTGCTTTGGACACTCCGGGCTGATCGCTATCAGTGTTGCGCAATGGGTCTTTGCGTTTGGCGGAATGGTCGCATATGGTGTCATTGTTGGCGATACGATTCCTCATGTTCTGGTCGCCGTGTGGCCGAACTTGTCGAATGTGCCTGTAATAGGACTCTTGGCAAATCGACAGGTCGCGATCGCGGTCTTTGTGATGGGCATTGCGTATCCCCTTACGCTGTATCGCGATATTTCAAAGGTGAGAATTACAATGCGGACTGTCCTGTTGGAACCTGGGCTAATGGAATTTGGGTAGTTGGCCAAGGCAAGCACGTTTGCGCTTGTTGGCATGGTGGTTATTGTCCTCACCATCCTTATACAAGGTATCTTGACGCCCTCGTCAGAACGGGGCTCGTTTACTCCTTCACTCCTCCTCTTCAATGGTGGTTTCTTCCAGGCCATTGGTGTTATTTCATTCGGTAAGGATCTGTCCTGATAATCTGAGTTTATGACCAGAGTTGCTGACCTATGCAGCTTTCGTTTGCCATCACAATTCACTCCTGATCTACGGGTCTCTCAAGACACCTACCATTGATAACTTTTCTCGAGTCACTCATTACTCAACTGGTATATCGATGGTTTTCTGTCTTGTCCTCGCTCTAGGGGGTTTCCTTACTTTTGGTGACAAGACGTTAGGCAATGTTCTCAACAACTTTCCAGCAGACAACACCATGGTCAACATTGCACGTCTTTGCTTTGGCCTCAACATGCTCACCACCTTGCCCCTGGAGGCATTTGTCTGCCGTGAAGTGATGTTGACATACTTCTTCCCTGACGAGCCCTTCAACATGAATCGCCATCTCCTCTTCAGTACGAGTCTTATTGCGTCAGCTCTGGTGCTAAGTTTGGTGACTTGCGATATTGGTGCTGTGTTTGAGCTTGTTGGAGCCACGAGTGCTGTGGCCATGGCTTACATCTTGCCTCCGTTGTGCTATATGAAGTTGACGACACGAAGCTGGCGGACATATATGGCGGGTGCAGTAGTCGTGTTTGGCATGATTGTCATGGTCATTAGTGTGATCCAGGCTGTGCAGAAGATGATCAACAGTGAGTTCCCCCGTGTGCCCTATGAGAATGGGTCTTCGACTATTGGACGTTGGAACATGTACTGACACTCCACAGGCAAAGATGGACCGGCGCAGTGTGTATAAGTACCAGGCGTTTCTTACCTTTACCTTTTCGCTTTTATTCAAACAACATTATAGCATAACGAAGCACAACAGACATAGACCCTTACTGGGACAGCAAGCGTGTAAGATAGTACGCATGAAAGCAAGATGCGTGACTGCAGGGAGTATCGCTGCTTGAGATATATAAGTCATGTAAAAAAGGCGGATGATTTGGATGGAAATTTATCAATAAGATCAAAGAAAATCATGTACCGTGTACATTGGATTGTGTAAGGAGTTGCATGGCGTGATATCGGTATCTCAATCTATTATACAGTTTTCATTTCTTCGGCAGATGAACTCGTATTCTTATTGCTCTTCTTATCTCTGCTTATGGGTGAGGTGAAGTTATGATATCTGTCGATGTAGTCACCATTTTGACCAACATGTTGAAGCCAATATTTCTGGGAAATAGCAGCATTTCATAGAAACTTTTCCTTTCAGGCCTTGTGTATTCTCAACATCCATATCGCAAGAACAACTTACTTCATACACCGCTGAAGTTATTATGACCCGTTCCTCACACGATCCTCCATTCCCCACCCATCTCCAACACAGCCCTCAACCTCCGCGGGATAACCCAACATGACTTCCCTCCAAAACAAGTCAGCATCCATACAGCGTGCCACGTTACGGCCGTACTTCACAGCAAGTGGATCACATAAAGAAAGTGAAGCTACAAAGCACAAGCACAAGTACAAGTACAAGGAGAGGGGTGTCACACGCAACGAATAGCAGGAGGGGGTAAAACAAAGCAGAAGCCCGCTATTTGCGCTTACAATTAACGAACCCCGCTTTGGGATAGAGAAACATACGTAAATCTCGTGTGAGAGAGGACGGGAATGATTTGTTTGAGGTTGACGGTTGGTTATATATTAGGTTGCCTTTCCCCTCTTTCTGTGGACCCCTCTTCAGTGCTCTCTCTCTATAGCCATCTCTCTATAGCAAAACTTGATCTCTTCTTTCTATTCTCAACACATACTCCTCGTATATCAATCACTCAAGATGCAGCCTCTTGTTGACTACCACGACAACACTTGCCCCAAGTGCGCCGCCGCCATCGACGGCGCCGGCAAGACTTGCGGTAGCTGTGGTGCTGTATGTCTAATACTCGCCCTCTCGTCTCTATCTGACATGATGCTGACTGCTTCTAGCACTGCCCCGTCTAAACTCCACAAAGACCAAGAGACACATTCACGATGAAATGATGAGACGGACGAGAAGTTGTTTACACCGGTGTTAGGCTAGGTCAGGGATGCATACAATGGAGTGTGGTTGGGGGGTTTGGGTGGTTGCTGTGATGAGGCCGCTGTTCGATAGCGTCACTCTTTTCTTGGGCGGTTGATATTCATGCATGCATTGGGTGGTATTGTGAAGCAGAGGATACGCTCGCTCGCTTATTTGTTTTATCTCGGTACTGAGGAAACAAGACTGATATTCACCTCATATCATCGTGTGTGCGTGCATCGTGAACTGTCCCTCTTGAGCTGCGTCGCGCTCGCATAGCTGATCATACCAACTGCCTCACTTCCACATTGAGTGATTGATGGGATTACATCACTGGTATCACAGAAACCAAAGTAGGCTCGGCGCCGATCAAAGAGTCTAGCATGGGATGGGGGCCACATGACTAGACATTGGCACGTGGACAAGGAGGCTGTCTTTGATAAGACCAGTCAAGATACGCATACCAAGACGGATAAGCATCTTGGTTCAAGTTGGTTGAGGAATGACAGCCAGTCACAAGTAGTGTAACATGACATGTCAATCCATAACAAGATACAAGCAAGACAAGATAGTTAGGTCTAGATACTTAGATAGGGATGGTCACGTCGTTCAAGAGCATACGTACAACATCACAAAAACAGATAGACAGGATATACAAAAAATCAAGAGATTAAACAGGCAGGCCCTACGCAATAGATGTCCCATCTCCATGGTCTAAATAACGGTCTCGAGGCTTCAAGAGAAAAAACGAAAAGATTTATGGCCTGGACCGACTTGGTTCCCCCAGCCGGACCCCATATCCACACACAAGCAGACACAAACGCTCTCGACGTAACCAGCCCACGGAGCCTCTCCAGGCCTCCTGACACTTCTCCCTGATAGTTCCTCATCTGTCAGTCTGCAGTGACCGACAGACCTGGCAGGAGAGCGAGGAACGAGAGCCACTCCTCATCCTCCTCCTCAACAGCCCCCCAACAAGAAAAAAGACATCTGGCCCACCTCCCCCATGCGCGATAAGCACATACATAAAACAAAGGTCCCGCTCGCATGCCAGTGGTGATAATAAAAAAGACGAGGTATCTGCCGGGAAAAGTAACCGCCTGCGAGATTCAGGAGGTTCAAGAAACCATGGGCTCTGCCGACAAGAAAACCATCAATCCAGCGAGAAGGGTCGGCGCGTAGGCCAATGGACCAGACATGAGCGAGACGATATCAAACTCCAGATTCCGAGAAAACCGATGCATGCCGACAGCCTTCTCCTTCTTGGCTGCCACGAACCCGTATCCGAACTGCCGGGGCCAAGTTGAGGTTGAACTGGAACGACAAAGGATTACAACGCAGGGTCAAGCCACGGCACATGTGCGTGGACTGCGCTCAGAGGGCTTCCATAGCGCCCTTTACAGAACAAGGCACTTCTTGTGCTTGCTACCACGAGTGCTTCGCGACAGCAGAGCAGCGCGAGTAGCGTGCTCGAACACCTCGCGGACACCCTCGTTGGTCTTGGCTGAGCACTCAAGGTACTTGTAGGCAGCGATCTTCTTGCGAACCTCCTCACCCTATCGATAACTGTTAGCATGTTTCAAGATGACGTGCAGCAAGCCGGCCAATCAAGTTTCGAGAGCTTGATTTGGCGCTTGTTGGGGCAATGTATCGTACCTCCTCGGGGGAGACAGGCTTCTGGCTGGTCTTTCGGAGCTCCTCGATGGTCTTCTGGTCGTATCGCAAATCCTTCTTGCAGCCGACGAGAATGATAGGGAGACCTTGGCAGAAGTGCAGAACCTCAGAGATCCACTGTAAGAGCACGTGTCAGCAAAGCTGTATCAATAGCAACTGGCACTGGAGGGTGAACAAACCTTCTCCTGGACGTTGTCGAGAGAGTCGGGAGAGTCAACAGCGAAGCAGATCAGAATAACATGGGAGTCGGGGTAGGACAGGGGTCGAAGACGGTCGTAATCCTCCTGACCAGCAGTATCCCATAGGGCGAGCTCGACGTGCTTGCCATCGACCTCGACATCGGCGACGTAGTTCTCGAAAACGGTGGGGACGTAGACCTGAAGGCGGAATTGTCAGCAAGGAGGTTGTTGTGGTGATGCCCGTTGCATGATAAGGCTGTTTATCATGCCGCGTGGCTAAGCGTGCGAAGGTCGAAAGGAGACGCCGCAATAAAGTCAATTCTTACCTCGGGGAAAGTGCCCTTGGAGAAAACACTGGAGGATTGGTTAGCATTGTGTTGCTCAAGTGGTATAAAATAATGATAGCGATGATGGTAATGCAAAAGGCGACGGAGGACGGTGAGGTGAAGCAAGGGGCATGTGCGTCTATCACGGTAACGATAGAGCTGATGGCGTCAAGCGATGCGAAGCGCTGGGCTGCCCAAGAGACCAAAAACTATCGTATCGCCCTCTTCTTGAGGCTCCGTCTGATAGAGACATTGTGATGCCAACGTGGCGATGGATAGGAACGTGATGGGCGACGGGAGGTCGACTTTGAAGTCGTGTCGTGTCGTGATAGAAGGCCAACTCACATCAACAAACAGGTTTTACCACAAGCACCATCGCCGACAATGACGAGCTTTCGGCGGATCTCAGCCATGGTTATTGATTAGATGTGGTTTTTGGTTAAAAAAGTTGAGAGAAATGGACGAAGTTGCTGGCGTGAAGTGCGAGCTTGAGCTTGAGCTTGGGAGATGGTGCAGGTTGTGAGTTTCGCGGAGAGCGGCGGCTGCGGGTCGATGGGGATGGGAGATGGATGGATAGAGAAAGAGGAGAGTTATGAGTTGGGTTAGGTCAGGTTGGGACTGGCAGTAGAGAGAGAGAGCGAGCACCTCAGTCAGAAAAGAGACGCGAGGAAGAAGAAGGGGCTTTGGTTTTTTGGGTGAAATAGGCTTGGGCTTGGTTTTTTTCTCGCTAGGACTGGGGGCCCGACTGCACTGCAGGCACTGGAGCGACAGCCCGGGGCGGGCGCCAGGACAGGCAAGCACAGGACAGCAGGCAGCCAGGGCAGTTCAAAAGACGAGAGGTACCTCTGAATAGCGCGTAAACAGTGCTGGAATCAAAGTACCAAGTGCCAGTATCAGAGGTCTTGGTGCCGGTGATGCTGGGGGTTGGGCAGGGTTGTTGAGTTGAGGACAAGCAAGGCGTTTGCAAATCGCACTGTGTTTTGATAGCGTACCTATCTAAGAGCTTTTAGAGCAGACAATGACAGCTGAAAGTAGGTTTCGGCTTTGAATCAGAACCAAGTTTGGAGGTTGATTCACTTGGCTAATGCTATATGCCTCTAGCTTGTCATATATCCTTTGTGCTTATTTGAACTATCACATTGAAAGTGTCAATAGCCGTTCGCGTAGATAAGCCTCCTGAACATCACATCACATCCATCTTCAATCAGGGATTGACAAGGCTGCAAGCTTTGTTGTTTCCCTCCCGTCTGTTGCTGGGGCTGCGAGCTGCTGGGGCCCGGACTGGGCTCTTTGATGATGAATGTTTCCCCTGGACTGGGCTGGGCTCAAAAAAGAAACACTCACTTGGCCAACGTACACTTTCACCGATATTCCCACACAAACGGTACTTCTGCTCCGTCACATTACGCGGAAAGGGTCCATCCTGAGGCAACCAACGGCGTGGCCCTGGCTTCGGCTGGTGGGTGGCAACAACCGCTAACACCGTCTCCTTTTCAGTGAGCGATTAGTGGAGTCTGGTCACAGTGCGAAAGGTTCTGGGCAGTGCGCGTCACAAGCCTCCCTCTGCTAAGTTATTTCCCAGGAGGGGAATTAACTGACCCAGTTTATCCATCTTACCGAGAGTGCTCCGCCAAACTTCCAGTGGTAGACTAGATGCAAGACGGGACAGATTGGATAGGTAGATGCGCGGGAGGCCCGTTGTTATTTGGTAAGTTGCTTGCATGCGGTGGTTGCGTTGTGTTGCGTCGTTGACCATTTACGTGAGTCTGAAACAGAGAATGCCAGTGATAATGATGACGAGATGAGATAAGAAGCCGGCCTGCTTGATGAACTGGTCGATGACATTGGACGACAGACAATATCAAGGGCCAGGGTAACGGCGTTGGCCGTTTGGTCAAGCCGGTTCAGTTTGATTGACGGACTGATGGTCAATGAGAATGAGCTGTAAACTGCAAAGACCTATGCTGTCATTCTTCACAAGTGACAAAGGTAAGGCACTCTTTCTGACTCTTTGCCGGTCTATCAGCCATCCTTCTGCACAATTCCTATCGGTCTGACGTGCTCACCAGTCCTTGGTCCCATCAGACAGTCCTGCTGCGGTGTAGCTGTTGGCTTTAAATTGCTTGGTGCTTCACTATCATCTCATCTAGACACGCACGATGGAACACTTTAGGCTCCATAGCGCCGAGGCTGAAACCGTGGCTCGGTTCTATCATTTGAAGCGGATGAGGCTAATCAAGCAGCCATCAACCTTTAGAGGTCCGTGATTGAATCTGTCTTTATTGGAAAGCATTATGAAGCCTTCTTGTGGATTGCCTAGATCTGCCTTTCTGTGATTTCCAGCTGGGATCTGGCGGCTATCGCCAACGGCTGTTCGAACTGTTGTGGATGGCATGAGGATAGCACCCATTTTAAATTTTTGATAGACGTTTGAAGTTGATGACCTTGATTTCCGGCTGATTACTGTCGGGAAGTGGACAATGCTCTCTCTGTCTCCTGCTTTGACTCCTCTATACCTCCATCGCTCACATATTCTCATGTGTTTCCGCGTCATCAATCACCGCCCAAGGTATCTTCACAAGACAATCTATGCAAAGAGAAGTGAAGCTGGCACAAGCTTCTAACCCCTGGTCCGTCATGCAATGCGCCCTGTGCCATCCCGCCTCCGCGTGCCAAAGCCAAAAGCCTAGGGCGACTGAACGGCCAGTAATAAGGGCTTACAGTGGGCAGAAAAGTCCTACGCTGGCCCAAAAGCGTACGTAGGACTTTCATCCAACCTCCTCCCCTGATCATCTTGCCTCAAGCCTCAAGGACCCTGATTGACGGGATATGTATCACGGACGATTAGGGTCAGTCATGATACTGGACATCCGTATATCCAGTCTAGAGGCACGAAAGCTGAAGCTCTCAATCCTAAGTGATAAAAAGCATTTGGGTAAGTTAGTCTAAGCTTAGGTGGCTCTTTGATGGGTTTATTTAATTAGCATCCTCTTCTAAAGTCTTAGGTTTTCTTGCTCCCTGGGCCAGAATCTTTTGATTTTGTCTGTCACATTCGTGATTCTGACCGCCAAATGCGTGCTGATCTTGAAGGTCATCTTCAGAGGCCTTCAGCGGCAATGCAACCCCAGCCTTGATGATTGATCAATACGTGAACTCATGTATAATATATTATTACTTCGTTACTATTTGGGGTGATATTGGATGAGCAAGTCATTCTGTCATACCCGCCTGATTCTCGCCCCAGAACGGTTTCGATAAAGGGTGCATGACGAAAGAAAAACAAGCATTGCGATGAGATAGAGTCGCCGGTCACAAGAAATGGACCAGTGGAATACTCACAGAAAGAATCACTGAGATCTCTGTGCCTGATCAAGCATGATTATCATCTAAAGTTGAGTGGAAGTAGACTGCTTTAGTTGAACAAAAGAGATATGCCTTTGTGTTGAAAATCGCTTAAGAAATTGGGGAACTTCATCTCTCGTAAGCTATAGACGTGAGAGTCATGTAAAAAAGAATTACAGCCCGACATCACAGTTCTTACAACAACACAACATGAAGCTATCATGAGCATAGTGCGGGGTACAGTGCTTGGCAATTATCCGCACTTATACTAATGCGGCTAATTCCGTTGGACGTAGAGAATTTCCAGCTCAACCACGCACTCCACAACGAATTATCATAACGCCCCAGCGACAATTCGACGCCAACAGCTTCAATCCGCTCAATGAGCTGCTAGACCCTGCGAATCCCCTCGATCAATCCTCGCAGCTCATTCTCCGCCATGCAGAAGCTCGCCAAGCGGGTTGCCCAGGCCCAGCGCCAGGCTGGCCGACGAGCCCAAAAAGCCGCCAAATCTGAAGAGAACAATTACAAGATTCGAAACCGACAAGCCATGCGAGCGGCTGTCTCTGAGGTCCGACAGAATCTGCAGGATGCGCGCCGGGTGAGACAGGAGGACTGGGCGCTAGGTCCTATTGCTCCCAAGCGGGATCTGGGCTTCAATGGTTATGGTATGTTTACGGAGGATGTACGAACGGATTGGTCCAACTATGGTCTTTACCGACCAAGACCTGAGGTTCTGGCTAAGAGATGTGCTTGGGCGGGTGGTTTGAAACAGCTTAACCTTGCCGTTTCAGACCGTGTGGTTATCATGGATGGACCGGACAAAGGCAAGATTGATCGCATCAAGACGATCAATCCTCAAGGAGGATATGTTACTCTCGAGAACTATCACCGGGTAAGCACCATACCTTCGTAAGGCTTGAGTAGGGACTAATGGTTCTTAGGCTATCTCTGCTGGTATGTTTGGAAACGATAGTCGCTCTCAGTCCATGCCCCTCTCGATTGGTTCTATTCGTCTCGTCTATCCTATCGCCAACCCCGAAACCGGAGTCACAAGAGACGTCATTATCAATGAGCTTAAGGCTATTCCCCCGAACATGAAGTCCCCCAACATGAGCTTCGACCGATGGGAATACGGAAACAAGTGGGATCGACTCGTTCCTGGAATCAACGTTGTCATCCCCTGGCCCGAGGTCGAGGCCCCAGAATTCGAGACATTCGACGGTGATACCATCCGTGAGACTGTCGACAACCGAACATTTTACTACAACCTACTATCCCCTCCCATGCCCGAGATGGTCATCGACGAGTTGCGAAACAAGTTCTCCAAGTTCCGAACACGCCACGAGGAGTGGTATGTGCAGCAGAAGGAGGCCGAGGCAGCAGCAAAGGAAGCCGAAAAGGAGTCTATCAAGTCTATGCAGACTCCTCTGCAAGAGTTTCATGAGATGCAGCGCGAGAAGCGTGCTGCCGAGGGAGAGCCCGAGCTCAGCACAGAGATGTTGGAGAAGCTTGGTGCTATTCTTGCTCAAAGGAAAGAGGCTGCTGCTCTCAAGAAGAAGGCTGGTGTATCGAAGGTGGCGGCTGCAGATGCTTCGATACCCCCCTCAACAACAGCACCTCCGGCTCAATGAATGAAATGAGACAATGGGAGGTTGAGAATTGGATAGAGGATGGCGTGCCAGGGGTGGTACGAATAACGTGTAATTATATCTGTGCAACAATGTACATCATGAAACGTAAAATAGACACATGGTCTTGTCTCTTCATTAGTACTGAGGTCTGGTCTAGATGTGTAGTCGTCAAGCGGTGAGCTGGTTCTCATGACCCCCCAAGACCAGGCAGATCTTCTCCAAGACTTGGTATCTGTGCCGGAAGGTTACGGCTGAGACTAAAAGCTGACAGCGTTGAAACTTGACTTCAAGTGCTGCAATGGGATTCCATGTTGTGGGCCAAGCATAGCGAGATACCGATGTTGGTTCATTCAGTATGTCCGTATACAGGTCAGTGTACCGTCTTGGTATGCCCCTCAGGAGCTCAGTTTCAGCGTCGGTAAGTCCAGGATGTCTTGGACCATTTGTATGCCTGAAAGCTTGCAAGGCTTCCCCTGGCACGTGTTGTCTAGTAGTTTGAACAAGGGCGATGGTTCCTTCATTTGCCTAGATGTATATCTACAGAACAAAACTCAAACTAATCTTACAAAACAATATGTAGTCTGTTACTTATCCATCACTACACTTGATTAAGCCTTCCTAAGTCTCTTATAGCTTCGAACCCTTTGGTCCTGAATAACCGGCCCCATTTCCAGTTGCCTTGTTATCCTCAGCCATGGACCTCATCAAGAGGCGATCCTGAAGAGAGGATGTGTCGTGAATGTAGGGCTCTAACATCTTCGTTTCGGTTGTGTTTCTGAGGAGTTAATCTATTAGCTCAAGTCATGATATGATCAAGTCTGTGTATCTCACGGTGGAGTGTCACCCTTGGGGATAGTGTCAGTGTGGGTTGAGTCGCAAGGCATGGCGGAGGCAAAGAGGATCTCAGAAATTCGCTGAATGATAAAGTACCCGTTTTGGGATGTATTAAGGAACGTGGTGAATAGAATTAAAAGATAAGAGTAGGAAGCCGTTCAGCGGTACTTCTTCAGCATTGGAAGATGTGAGAACTCAAAGCTATGTCCTGAAAGAGCCATGCCTCAAAGCATGAGAGTTACAAGAACGAAACGGGACTTTATGACCCTTTATAACTGCTTCTCAGGGGATACATAAGGATCGGCGGGCTCGAGTTACGTCCTGTATAGACAAGACACATACAACAGCCTCAACACCATCAGACAGTCCAGGCAACGAAACGCCCGCATTTCCAAACACAGCCCTTCTTCACCGGTGGTCCTATTGTGAACGAAACACGAGAAAGTGCAGGCGGCGCAAGGAGACAGAAGAGGACCAGAAAACTTGGTCTGTTACCGCAACCGAAGAAGCGGTCTCGAAGTTGATGCCAATTTGACATCTGCATCAACATGTAGTGGTGTGCAGGCTTCCTAACCAGGCAGCTGGCTCAAGAATGTCTCAGGCGTCTAAAGAGTAGGTATTCTTTCCACGTTGCGTATTATTGACATGTGGAGAGAAGTGGCTGGGACAGGAACAGAACCAACACAGGCCAATAATTACGAACCCACCCTCCCAATGTACACTTTCGTTTTCAGCCTGCTGCATACAACAGAGAAGCGGTGAGCTTGCAACAATCATCTGAATGGATAACTTCTTGTCAATGATGCATTGTATATTAGAAATGGGGTTACATTCATGTAGCCAAGTGCCGTATCTGGTTTTTCTGCATCGATCCTTTGATGCACACACGATTCTGCATGCTTTGCATCGCTTAGTTGATTGACAGCTGGGACTTAGTTAGTAAACCAGCCAAGCCTAGCAGAGAGAAGAGACAACTTGGCCACTCAGGTCATGAGGCTCTTCGGGGAACTTTCCAAGGGACTCAGCCTCGTGGGGAGGCTCGGCCTTGTTTGAGGCCACCCATTCAAGTATCCCGATACAGAGCGGTGTGCCTTATCCCACAGCCATTGGCGCAAGAATGATAACAGAGGATATGATCTGGACATAAAGACGCGGCCGTAAAGAGCCGGGCGTAATTTCAGTTGATCTCCCATATGCTTATCCTTCTCCAAAGATATGCTTAGCCTACGGAAGCGATCCCGCTCCTAGGATATCCACTTGTGATTGCTGACACTTGAGGTAGACGCACTTCAATCCCAATCCGTTAAGATTAACATATATAAGGACAATTAATGACTCGTTCCGACCAACGATATTTTGAGAATCTTCCCCCCTTTATGTTTCGAACCCCGGCAGATCTTACATGCCGCGCATAGCCACGTGGAATGGAAGGGCCGTGCCTTGAGCTTGGATTCAGCTGGAGAACAACCCTGTTGCGTTCGCCATATCAGTCTTAGCGAATCTACTAGTAATTAGCAAACACGAATCCGAGAACAGATCGACATGTCCGTGAGTCTCGATAAGTTTCAGATTCATTAAGACTGGTTTCTAAATGCTGTAAGGATATCTTCTAGGGAGCCGTACGACCTGCCACATTGGGCAACTTGTGCGTAACCTGCAAAGTCGTAGCAACATTCAATAACAAGAAAGAGACAGTGACTGAAGCTTTTGGGTCATGGTACTGCAGTCTATACTCATTTGAGTAGTAGAAAAGAAGAAGAAACGCCTGATAAGGTGCAATACCGTGTGCACTGATGATGCCAGATTGGGAGGGCTCATAGCTCTTGTGGCAAGGGAAGCAATGTAGTGTTTTTAATCGGGATATAATTAAACTATTGTGTTGTAGAGATCTATTGCCATCCAGGCAGGGGGTCACTGTGTCAAAGCTTGCCTCTATCCTCCCGGGGGTCACCCGCCTTCATCTTTTCTGACGAGTCCATCCCGGGCACAATACTAGGGGCTTTCGTCACAGGGAACCGAAGCAATCGTTCCTGAAGAGAAGAGACATCGTAGATGTATCTATTGAGCATGGAAGCCTCTTCTGGGGGCCTGGATGCAACAAGTCAGTTGTCTGGTGACTGGCGGTTGCTGAGTGTTACTTGCTCGTCTCGAGTTTCCAAAGCAGGGACTTGAGAATCAATATCTTTCGAAGACATTGCTTATAGAATGAGGTGTCTGAGTTGGGGAAAGGGGATAAAGAAGTGGTGGGAGGGAGAATTTTGGAGGGTATCTGGGAAAGTGTGTTGAACGCCCTTCACGACTTAGATCTGAGGAGAAACTTCAGGAAAGGGGGTGTCGGGGGTAAGCAAGAGGTGAACTAGTAGCTTCAGGCCATAAACAGAGAGCAGAGTGAAGTATAGAACGGGAACCGGGGAGAAAAGGGGAGATTTTATAGCCCTGGAGTCGGTGCTCCGCGGTATAGCAAGTCAGCTCCAGGTCAACTTGGTCAGCTCGAACACTGAGAAAGCCGGGGGAAATTGGGGAAAGCGGAGCAAGATTGGGAGAGCTCCGTGACGAGACCTCAAGAAACATAGAACGGGCGCTTACAGACCACAGGCTTGAACCAATGACCCCCGAGTATCCGGGCCGAGATGTGGGTACACACACAACTCCGTGTGATTCGGGAAAAGCGGGGCTTCCGGGGCTCTTCCGGTCAAAATCCCGGTTCATGATGTTGCGACTAGGCGGCCTTGGGTTAAGTGGAAAACAGATACGGAAGGTCTCAGGATTTTCGGTGGGATTCGAGTGATACCTTTCCTTGGAGAGCTACAAATCTTCGTATGGTTTTCAGGGGTTGGCGGCCATGACTGAAGTGTAAGATTTACACTAGGAACTACGACATATATGATGCGAATTCGCGATAAAAATAGTTCAATAGTAATACACTAAAGCAATATCGTAGCTTGATCCATTTGTGTGACTGAAAAATTAGAGAGCAGACTGTAAAGGCCGTCAAACAGTCATAGCAGGTCTAGTATACACTGCGACTTTAGAAGCTCAAAGTCGACTTTTCAGAGAAGACGGTTCTTGCATCATAGTATCCAGATCTTGAACTTCAAGGTCGCCATGGTCTTCCTGTCCCATAATTTCAGACATGTTTTCGGCTGATTCTGGCGTAGTGATATTGGCTTCGGCTCTGCATAGGAGATGCTCCTGGACGGAATTGGTGTCGTAGATGTACGGCGCCAGCATCAAGCCGCGACATTTGGCCCTATAGATTGTCAGTATGAGACCTCGTGGAAGGTATCTTGACTAACGGCTTCCGCTCGTCTGTGCTGTTCGTTGGAGTTTGTGGATTCTGGGTGGCCATGACTGGTAGAAACACACTGTAGTGCTCTTGTGGTGATAAAATACAACAATGAGAAGAAATGTGATAGAATAAACGACCTGAGTCGCCGCTTCTCAAAGCCCAAAATGGCTGGTAGGAGAGAGTAAGAGACACGGAGAACTCAATGGAGATCGGACTTTGATAGCAAGCGGCCAGAAGGGCGGTTCATCTCTTCAAGTTATATAGTTCTCAAGTCCTGGACTCCTCACAACCATTTCTACCATCCCAGTCTCCGTCACCTCTCGGTCTCAATCATGAGTGGCTTGATGGCCAGATGAGGCACCTGCATAAATCAAGATTCGAATGCGCACATGCCGACTGGGAAGAGGACTCGATCGGATCTATCATATTTCTACGATCGAGAACTGTTCCTGTTCAGGGATGGTGTGGTAGCAAGAGTATGACTGGAACTAGTATAACTACAAGCTGACTGAGAGAAGAGAGATAATAGACCACATATACATGTTACCCTCGGACTTGACAACGGGCACAATGACCAGGCCCCCTGGTATTGCGCCAAGATACATTGCAGTATTGGCTCCTGGACTCCTACGACTAGGTGTGTGCATGTAGGACTTCCCGCGCCAGAGTGAGACATCATGCAGGTTTCACAATCAACATACGATGCAATGCAGCCCAAAATGAGATTGGGCATTCATAATAACGGATTGGAGATGAGGCAACTGAGCCCAGGCATCGTGACTGGATGTTTTGTTCAGTTTTGGTAGTATGGGTGTTAGGATCTAGATAAAAGTTTAGGGGGATGCATATGCAGTCATACAGCCTACCTCCCCAAACACGGTACCTGCACAGACATGACTCGACAGAAGTTTTAAGGCAGATCGTTATTACTTCCGAACCCCTTGACCAGCTGTTCACTCCCCAGAGAGCTGAGACGCCACAATTGTGTTCGAGACTTACTCGTCACCATCGGCTTCGTGGGAAGTCACTTCGGTCTACGACGAATTTATAGATCAACAATAGTATGATCATAGTGTAGATGACTCTCAGTGATTATATAAATGATTGAATTGCTTGCCTTGAACTTTTGACACTGGTTTATCAAGACGTAGAATGTGATAACTGATTGACCTCACAAAACCACCCCACAAGTCGACGTTGAGCATGTTTGTGGCAGCTAGACTAAGCCGTTGTGCTAGTTTCGGAATTGTAAATCTTGATCTCGCACTCTCGTGACAGAATGATAAGTGACAAGAGACAAGAGCGATGTAAGGTCTTCTGTAGCCACACCCTGTCATATCTCAATTGTGGGCTGTAGCCTCAAAGAATGATTCGCTAGCCCCCCTGTCTAAGATCAGATCATATTGAGGACACGGACGCAACCTGCATATAATATACCTGTGCGCTACCAGGTACAGCTTTTCTCGCGATATTGCAGTTACTTTGCCGGATCTCATCATGCATCTGGCCGTATGGGGGCTATGTCCGATCTGCCTTGTGGAGGTATGTTGTATTCGGTTGTAGAGGTCTGATATACATAGTAACTGTAATCTCTCAATATTTGCTGTGGCTTGTCTCGAAGCCAATGATGGACGAGCTCGGCTGTTCATCCGCTCAATCTTCCGCCCGGCATGTATGTTGTGTGCTTTCTTTTTATGACAGCCAATCTGTCCCATTAGAATCTATCATATTTACCTGTTCAAAACGTGCCTCCGTCATTTTCTGTTACGAACAGGGGCTCGACCGTTTTGGAGGATCATGTGATCGGTTGCCTTACCAGTTTACCGACTCAACAACAACAAATACGCCCCCATAGAGTCGGAAAAGTCTTGTCCCCCTATGAGTACATCTTGTGCGGTAAACTCTTAATAATCAAACCTAACGTGGTGTAGTGGTCAAGCATTCGGACATGACACACAGAGACGCCCACTGCGCAGAACCGTGCCCAAAAGGGAGGAGGAGACCCAGGTTCGAATCATGGCATTAGGATGTCTTTTTGACTGTATTCATTAATATCCCGTCTGATTCTTTGGCTGGCCTTAAGGATGTGCGCGGTTGTCTTCAATAAACCAAACCTTGTCACTATGTAGGTTACAACAGCAAAGGTTAAGGAGCCACAATACAAGAAGGAAAAGGATGTAAAAATAACAGAACTAACTCACGATGCATTCAGATAAGACTGAGCACACCAAGTCTAAAGTGATATGAAGCTATTTGGTGTATGTTCCTCGATCGAGGATTATGGCGCTTTGTATATGGTATAAAGAATGTCGATTGTCATTGGACGGGTTTTCAGCCTGGCAGTAAAGCTGTAACCCCCGGGAACATGTTTGAGCCTCTCAGTCAAAGCACTCACATATCTAGTATGCGTAAAATATCCGAAATGCATTTAGGAACAAACCATGATGGGCTATGGTGGATGTCCGTATAAGCCAAACAGGTTCCACTTTTCCCGGCGGTGGCCCGCTCGCCGCCGGCCGCCAGAGAGTTCCTGTCTCCACCCACTAAACCCCTCCCCCACGTCAGTATTTGGAGCTTCAAGTTGATAAGGACAGCCTCTATATTCTTATCTAAAGCTTCCCCTCCCTAGTTCTAGCAACAAAACTTTCCTCAAGCTAGGTTTACTTAAGAGCTGTTCATCATGTCGCACTCTCACGACGGCCACTCTCACTCTCACGATGGAGGCTTCAATGCTGTTGAGCATGGTCACTCTCATGAGATCCTCGATGGCCCTGGAAGCTTTCTGGGTCGCGAGATGCCCATCGTAGAAGGACGAGAATGGTCCGAGAGAGCTTTCACTATTGGCATTGGAGGGTGAGGCTCTCTAACTCAATCGTAATAGCAAAGCTGACTTGATTAGTCCCGTCGGTTCCGGAAAGACTGCCCTCATGCTCGCCCTCTCCCTCGCTCTCCGAAAGGAATACTCCCTCGCAGCCGTGACGAACGACATCTTCACCCGCGAAGACGCAGAGTTCCTTACCCGAAACAAAGCCCTCCCACCTCCTCGCATTCGCGCCATTGAGACCGGTGGTTGCCCGCACGCTGCTGTGCGTGAAGATATCTCCCAGAACCTCGCGGCATTGGAAGATCTGCACCGCGAGTTCGACACCGATATTCTTCTTATTGAATCAGGAGGCGACAACCTCGCTGCGAACTACAGTCGTGAACTTGCCGATTTCATCATCTACGTTATCGATGTCAGCGGCGGCGACAAGATTCCTCGAAAGGGTGGCCCTGGTATCACGCAGAGCGATCTTTTGGTTGTGAACAAGACCGACCTGGCTGAGATTGTCGGTGCAGACCTTGGTGTTATGGAGAGAGATGCTCGAAAGATCCGAGAAGGTGGACCAACGGTCTTTGCGCAGGTGAAGAAGGATGTTGGCGTCGATCATATTATCAGACTGATCAAGAGCGCATGGAAGGCCAGTGGTGCGGAGGAAGAGAGACGAAGCAAGGGAGGTCCCAGACCAACAGAGGGTCTGGAGCAGCTGGAGTAAACATTCACATATATATCAAAAAGGACACCACTGGAAATAGTCATATAAGAGGAAAGGAAAAAACGCCAACTTTTAATTCTAAAGGTATACTGGGTGTCATGTCTATGCCTGGTCATCCATCATCATATCGCCGTCAGCTTGCACTGCGCTGGGCTCGATCTCCAATAACGGTCCCTCCACAGGAGCAGCATTTCGTGGCCACACTCGCTTGTAAAGACTGACGCCAATGGAGTCTTGGGGATTGATACGTCCATCGAATGTTGCCTTGAAGTAACCATGTGTACCGAGAGGCTCCTTGACGAAACCACTGCGACCACGCTTGGTCCATAGAGGTAGAGCCTTGAACCACTCGACATCCTCTCGGTTAAAGAACATGTATCGAATGGTAACAATCTTCTTGTGAATGTGGTAAGGATGGCCAGTGAGGATAATGCGCTTGGCGATGACGCGAGATGTGGATGGTGGTAGAGCGGTTCCTGTACCGATGAGTGAGAGACCAATGTGAGGGCCATCCTCGTTCTCGTCCTTCTCAACCTCCTCAGCTGTGGTTCGCTTGAAGAACAGAACAGGCACAGCACCCCATGTTAGGGGACCCATGAAGGTCGCAATAGCTGATTGACCGGGGTGGAGGAACCGGCAGTACTTGTGAACATCGTTTGGCGTTTGTCCAGGCTGGGAGAAGAGAGGCTTGATAACCATTCGGCGAGGTCCGCACTGGACAATGAGCTCCTCCTTGGCCTTGATAGACTTAGTGAAGTCGGAGCTGAGGTTGAAGAGGTAGTTGACAGCCGTCTTCTTGTTCTCATGTCGTAGAAGAGAAAACAGAGTTAGGGGCTTCTTGGGGTTGTAAGTCTTCTCCTGAATAGGGGAGATGCCCTTGATGTAGATGTGAACACGGGTGCCAGGCTCAACACCACCGACCAGAGCTTCTCTTGTTGCTTGAGATTTTGAGGATTGATAGTTTGGAACTTGGAGAAGACGTCTCCACTCCTCAGGTTCATGTGCGCGATCCTCATCCTCCTGCCAGGTACTGGTTCGCAGACTCTTCAGACCACGATATCTGGCTAGACGCTCTCGGGCCAAGACATGAGGGTGCAGCTCAATCTCATCGGGAAACTCCATATCGTCCTCAACCTCATTTCGCTTTCCAGCTCGATATTGCTCAAGTTGCTTAGCATCCTCCTCCTCATCTGGCTCAATCATCATCTCCGATTGGGGATATTCTGAGGGAGCGCCCTCAGTGGCGGGTGCAGGGGCATAACCCTCAAGGCCGTCCTCAGGGCGGGCCTCCTCCTCGCCGGCCTCATCCTTCATCTCAAAGTCCTCCATATCAGACTCTGAGTCAGAGACATCCTCCAGATACCAAGCTGACTGGTAGTTGGATGTACCCTTGGGAACCTTCTTCTTGATCTTTCTCGCCTCAGCCTCCTCATCTGAGAAATAGTGGTGATCATCCAGAAGAACGCCCTTCTTCTCAGTGGCATCAGTTGTCATAGCATCATCAGCGTCGTCCATCATGACCTCCTCAGGAGCCAGCTCCACCAAGTCATCACGATCCTCAGACGGCTCCTCCAGAAGCTTGCCAGACTCTTCAGGATCAACGGTCATCTCCTCTCCCTTCTTCTTGATCTGCTTGGGCAGAGGAGCAGCCTCAATCTTCTCAATCTGGAAAGCTCCCCAGTCGCCAACCTGAATAAGACGGTCGGCCTTGAGGCCCTTGCCTCGGACAACACCAGTGATAACTGTCGAATCGGACTCGGAGTAGGCGAACTTGATATCCTCCGCAAGCATCCAACTCCTCTCGTCTCTCCATCGGATGCCCTTTGGTGTTGTGCTGCACAGTGATCGCATGAGGTTGGCACAATCTTGACGGTTCTCGATGCTGTAAAGCTTCTCTTGCTCAGGGTGGAAATGTGTGATGAAAGATTTGAGGGAGACTAGAACACTTTGTCGCTGCTTCGCGGGCTCAACCTTGTCGAGACCTTCAACGATAGTGAAGAGAGTGGACATGCCCTGGCTCTCCACACTTCGCAAGATCAACTCTCCAAGTTCATCGACCTCAACGTTGGCGGACAGAACGACAATGACGAAATCGGCAACACGGGCAGCGTCGAGACAGGCGTTCAGGTCTCGCTCGATAGGGATGTATTGTAATTTTTGTTTGAATCGGTCGACTGTGACTCGGTAGTTGCCACTCTCGGTGTTGTCCTCGATATCGACACTGCTGCTCAGCTGCTTGATCGCAGCGTTGAGGTCGGCCCCAGTGCAAAGGGGGATGACGGCGACATGTCGAGGAGCGCCATCCTTTCCAGCGAAAACAGAGGTTTCCTTAACATGTTCCTTGTGCTTGTTCAATCGGGCCTGTTTGGCCTGGTTTCGTCGGTCGAACTTAGACATGACTTGTTGATGAGGAGTCTTTCTATTGCCCTTTTCATCGGCAACTCGGCCTGTGTTTGTGTCAGAATTGGAGAAATAACAAATTTTCGGCAGGCTCACCCTTTGCGCGGTCCCTCAACTCATGCTTAGAAGCAGCCCGTGACTTGAAAGCCTTGTGTGTAACCTTTGTGGTTGGCCTATGAGAATGAGCCACAGCGACGGGCATTTTGCTCTCGCCACCGGCTTTGAATCGAAATGGTAACGAAGCCAGATTGAGGGACAGAAATATCGAATTGAGATTTCTGTATAAATCGTAGGCAAAATGATGGCAATATCGTCGATATTCTAGGCGGTGATGGCGGGGTTAAATCCAAAATAATTTTTGTGCCTATCGATAGTGGCGTATTAGTGGATGACATAAAGAACCCTGATTGTTAGATGGGCGCTGAGTCTCCGAGGTATAGACTTATTAGTGATTGATCTCACGATCGTATATAGTGAAACCAAATGAATGTTTCTTTCATTTTTCTTTTCATATTCAATTACTACAATTCTAGATTTTTGATCTAGATGACACTTCAAGTCAATGGGCATAACTTTGCATTCTTTGAACCAGATACTCGGAGGACCGTTTATTCTGTCAACAAAGAGTGGAGCATCGCATCCAATAGATTCAACACGATAAGCGGTGAATTTTTTTGTCGATAAGGAAAGTTGTATGCCAATCCATCTGCCATCCAATTCAAAGTTGCCCTTCTTCCAGTTGAGCGCATTGACAATACGAAAATATGGAGGTCGACACAGTTGATGCGCCCACTTCAAAGGTGCGCGACAATGGCGCACTCGCCGTTCAAGGCGCCAGAACAGAACTCGTTCCTCGTCAGGAGCGAGAACGTGCTCGTCGAATCCGAGAAGCAAACAAAGCCTACGGTCGAGGGAAGAAGGTCAACATCAAGGCCATCAAGGACAAGAAGCTCCGAAGCAACATGAAGCGCCTTGAGGGCAAGTACCAGGATGCTGCGCTGAAAGCTAAAGACGCCGAGATCCTGCTCGAGAACACATCTGGCTTTCTCGAAGCTGAGGACGAGCTCGAACGAACATACAAAGTCCGACAAGACGATATTACTTCGGATATTGCTGTGGGGACTGCGCAAAAGCGATTCGAGCTCAAGCTGGACGACCTGGGACCATATCACTTCGATTACTCGAGGAATGGGCGGGACCTGTTGCTCGGTGGTCGAAAGGGTCATGTCGCGACAATGGACTGGCGAGAGGGTAAGCTTGGTTGCGAATTGCAGCTGGGCGAGACCGTGAGGGATATCAAGTGGCTACACAACAACCAGTATTTTGCTGTTGCGCAAAAGAAGTACGTTTATATCTACGATCACAATGGCGTGGAACTGCATACTTTGAGGAAACACCAGGAGGTGTCTCATATGGAGTTTCTGCCATACCACTACCTATTAGCAACAATCGTGAGTTTCACCTTCCCACTTACTACATGCACAACTAACAGTGTCAGGGCTCTGTCGGTTTCCTCAAATATCAGGACACCTCAACAGGTCAATTAGTCGCCGAAATTCCCACCCGATTAGGTCAACCATGCTCCCTCAAGCAGAACCCTTGGAACGCTATTCTACATGTTGGTCACCAGAACGGAACAGTTACACTATGGTCGCCCAACACTCAGGATCCTCTTGTTAAATTGTTAGCCCATCGGGGACCCGTACGAGACTTGGCCATTGACCGTGAAGGTCGATACATGGTGTCAGCAGGTCAGGATCAGAAGATGGCAGTCTGGGACCTGAGAATGTTCCGAGAGGTCAACAACTACTTCACACGCCAGCCTGCTTCTTCACTGGCGATTTCAGATACTGGCTTGACAGCTGTTGGATGGGGTACTCAGACGACAATCTGGAAGGGACTTTTCGACAAGAATGCCCCTGTTCAAGAAAAGGTCCAAAGTCCTTACATGGCCTGGGGTGGTGAGGGCAAGCGTATTGAGCGCGTGCGCTGGTGCCCCTTCGAGGATGTTCTCGGCCTCGGTCACGATTCAGGCTTTTCTTCCATCATCGTCCCTGGCGCTGGCGAAGCCAACTACGACGCACTGGAAGTCAACCCCTTCGAGACCGCCAAGCAACGACAAGAATCCGAAGTGAAGGGTCTGCTGAACAAGCTTCAGCCCGACATGATCGCCCTCGACCCCAACTACATCGGAAACTTGGATCTGCGATCCGACAAGCAGCGCCGCGCCGAGAAGGATCTTGACACACCAGCCACAGATATCGCCGAGGAGATCCGCAAGCGAGCAAGAGGCAAGAATGGTGCGCTCAAGAAGTATCTGCGCAAGCAGCGAAAGAAGAACATCATCGACGACAAGAGATTGCAGGTGGACGAGATCTGGAAGGAGCAGCAGGCCAAGAAGGACAAGAAGCAGCTTGAGGCGGAAGCGGATCTGGGACCGGCGTTGGCGAGATTTGCGAAAAAGGAGTAATAGACTTGGATGTGCAAATGCGAATAATACCCTTCATCACAGAAAATACGCTTCTCTTGAGTGAAAAATGCGGATTTGTCTATCAAATTCCCATGTGAATGTCTATTCTGCAGTACTTTTACATGTCCGACCCAATTCGTAATCCCGTGCGTGTCTTCGTGTGTCCCCAATATCCTTTCTATTCTTTTCAAGTCTTCACCATTTACAGCAGCTTAAGACCACCAGTGACCTGGTCAACGAGGCTTCTAGGCGCAGGTCCAACGCCCAACACTGTCATGCTGCCCGCCTCAATCTGTGTTCGGCCAGCATCCTGGATAACCTCAGCTGTGATACCCAGAGACCGGGCCTTGCGTCGAAGCTCGAGCATTTCGTCCTGACTCTTGACTTGCACGGCGATCTTGGCCTGGCCGAGACGTTCCCAGCGCTTGAGGATCTTGGACAGGGGAGAGTCAGCGGGGGCGCGGGAGAGGGCCTTGTAGCATGCGAGGGTAGCGTGGGAGCATTGAGCAGCGATTTTGCCTATAAGACATACTGTTAGCACTCTGCATAGACGATTTCGAGAGTAGTTGTGTTAACGCACCCTTTGTCATGCCCAGATCTGTTCGCACAACAAGAACAAGCTTGCACTCTTCTCCATTGTCCTTCAGAACAGGCTCCTTCTCCTTCTCAACATTCTTCAAGCCCTGCCTCTTATCGGCGTCAGCCCCATTAGCCCAGTTGGGAGCATGATCAAGGACAGTGTCATCCTCGTCGATATCGCTTTCGTCACTCTCGACAGGATCGTGTATGTTGCGCCGGCGCTCCTCGAACAGAGAGGGTGGGATGAGGTAGCCTCGGATAGTATAGATACCGAAAGCGTAACCGGTGAGGAGGGCCACGACGGCCGTGGAGATGATTACTCCTGTTTGCTCGCCTGGGTTCATCGCCATGGTTGGGTGTGAGGAGGAGGATTTGAGGCTGTGATGCTGTTTTTGGTGGTTTTGGTGATGGATCCAAGTGCTGTAGGTTGACGTTGGTTACATCACGTGGGGCAGCAGCGAGGATCGATGAAAATCGATTTCATGGGCGTTTCAAAGCCCGGCCAAGATCATGTTTTCAGCTCTACACATTGGCCGAGTTTCTTATCTGTCGTTTCAATTTTATAAGTATTCGTTAAATCGATAATTACCATGATACTATGCTCCCGGTGCAGCCGTCTTTAACTCTGCCTAAGGTAGTTAACCTTTCAACCAACTATCTGGTCCTGGTCCCGTCTTGTTATACACTATTTACAAGAGACTCGCCTCGTTACAATTCGAAACGCTCAAAATGACATATTATTTTCTGAAATTTTCTCACATTACCAGCACACCGCGTTGAATGTATCCAGACTCGTCGACCAAGGGGTGACATCCAAACATCTTGGAAAAGTCGTTCAGACAGGCACTTCTGGCCTCCATATGACCCTTCTTCATACTGATTCCAACTTTAGGAACAAAGTTGACATATTTCTCATGTCCATTGATTAGGAGAGGCCCTTCGCCCGTGAGAAGTCCATGGACGTAGTTCATGGCAAGATCCTCGCAGTTGAAGCCCTCGTCAACATACTCTCTGATCTGTGTCATGATCGTGTCGTTGGAAGAGTAATAGTCCAGAAACGACACGTGTGAGAAAGCGAGATTGGTTAGTACCATGTTATACTCGTCCTCTCCCCATCTGCTGGAGCAGAACGTGTACTTGTGGTATCCAAAGGTATCGACGGGCGTGCATCGAGCGAGAGCACCGACCATTCGATTCCTGCCAAACTTGCGCCATGTCTGAAAGACGAACTCGAGATCGTTCGGGTGATAGTAGACATCATCATCTGAGAGCAGAATAGCTTGTGTTTTGTAGTCGGGATCGGGCCAGAGCTTTTCGTTGAGACTGTTGCGCTTCGACTTTCGGAATCGGACAGGGACTCCGTGTTTTGAAACGTAGTCATCCGGGGGATAGTTTTCGAGATCGTTCCAGACCACGACTATTTCGAGTAGTGAGGGGACTTCCTCGCTTAGGATGATGTTGAGCGTTTCTTGGAGTTCCTTCGGTCGACGATACGTTTGCATAGCAATTCTGGATCACGATCATTGTTAGCATTCTACCAATGAGACCGGAAGGAGATTCAGAAACGTACGTAAACTTATCATCCATCAGATTCTCGTACTTCTTCTGTGAAGCTTCCCATATGTCTCTCGTTCCATTAATCCCCTTGCTCTGACAGGTCGGATATCTCGAGATGTGGCTGACAAGTTTTGGTATAAAGAAACCCGCATTCGTCAACTTTGCCAAAACGATAATGAATGTGAGAGCAAAGAACACAGCAGATGTAATAGTCGCCGCTCTTCGAAATGCTCTCGATTTTACGACCTTTGGCGTGCGAAGCTTCACCCACTCAATCTTGTCTGCCACCCTATTCCTCAGGGGCAGAGTCTTCTCCATGAAGGAGGAGTTTGAAGGCTTCAGCATTGTTGCTTGTGGCAGAAGCCGGGAATGCTGTCCCATGATACCACTGGGTAATGCTATATAAAGGGGAAAAGTTGATTTCAAGGGAGAACACACGGGAGAGGCGTCTGGTATGTGTCGGCTGCGAATTATTGGGCAAGATAACCAATTCGATTTGTTGGAATCTTGGTAATATGACTCGGAATCGAATTATAAGTGCATGATGGCGGACTTGGCACGCTTGGGGAGAATGCGAGCTGAGATTAGAGGCGAGAAAGGAGAAGAAGCAAACATGAACAGAGGGGACATCAACAGACAGCGGGCCGATATCATGAAGAACGGAAGCAAAATGGACATTTCTTTGTTGGCATCGACTTACACAAATACATACTCCCTTGCTTCAAACTCCCCCCCTTTGATGGCAGCCAAAAATCAAGTCTAAATCTAAGCCTAAGTCTAATTGTAGTAAATTATAGTGCAGCTCTTGGCAATCTCCCGCAAGGGAATGTACGCACTACCAATGATAGCATAGTGTTGTCGCACGTAGAGACATGTTTGTTTAATCGCCGTTCATGTTCTCTCTCAGCAAATCGGTTGACCCAATGCTACGTCTCACGGCTGTGGTTCGTCTCTTCCAATATCTTCCGCTAGACTCGACGGGGAAAGGAGACGACGATCTTGATTGTGATTGTGCGAGGTTATCGCAACGACCCATCGCGTGACTGTTTTACTCCTGATTTAAAATATCAGGAGTTTAGTTTTAGTCTATTTTACCTAGAGGACGATAAATTCAATAGTTTACGTTTTGAGAGTGATGCCAAGTCCGTTGAACCTTGTCTCGTAGATCAAAGTCCGATAATAACCCCTGTATTTCCATCGTCAGCGCCTGAGCGCCACTATCAAACCCTCCCCTGCATGTGCGTGCGTGCATGCTTGTGATCCTCCCGCACTTTGCCGACGTCAAACTCACGACCAGTCTAACATTGCACAACATAACTGTTGATATCTTGGCATCATGAGCACAAATAAGGCCCTCATAGTCGGTATCTCGGGGTGCTCCTCGAGTGGGAAAACGACCCTTGCACGGCTACTGCGGGACATTTTCCCAAATACCTTCATTCTTCACGAGGATGACTTTTATAGACCTGAGAATGAGTATGACACAAACAATATTTTGACATGAGCTATGTCTAACTTCTGTAGGCTACCCACCAAAAAAGGTCTCTTAGATTGGGACTGTGCTGAGGCCCTCGACATCCCGGCCATGGCCGAGTCCCTCGCTTATATCCGCCAACATGCTGCCTTTCCTGTAAGTCATACATCTTTAGTCATGATGTTTATGTCTGACTTCATCATTTAGCCTACCCTCGATTCCAAAGAAGATCAAAACTCCGTGGGCAAGTGCCCCGTATCAGAAGCCAGCATCGCCGCCCAGCGTACTAAAGTCGATGCCGCTCTAGGCCCAGACCATCCCCTCCGCAAAAATCTCCGTCTATGTATACTCGATGGCTTCCTTCTCTATTCCCCTTCTATGGCTGCTATAAAGCCCAACTTGGACATCAAACTCTTCTTGCGCACAACGTACGAGAAGGCTAAGAAGAGAAGAGAAGCCAGAGACGGATATGTCACCCTGGAGGGCTTCTGGGCAGATCCTCCTGGTTATGTTGATAAGATCGTATGGCCTAACTATGTAGAAGAGCATGCTTGGATGTTCGAGGATGGTGATGTAGAGGGCAAGTTCAAGACGGATGTTTTGGATAAGGAGGGTATCAAGGTACAGAGTGATGTGAGTGCTGATGGAGATATTGAGAAGACATTTGAGTGGACAGTAGACACGATCTTGGAAGAACTTGGAAAGCAAATATAGACGAGCTAGGGTATCTATCTAGCTATCTGCAAGCAATGTCTAGTCTTATCCTTCTTGATCTAACCTCTCCAAATGAGTTCCAGTATCCTGTCGCCTCAAAATTCCTTAAACTTTTTCTTCTCTGGAAGATCAGCTATCTCGTGATCTTCTGAAACGCCAGCTGGTCTCTTTTTACTTGGACGGGCGTTCGACGTCTCATCGTCTGAGAACCCGATCAAATCCTCTTCCATGGGATGATAGCCTAAATCCACTTCCTTTGGACGGTCAACCGACATCTCGTCCTCCGAGAAATTGATCAAATCCTCCTCTATGCGCCCATGAGCTAACACCACTTCCTTGGGGTGGGCGGCCAAATGCTTCGGTTTCTCGTTCTTCAGTGGCTTAACCAACGACTTCGTCTTGTTCTCCTTCTTTGGAGGAACGACTGGATCCTTGTCCTCCGGATTGTTGGTTAGGGTGCCTTCCATTAGATGATCGGTGGACCCCTTCTCTGGCGAAGCATCGGCCGAGAGCTCGTCCTGTTTCTGTGCAAGATCAGCTCTCTGTGAGGCGTGTTCCTGATCCTCTTCCTACGAGGTGTCCATGGCATCTTGTTGCTGATCGACTGCATTCATCTCTTCTGTCAAAAGTCGAATCGCCTTCTCCGCAGCTTTGACCATAGCTTCAACTTTGTTGAGAGAACCTTCGACTTCTGCTACCAAACGCTCTCCAATTGTGAGTTCACAACTCCATCGAGGCTCGGGCTCTTTGATCTCGGTTGTGGTGTATTCCATTTTTGTTGCAAAAGCGAATTTGGAGAGTTGCTCTTTGGGATGCTGAACGTGTATGTCCTCCTTCATAACAAACTCCAGATAATCCATTACCTGAAATTTTTCAAGAACACGCGTACATTCCTCAATCGACCCGGAGTCGACCCAGACAGCACCGAGAATAGCTTCAAACATATCTGAATAAAACTTTGGCGGCTGAAGGCGTGCGAGGAGTACCCAGGGGTAGTGGCCATCACCCCTGGGTACGTGCCCATCACCCCACAAAGCCATGACAAGCTCCTGTCGCATGGACTCGAATCTCTTCTCGGTTTCTACCATGGCATTGGCCATTTCGGAAGAGTTGAACCTCATGAATTTCCAAAGTGGAAGTGCAGTAGTTTTGGTTGTAAGCTTACCGCTGGGCTCAACTTC
Source organism: Fusarium dlaminii (assembly GCA_013186775.1). Taxonomy (NCBI): domain Eukaryota; kingdom Fungi; phylum Ascomycota; class Sordariomycetes; order Hypocreales; family Nectriaceae; genus Fusarium; species Fusarium dlaminii. Next base: position 143,751 of record JAAOAL010000060.1, on the reverse strand, counting down.
CAAGTCTTTTCGTTCCATAGAGTTGACTAGATTCACAAATGAAAGGAACTCCCCATTCACAATGGCCGTTTTGATCATATGAAGACGGCCAGTGGGAATTGGTGGATCGTGCTGAAACATTTTGGTGACAACGATATAATCCAGGACAGCGTCCCCCAGAAACTCGAGCTGCTCGTAGGATCTTTCCTGCATGGTTGTAGCATATGAAGCATGGGTAACTGCTTCGATAAGCAGAGACTTCTTCTTGAACGTATACTTGATCAGGTCTTCAAGGGGCTCAAGGATACTGGGAAGCTTAACGTCGCTAGGAGCTGTAGCAAAGAGAATGTCTCTAGCCACACCCTCTTGATGCCAGTTGCACTTGTCGCCCAAAAAGACTGAAATGCATTTAAGGGCCTTGGTCATCCCTCCGTCTTGGTAAGAGGCTCCGATAAGTGCCTCTACAACATCGGCCAAGGTCTTCGATCCTCGCGTGGGCGCGGGTCGAGGGGGAAACTTTTCTTTGGGAATGTCATCAAGATAGAGTGGCCTCCATTTCGAGGCGGTGAAACTCTTCGAAAGAATGAACTTTGAGAGACCTTTCTCAAGACACACTTGTTGGAGACGTTCGTTGGATACGAGTCGATCTTTAAAATGGTTCAGAAGCCCTTCGGGCCAGGACGGGTCTGTGACAGTTAGTGTATCGACCTCCACAACAAGGGAGGCTACTTACGTTCAGAATAAGCCTGAGTGACGGTGCAAAACTTCAAAATCGAATCGCCCAGAAGTTCAAGTCTCTGGTAGTTAACAGGCTCACAAGCACTAGGTGAGCTTATGGCTTCGAGCACCAACTGCAAATTCTCGATGCCAACTGGCTTCAGAAGAGTAGACGATAATTCAGAAGCAATAAGATGCACCTCTAGCTCATGTATGATGTGTGGAATGAACAGTCCGCACTTGACGACTCGTCTTCCGACCTTATCAACACGGGCATAAGAAATGGGAAGCACGTATTCGTACGGCTTAGTGCTTGACTTGGGCTGAACATCTTTTAAATCATGAAGTAAATCGGTTCGGGTACCCCATTTTTCCAGAACCAGATACTCCTCATCCACTTCTGCTTTGTCAAATTCATAGAATGGGCGTTGCACTTCGCCAACTTCAGGTTTTGAGGGAATCGTGCGGACGTAGTGAAACGGCGCTTTTTTATGGTCCCGCACCAGAACTCTGTGCTTCTTGGCCTGTTCCTCCCCTGCTCCGCGGAAGGGAAATGCAGCCATGTCATCCCGGGTGACGTGGTGGGCAGGGAAGATGGATGAACTCTCCAAGGACATCTTGATGACATGCTCGCGATCTTCGACCAGCCAGCGGTGCTGAAAGTTCATGGCCAAGAGAGCTGAAGTTATATCTGGCTCTTTTGAAGATACCTCATCGGGTATGTCGTCGACCGAACGGCATACAATGGACCACTTGGAGCCACTCCCAGGGTATAACGTGATCTTTCGAGGCAGGTCGATCAGAGCAGGTAAAATGACGTTAAATGGACAAGGGCGGGTAAACTCGTCATCGGTAAAGTCGAACAAGTAGAATTGTTTATCACAATCCGACTTCCAGCGTTGGGCGATCTGGACCCAGGGATCGAATAGGGGCTCCGGTATTAGGTCGGTCTTCTCTTCCAGCTTCTCTGACTTAGCATTGAGAGGGGCCAGGTTATCTGTGACCAGCCCAGCTTCGTACAAAGCGACGTATGCCCGAAGTGCGGCATCTCTGATGGCATTCCGTTCAGACTTCCATCCGCAAGCACTTTTGAACTTGCGAAGATTGAGCGGCAGCCCTCCCGGCAAAGTGACCGTAGCTCTCAAGATCGGCCCGCCGTATGGAGTCTCTTCTTTATGGAAGACATAGTCAGGGAGCTGGGTGACATAATCCGAGCGAAAAACAACCCGGCAAAAGTGATCCAAGTGTTGTCGAGCATTTTCGAGGTCGATCCGTGCTCCTGTGTTCTTCACGATATAGTAGGTAGAATCAATGTCCTCAGCTAGTGCCTGTTCATCCAATCGATTCAACTCTCGTTGGTCATCTTCATAACGTTCCTTCATACCTTTCTCCAGTTCTTCCCAGGCGCGGGTGTCTGCACTTGAGCTCAGCAAGGCAATCATCTTGGACTCCTGCATGCGAGCTCGTCCACGGCGCTGGATAAATGACTTGAGGGTAGCGATCTCGTCGAAGGACACAACTAGGTTGCACGCGGGAACATCAATGCCTTCTTCTAAAACACTGGTAGCCACCAGGAGATCGATAGCCCCTGATCTAAAATCCTCGAGTACTTGGCCAGGACCACTGGGGTACTCATAGACCTTCTGTTTCTGGAGTCCGTAGCTCGAAGCCCCGACTATTGCACCGACGTTGTAACGGTCTCGGATAGGGGGGTAGTTGTTAAGAAGCTTGCAAAGCGTATGCGCTGCAGTTCGTTCCTTGACAAATATGATTCCAACTACATTGTTCTTGGCCTCAAGAAGCTCATGAATCAGTCGGCTAGTTTTGTGCGAGACGGTTTGGTCGGTTGGCGGTGAGTTGTCAACGACACGGATGTTGATTCGGCGCAAGTGTCCTGCAAGATAGGTCCTGTCCTCGTTGGACCATGCATCGGTGAAAGTACTGTGCGCGTCGATTCTGCCAAGAAAGTTCTTGATCATCTGTGAAATGTAATAGTCTGCTGCCCAGCTGCCAAGTTCGGCAAGGATTTCTCTGCTCTTGTTCCAGAGGCCTTTGATTTGTTGTTGCGAGAATGTGTCGTGCTTCATAATCACGTTCATTAACCTTTCCCGCTTCTTCTCATCATTAGCGACAAGATCCTTTAACTTAAGAACCTCAGGATCCTTTGCGATATCCATATTCGAGTATTCTGATTGCAGTTGTTGCATCAGTGGCGTACGGGGAGGGATCTTCGTAACATCGTAGAGTGAGCAAACGAGGTGAGGCTTGTTGATATGCTTAAGTAGCTGCTCTCGATGAATGGTCGGAGTAACACAGATAGCGTCCATTGTATTCTCTAGTTTCTCGATCTCCTTAAGATCTGATGAGATAATGGGACTGGCAGTCAAGCCAAGTATGGCTGGTACTGGCATACCCGCGTTCTTGTGTCGATGGTAGAAGTTTGTCATGATCTTCCGCCCAGAGCTGTTCTTGACGCAATTATGGACTGTCGCTGGTTAAAAAGAGTGATTATAAGGTGAACAGCCACTTACCTTCGTCAAATACTATTAAAGCGAGCATGTCCATTGTGACAAATGCGTGGTCAAGAGCATCACGCAAGATGGTGAATGTAGATACGATGATGCGAGTGCCCTTGAGAATTTGGGGCCAAACTTCTGGCGACCATGCATCGATAATGAGCTGTCCCGTAAGCAGTTTCATGGGCACCGATGGCATTTGTCCCTTGATGACATTATACTGTTGCTCAACGAGGCTAACGGTCTTACCCAAGAACCACACAAGCTTTACATAGGTAGTCAGTGACGGGCCATCGGTTTATTCATGGATCCACGAACCTTGTCAGGCGAGCATCTCTCGAGTTCCGCTTGAATGCGAAGAACGGCGCTGTAGTGTTCAGTCAACGTCTCACTCCCAGAACACTCTGCTATGAACATACACTTGGGTCTTTCCGCTGCCTGTATCCATCTGATAACTGTTAGACTATATGATTCGAAATAACGATGCCTGAAGGTGCTTACCGCAACGATGGCGTTCCTCTTCAGGCTCTGCTCCAGCATCTCTCGCTGGTAGGCACGAGGCTTGATGATGTCCGGGACTAGAGGCACATCTTTGGACTTGTTTGAGGCCTTTTGTTTGCCATTTAGGGCCTTGTCGGTGGGGATAATGGTCACTGTTTCTTCGACATCGATCATTGGTGATGGTGTCGAGGCGGTGGCAGGACTCTCCGACCGTGAGGAGTCTGCACTCCCGCTGTTGGGAGACTGCTCTTCATCGACTTCCATCATTTTCTTATCATGGGGGAGGTTTGAATAGCAATTTTGAAGTCTTGGGCGAGCCAAGTTTCGGGGTATCCTGGTTCGCTTTGGTGAAGCTGTCTTCACGCAGGAGAGTGACTGGTGGAAAGCTAAAGAACGAGAGAAGGTTTGTGGGTAGTGCTTTGCTCTCAGCAGCATGGGAAGGGAAAAGAAAAAAAGGTCTATCAAGAAAAGAGAAGTATAATCAAGAGAGATGGTGGGAGGCCCACCGAGAGATGTTGGTGTAGGAAGCACTGATTCACAACCTAAGCACTTGAGAGTGCGGAGGGAGGGACTGGCTGTGTAGATTAGCAATTGTGCATCTGTCACTGCCGAGCTGAATCAGGAGATAATATCCTCCCCGTCAGTTTGAAATAACTGCTACAAAGTCAAGTAGAACAACTATTTTATTTTCCTACACCATTAAACATTTCTCCTGGTATTATTATATCCGCTTCCCTGATTGAACTGCTAGCCATTGGGTGTTCTAGCACTGAAGTGCTCTGTAGTCTGCCAATGCAGGGGTAAGATTAGCACCGTTCATTCTCACTACCACGCTGAACAGGCACCAAGAACACAATGCAATTGCAAGAAAGCCAAGAAAAATAGGAATTCTTCTTCTGTTCAACCTTCTTTTCAGGCTCATAGCAATCAGTTTTGTTTTCACCGCGTTTTCCATCCATTTTCGTCTAAGCTGACCTCCCAGTGATCAAGTGACGATATTCATCTTGAGTGGCCACAGGCTTTCATCGCAACTTCATCTTCGACCTACCACTGCCAAACTGGAGACGGCCTTCCACGAACCATCAATATCTTAATTTTCCTTGCCACTCTTTACATACACTGATATCACAGATAATCATGGATCTCCCAGTACGAACCCCTTCCTCAGATCCAACCATGGAGCTATATGCAACCGGCTTCAATGCGTGGAACCAGCTCACATTCGACCCTTCGCCAGCGGACGAAGAGCCTGACGATGTATTCACTTTCACAAAAGTATTGGCAGCCAGGTCTGTTGGACAAATTGCTTCCGAAATGAGCTATACTATGGGTAGGTCTTTCGCTCCATAACGTGAACGTGGACTCCTTTCTAACACTCTGAAGTTCAGCAAGATTCAACTTGGGCCATCGCTGGATCATCCCCTGGCCAGCTTCTTCGCCGTGAAGATAACCAAGGATTTCTATTCGACTCTCCAAGTGCTATTTCAGGGGATGGTAAGGTCTTGGCTGCTCAGGACTCGGACTGTTCACCCTCAAACCAAGCCACTGTTCAGTATCTGTCCTTGGCGGCATGGAAAGCCAACAAGAGTACCGATTCCTGGCCTTGCAAGGCTTCTGTCCGCCAGATAACAGCTTACGACGCTGGCTTCATTATTCTTCTCGAGGATGAGACCGTCTTAAGCTGTGGTGACCCACGATTCCGAGACTGCCTCGGCCGTGAAGTTGACGAGTCCTGGTTAGCATTCATGTACAACTGTGGGAAGACCATGCTGATCGTGTTGTTAGCCCTGCCAACGAACCTGGAGTCATACAAGATCTGAGTGATCTCGGCGAGCCCATCAAGAAGATTGCAGCAGCGGGATACACAGCTGCAGCTTTGACAGCGAGTGGCGGATTGTATCTCTGGGGCATGGCAGCCCCTGGCTCACAAAGCCGACACAACGTATTTCAAGATATCAGCGAGCTGCCGAACTACTTCGAAGTTGATGGAGACAAAGACGTGCAGGATATTGGACTTGGAGAATCACATGCCATTGCTCTCACGACTGACGGCTGCATCTACATAATAGGGAATAACACTAATGGCCAAATTGGTCTTGGGAAAGATGCCCAAGATCCAGTTTCATCATGGTCAAAGATAGATTTTACGCTCCCTGAGGGTTGGGCAATTGTTGCCGTTAAGGCTGGCCCCAGATCATCATTCATAGTCACAAAAAAGGTAAAGCAATCTCAAAGCTCATAACGAGCTGCTCTTCTATCAGAACCAGCTCTAGTAAGCCCAATGACCCTCTATTGTACAATGCTTCTCGTTGTGATCATTTGCATAAGGGCAATCATAGACTCGTCAGGTAATCCTCAATCTCTTGAGGGGTCAGCTTTCTGAAACGGGGTCCGACAGCCCCATCAACACCCTCAAGACCCAGAAGATGCTCTGCGGGAGCACCAACAATACCTGCAATATGTTAGCAAGACTTTCACTCTCGACTCTTTCTGGGAACTTACCAATTTCGATGCTGTCACCGTTCATCTCACCCTCGATGTTGTCCTTCAAGGTCAACAGCGCAATGTGGATAGCATCCTCAAGCTCGAGCTCCTCCGAGTATCGCTTTTCCAAGAATGTCTTGGCCTTTGTCGCACTCTTGCCAATGGCTGTAGCCTTCCATGGGTAGTAACTGCCAGAGGGATCGACCTGGTACAGCATGGGGCCGCCCTTGTGAATACCACCAGTCTTTCGGTTGACCTTCTTCTCCTCGCTCTCCTCGGTGGTCTTGCTCTCCTCCTCAGGCTCGATGCCCTCATCCCAACCAGCAACCAACAGACTCACACCATAAGGTCGAACACCGGCGGATTGCGTGGCCTCCTGCATCACTCGGGCGACATCCTGCACCAATATTCTGGTAGGGGGGTACTCGTTGTAGATGCGCTTGTAGCCGGTATGCGAAACCTTGCGTGCTCGGTCCACCAATACTCGATAATCAGGGCCCATGCCAGAGTACACCATGCCGATGTTGGGGGTGATGTCGCTGATCTTGGAGAGGGAGCTCTGGTCGGCCAGAGGGGATGATGACTTCTTCTCGGTGGCAAGAACGATACCGTTGGTGGCTTGTGCAGGTTAGTAGGAGCTCGTTCGAGATGCTGGAGGGAGCGCGAACCTTTGATGCCAAGGGCAGTGATACCCTGGTTTACAGCATTGAGGGCATACTCTATTTCGTCAGGTTAGTTCCAAAGCTTGGTGTGGTCATAAAACTTCAATACGCAAAGCATATCGAAGATACACCAGCAATTACGTACCAATCTGCACCAGCTTTCCGCTATAACTTTGTCAGTGATGATGCTCGCATATCAACAGTGTCGTCACCGAAACATACCTGGGTGAGAAGGTTGTGAGAGAGAAGGAGTACCGGTCCGCCATCGCTCAAGTTCCTGCTTCGATAGGGTCGTTACGAAAGAAGTGAGTGTTGAATTATGGGCGGTTATGGATTCGTGGGGTTGACGAGGAGATATCAAGCAAGGCTGCAACTGGAGCTCTGGTGTTTGGCCAAAGCAGCTGTAGCCTCTAGGCAGGCCCAGCTGCGCGTCGAGCTCAACTGCTGGGAGCTCTGAATGCGGGGCAACAGATTATCCGATCGCCGGTCAACGGAGTCAAGGTGCCAGATCTTAGACTTCAAATCGTGTCATTCATGAAAGCTGCTTATTAAACTTCCAGTCAAAGAAATATTTATATACAAGAAATTCTCTAACTTCTACTCAAACTCCCAGAATTCTTCCACCAGTCCCCCATTAATCCTGTAATCAAGACTGGATCCTCACCTCGATATTCCCAGGATCATAATTTTCCCGAACCGCGCCAAGTTCCAGAGACTCCACACACAAAGCAGCTTTCTTCGTGCGAGCTTGGTATCGGCTATTTCGGCTTCCTTCCTCCATCTTCTCTCGCAAGAAAAAGAGGCTGAGCTGGCCTCTCCATACCTGGGGTGACTTACCTCCTCGTTACAATCTTGGCGGGCGGCCAGGTGTTTCCCCCGCTCTCCTACTGCTCTCCTTAACATTTGAGCTTCGCAAAAACATGTAGGTTGCGCCTGAAACGCCTCCACGGCCCACGACTTTAGCACATTACTACTGTGATACTATCACCTACTGCTGTTGCCCTTACTTCTCTTTACTTCCACAGGTTCACGTAATTCATCATGGAGACGCGCCCTACTTGGGACTGGTCCTCGGTCGGGGATAATTCTGCTCGACAGCCTGAACCAGAACCACGTGCAGCGACACCAGAGCCTACAACGCGACGGGTATCTCCAAAGCCTGATACTACCTCTAACCAGGAGTCTCGAAGCGTGCCGAGACAGAGGCGCTACGGCCCGCGCACATGTCGTATATGTCTCGACACTGAAGAGCCCAGGTTCCCTGAACAGTCAACAACGTTTGGCATTCCTACAGGTTCATCTCGACCTACATACGTCTCCGACGATCCCGAATTGGGAAGGTTGCTATCACCATGCAAGTGTAAGGGTTCGCAGAAATATGTTCATGAAGGATGTCTCAGCGCCTGGAGACTCGCAAACCCCATGGAAGCAAGGAACTACTGGCAGTGCCCGACTTGCAAGTTTACGTATCGTATTTCTCGACTACACTGGGGCTCCGTTTTAAGCAGCAAATGGGCGCAGGTTGCTTTGACTATCTGGTTCTGTATACTGAGCATTTTTGTCCTCGGATTTATTGCAGATCCCCTCTTTGATCTTTGGTCCGACCCAATTGGAACAATCGGCGAAACTGTCACAAGCGTGGTCACAGATATCGAAGCCCTGAGACAACCTCCACCACAATTACCAACCTCTTGGTTCGAGCATTTCGTCAAGGGCTTCTTCTCCCTGGGAATCGTCGGACTATTCAAGACGATGCTTACTGTGTCTCCATTCAGTTGGTGGCAGATCCGAAGCAGCGGCGTGGCAGGTGGTGGTGGTAGGAGAGGAGGCACTGGCCGAAACCGTGTCGAGAACATCAACCTCATTTTTGTACTCATCGGTGCATTCACGTTTCTCGTTGGCATCTGGAAATTTGTTCAGAAGCTGAGTGCTCGCGTGCTCAAGAATGTGAGCGACAGGGTTGTTGACGTCGGCGAAGACGATGACGAAGATGAAGATATCGGCGATGGACCGAATCAAGGAAGTAAGAAAGATCAATGAAGCTAAGAAGCTTTTGTTCTCAAGCAGTTTTTTTTTGTTCCCATGGCCCCAATGCGTCACATCGTGTATGTATCTGCACACTCTTAAGTTGCCTAGATCTTGCTCTTCCCTGTCAAGTCAACTAGTCTGTGTGCAAAGATTTACGCTCTGCTGCGCCTTGGGCGAGAACCGTTTTGGCTCTTTGCTCGCTGGTCAGCATGAGATTATCAACCTTCATTCACGCATCGTGATGCTTTCGGGCGTTCGTAACGATGTGAGGCATCTGCTGGGTACACTACCCTCGTACAGAAGCAGTGAGCAGATTGTCGGATGTTGGTTGATACATGCCTGTATCATTATGTATCATGAATAAACGAGACCTCTACTGTGGTCGTTATAATCAATCATTGCCTCTATCATCACCATGCTAAGTGTTCTCTTGTTAGTGTCGATTCCGCTTTCACTTGCTCATGGAATGTATATATGCTTTCCAACATCTCGTGATAACAATCAGCAATCAATAACTAATCTTTAGCTCCTACACTGCGGCTAAAAGAATGGTCTGATCGGGTATATGACAGCTTATATTTAGGCCACCTCAATACGAATTCATCGTATTCTCAACGGATGTTTCCTGACCTTATCATGTCTTATAAGTCGGACTTTTATGGCCCCGACACCGAGATGACGTTGGAATTTGGTGTTCTGAATGGACCCCTGCCATTGAAATACGGGTAGGGTAGCCCAGCATGTGGGCCAGGGCCTCATGAATTCGGCCGCTCCAAAAAGCCATCTATCATCAACCAAGTGCGCCGACCATGACTTCCTGATTAGCTCCTCCATTTGCTGCGGACCAGACTGTTCGCCCTCGCTCGCTTCTTTGATCCTTGCTGCGATCAAGGTTTCTCTTTTGAATCCGGTATAAACGGCTGCCCGCTCTCGCAGTTACACAAGAACCTGGTCTCCCTTCGCGAAACGGACGATCTACAAACGCCTAGTCTACGGGGTTACTCTGACTGCTTCCAAGTCAAGGAGGCTATTCTGGCCTCATTCGCGAATTATATTATACTATATATGACTTGGTTCGACTGAGCAATCGCCCAAGATGCACTTCGCATACCCCCCTCGCAAGAACTCCAACCCACCACCTTTCAAGCAGCGCTCGTCGCAAATACCGCCAATTCTGCGCCGAATCCGCAAAAGAACAGCGCTTTTACTTCTCCTCGGAGTTATTGGATTTATATTCTTCCTCTTTGGACTAAAAGGCGAAACGCCGTATCGCGAGCATGTTCCGTCAGGCAATCCCCCCGTTGTCGTTGTGACGGTCTTGGACAATACACAGTACAATGATGCCTATTTAGAATCGATTCGACACAACCGAGAGCAATATGCGTCAAGAAACGGTAAGGCAGCTGTGGAAGGCTTGTTTATGAATGAGACTGACATGCTATAGGATATGAAGCCATGATTGTACGAGCATCTGACTATGATACTGGCAAATCTCCACGATCATGGGCCAAGATTATCGCGATGCGCCATGCGCTGTCAAAATACCCCGATGCCACTTATGTCTGGTTCCTCGACCAGAACGCTTACATTATGGAGCTCGACAAGAAGTTAGAGGAGCAGGTGGTGAATCCAGCGAAACTAGAAAGCCTAATGATTAAGGACTGGTCTATAGTGCCGCCGGACAGCATCATTAAGACATTTTCCCACCTCAAGGGTGAAGATGCAGGCCTTGTCATCAGCCAAGACGAAGTAGGGTTGGTAACTAACAGTTACATCCTCAAGAACGGCGAATGGGCCAAGTTCTTTATCGAGACATGGATGAACCCTCTGTACCAGAGCTACAACTTCCAAAAAGCCGAGCGACATGCGCTTGTAAGTTTTGTACCAAGTTTATCTGTCGAGAACATGGCCTAACCTCGTAAAGGAACATATTGTCCAATGGCACCCTACCATTCTCTCCAAGCTTGCGCTCATCCCCCAGCGCACGTTTGCCTCATACGGCCGCAACAAGGAAGGTAATGCATACCGTGATGGGGACTTTGTCACCCTCTTGGTCGACTGCACAGTTACAGGCCCGACATCATGTGATAAGCAATCGCATTTCTACCTGCAGCAGTTGAAGAACAAGTTTGGTGATGCCAGCGTGAAAAAGCTGCAATGAGCATAATGAACACGACATTTGGGCGAGGTCATTGGGCGTTTTGTGATAGACTTGGAAGGCTTTTATAGGATTGGAGATGGAAAAGCCAGTAGGTTTTTTTCTTGGCGTTAGTTGGTGACTATTGGTGAATCTAGCTTATATGAATCTGGACATGGTCTATCTGCATGGGTATCAATACGTTGAGAGCTTTAAGTCTTCAGGGCATATTCTTGATCTTGTTATCTCGTTATAAAATTCAAAGTTATGTCCCTTCAAAGTCAAACTACGATCTGGAGAAACTGCGATTAGATGGATGATAAACATTACTGGTGATGTATAGCACAAGCACTAAACTTATGCTGCTTCACAAGGTCAGGATTGGGAACCTTGAAGTAATCTATGAAGTCTCATCTCGTCTAATTCGAATGGTATGACGACAAGCTGGGTTAGAGAGTTTATGTTCTGATTCTAGAATGTGCCGCAGTTGGATCACCGTAAAGAAGCTGGGACCTCTTCTGTGGTATCTACAAGGATAAGTTCTCATCAGCCTCAGTCAAAGGATCACAGATCAACCAGTTTAGAAGATATGCTTCATGAGGGGAATAGTACCGAGTGCGAGTGCGAGTGTAAGTCTGCTTTGTTTCATTCGTCACTTGACTCGATGATAACCATAGGAACCCGCGGGGTATTGTCCACCGGTAGTTGAAGCTCTTTCATCAGTTATCCATGCAGTATCGAGAATTGGATCCCGAATAGACTTTGTATCTCGAGTATCAAAGCTCTTGATGAAACCCTCGCCCCACGGTTCAGACCAAATATTCCGTTCTGCTGACCGAATGCGAAATCTCCAACGTCGAGGAGTCGTATCTCGCAGCGGGGTTATAGCCCAAAAAAGGTAGTTGATCACAAACAATTGACTTTCTCAACAAAGACAATCGCTTCCAACTGCAACCGCTCATGTACAATTACGGCGTCGACAGGGATCCTTCGGTCCACGATCCGTTTCAGTGGAGAGTCGGACGCCTTGAAAGGGTTCAAGCGCTATAAATTTAGGGGCTAGACGCTAACGGTAAGGGTTCCCGCGGAGCCCGCGTCCCCGCCAAGCATGTGACGGGTGCTGAGATGGCGCTAAAAAATATCCAAGTACTGGCTATGCCCCGCGATATTGGTTTGGAGATAAACGACGTCAAGCTCCTTCTTCGAGCTCGTGTTTATAACACGGCCAATTCTTCTCCAAAATTTCCCCGGATTTTTTGTCATTCTTTATCATTTCTCATCTCTTGCTTTGGAAACTAATCATGACTTCTCAAGCTCACATTGGGACCCTGTCCCGTCTTCCCCTGAACTTACGTGGTGGTATTGAAAGTGTTGCTCGTGGAAGACACAACGTTTCTTGGCCTTTATTGAACCTCGATCTGTAAGTCACGATACCACTTCTATACAACCCCACAAGCCCACCACAGCCTATCAATTGATGTATCTAATACTAATCATGTCTCCTTGCGGTTTAGATTACGCAATGTTCTCTTGTTCCTCTTTGTCTGGCGATGGGGTCGTCGCGCATTCTGGCAGCTCCGAGGTCGCGGAATCGTCGGCTCCGTTGTCGAGCTCTACGTCAATATTCGTCGCATTCTTTACGGTTACTTCCTCCGAGCTCCAGGCGTGCGAAACAAGGTTCAGCAGCAGGTCCAGGAATCTCTAGTCAAGCTATCCGACAAGCTAGTTCCCAAAGACCAGATTCGTTACCTCTCCTTACCAAAGGATGGCCTCCCTATCGATACCGTTCGCGCCGAGCTTGAGAACCTTGCCAGCATGGATCACACCCGCTGGGAGGATGGATATGTCTCTGGTGCTGTCTATCACGGAGAGGATGAGCTGATGCAGCTCCAGACTGAGGCTTTTGGCAAGTTCACTGTTGCCAATCCCATCCATCCTGATGTCTTCCCTGGTGTGCGCAAGATGGAGGCCGAGGTTGTGAGCATGGTTCTGAGCATCTTCCATGCTCCTCCTGGTGCTGCGGGTGCTTCTACCAGCGGAGGAACTGACAGTATTCTTTCTGCTTGTCTGGCTGCTCGTCAACAAGCCTACAACGAACGTGGAATTACAGAGCCTGAGATGTAAGTGAAGCTGCAAGATTGCCATTGACCAATAAGACTGACCAGCCGTGATAGGATTCTTCCCGACACTGGCCACACTGCCTTCCGCAAGGCTGCTCAGTACTTCGGTTACAAGATTCACCTCGTCGCTTGCCCTGCTCCTGAATACCAGGTCGATGTCAAGGCTGTTTCGCGTCTGATCAACCCCAACACTGTTATGCTTGTCGGCTCGGCACCCAACTTCCCCCACGGTATTATGGACGACATTGTTGCTCTGTCCAAGCTTGCTCAGCGAAAGAAGCTCTGGCTCCACGTCGACTGCTGTCTCGGTTCCTTCTTGGTTCCTTTCCTTGAGCGCGCCGGTTTCGAGTCTCAGCTCTTTGATTTCAGGCTCAAGGGTGTTAGCAGTATCAGCTGTGATACTCACAAGTATGGTTTCGCTCCCAAGGGTAACTCGACTGTCTTGTACCGTACCGCCGAGCTTCGAAAGTATCAGTACTTTGTTTGCCCTGATTGGTCTGGCGGTGTCTACGCTTCTCCTGGTATTGCTGGCTCTCGTCCCGGTGCTCTCATCGCTGGTTGCTGGGCTAGTTTGATGACTATCGGTGAGGCTGGATACATTGACGCTTGCACCAAGATCGTGGGAACCGCCAAGAAAATCACCGAGGCCATTCAGTCTTCACCACTGAGCGGCGAGCTTGAGATTATTGGCAGACCTCTTGTTTCGGTCGTTGCCTTTACATCCCGCAACCTGAACATCTACGATATTGCTGATGCTATGAGTGCCAAGGGATGGCACCTCAACTCTCTTCAGGACCCTCCTGCCATCCACGTTGCCGTTACCCTGCCCATCTCGAAGGTCTGGGAGAACCTCGTCGCTGACCTCGAGGCTGTTGTCGAAGAGGAGCGTGAGAAGGAGCGTGTTCGTCTTGTGGAAGGCAAGGGTGCCCATGGTAAGGCTATGGGTGATTCCTCTGCCCTGTACGGTGTTGCTGGCTCACTGCCCAACAAGGGTGTTGTTGTTGATCTGGCGAGTGGATTCTTAGATATCTTGTACAAGGCGTAAATGTTTGGGGGAGTGGGAATGGGAACTGTGCAATGGTTATGGGTGAGAGCATATCTTACTGTGGGCGTAGGCGTTGGCGTCTGATAGGACGTCGTCTAACATATTTGTTGTTTTTGCTGTTCTGGGGCTTCGCCTAGTTATACTGTTTTGGAGCTCTGAAGGACTGTCGTTACTCGTGTATGTCCTTACTAGACTCAAATCAAACCATTTCAAAATACTTTGAGGGCTACCACTCATATTGCTAGACTGCTGACGAACCCTGATGTCATTCGGACAAGTCTCAGCCTGTTGGAAAAGACTAGGATGAATATGCCAATATGTTCCTGACTAGACCTGTTCCTAGCTTGCGTAACGTGTTTTTGGGTTTTGACTATAAGATGATGATAGTTTATTAGACCGCAGCTTTTGTATTTTCATCTTAAGTAAGAGATATATGAGTTGACCTATATCTATAGCTCGATCTCGATCATCATGGGTCTTTCGGCGCATTGTACAAATACAACCCAACATCAGTCTATCGTGATGATACTCAAATTACAAAGGTCCAGTTGGCCAAAACATCTGCCGAGTCAGAGCCTCACTCACCGTTACCCGTCACATCATATGCAGCATAATGTCATCCTCCACAGTCACGAACCTTGCTTTTCCCAATGAGACCAATAGCCCATTCGCCTCCCGCTCTGATCCTCGACTCATTCGGCTAAAAGGAACACCATCCAATAAACCGACCCTCATGGCAATTGGCTTCGCTGGGGGCGAATAATTCCCCTCGTGGACATTGCGGCCCAATGATGAGGGGCAGCGTGGTTAAAGGAAGGGTCCTTTGGTGTGGTGGGTTGGGTGAGTGAAGTCAATCAGCTTTGGGTGTAAAAAAGCAAGGTTTTGGGGGGGAGAGGGAGGGAGGGAGTAGCCGAGACTGTGTGAGTTGTGATCCATATTATATCATGTTTGGAAAAAAAACTTGGAGTTTTGATATTATATCTTCATGACTTATAAGTTACATGTGGGTTTTGGTTTGTATGATCTTTTCGTATTGATATACTATAAATATTTAGAATTGCCTCTTGTTATAGCATGGAGTGTATTAGTTGCCGTAAAAAAACAGAAGCATGTATGTCATATTGGAAGCCTGACGCCAACATGCAGGGATCTAGGGACCTGCACCTCTCCCACATACTGCAATAAGACGTGAGTTATCTGTAGCATTCACCTTCAGCTCGCCCGGCCGCGCAACGCGATCTTCCCACTGCGTTTCCTATCCTGTCTTCCCACGGGTGAGACCCTTACTCTCTCTGCTGGGGGGAGGGCCAGGAGGGCCTCACTCAGGGCTGCTGCGTAACCATTCCCACAGAAGCCTTCAAAGAACGATGATCCTTGTCTTGTTCTTTTCTTGTGTCATTCTGTTTCTGTGATAGTTCTAGTCTAGTCATTAACTAGCTAGAACTAAAACTAACGTTGTTATCCGTCTTGCATCCATCCCCATGTATAAGCCCGACATTGTCCCTCCTCAGTCTGTCCTGTCAGCTCCTCTTATCTCTCTCTCCCGCTCTCTCGCTGCCTTTTTTCCACATGCATATTCATGATTAGTCTTCACTTCGTTATTGCTTATTATTTCTAATATTTCGTGTCACTCGACTTCATTCCTCTCTCTCATTCTATGTGTCCTCAACTACTGCTGTGCTAGGTTACCATGCTTTCTGCTGAACCATCGTCGTCTCCGATCGCCGCCTTGGCTATGGATGGCGGGCATGTTGATGGGTTGCACAAGGGGAAGACGGAGAGTATTCAAATACCTCATGTCAAGACGACTGAGAAGGACGATGAATCTATTGCTTCCGGCTCAACCGACTCTCAGTCCCAGCTCAAGAAGAGACTCAGTGCAGATATGTCTAAAGAACAAGTTGAAGATCTGGTGCGCAAGTTGACCATCGATGAGATGAAGACAAGATGGTTTGACGAGATCTTTGAAAAAGTCAAGTCTGAGCGTAAGTTTACATTTCAGTCTCGTTCTGCATCTTGACATTAACCGACTACGTATACAGTGGTTGAGGAGCACTCACCAGCAGATACGCCTTCATCCTCAGAACCTTCAAGCCCCAGATCACACCCTGCCAAACCTACTTCTCACGAGTCAACCCCCCAAGAGCCTGTTCGCGAAGAGTCGAAGAAGCATGAATCAGCGTCTTCCTCCTTCGACTCCAAGGACAAGTCTCACAGCAATCCTTCTTCGAGCCGCAGCTCCCTCGGTAGTCCTACCACGTCTTACATCTCCGACTCTGCCTCTTCCCGTGCCTCCAATCGTCCTTCTTCACCCCCAAAACCAGCTATCAAAGAGTCTTCACCGCCTGCTCCAAAGCCTCGGCCATGCGTACGATTCTCTAAAGCTCCGATCATCTTGAATGAAGGCCCTGAGCCTCGACACGCTGAACCACGGCCAACATCACGATCTGTGCCGCCTCCAGAACCGGTGAAGCAGGACCCAGCATTATCGGCTGTTGACCTGAAATGGGGTACACTTTTCGATGATAAGGGTGAGCCTACCAAGAGACTTGGTCAGGTTCTTCGAGGAATCGCCAACTATTTGGTATGTCATCAGGATAGGGGCATTTAAGTGACTGAACTAACATCCACAGATCTCTGAATATAGCCCTCACAACTCACTTGTCGTCACTCCGGAAAAGCTCAATGCATTCTATCTCGAATACAAGCTTGACGCAGAGACGTTCCCCTTTCAGCGTATGTGTAGACTCACTATATAACCACATCTCATCTAACTCTATCAGAAATCTTTGACTGTCGACCACATGGAGCTCTTGATAATCTAGAAACACTCTATCAACACCTCCGATGTGAGAACCACCTCATCCAAAGACGCCCCGGAGGCATGCCACATATCCCATCCCTCACGCCCGCTGGTTTCGAGCGTTGGATGACATGTCAGCTCCGTGCATTCCCAGATCAAGAAGCCAAGCGTCTTAACCACATCATGACCGATCTTCCCATCACAGCTGATGGCGTTCTCATCGATGACAAGCCCGAGCGCTTACCGAAGCAGATTTCTCGACATCTTCTTCCAGCGACTCGACATCGAGAGACGCATGAACTTGTGGTCGATGCTATTGCGGGGTGGATTAAACATACTGAAGAGAACGAGACTGACTATAGACGGACTTCCTCTGAAGATGTTTATAAGATTAAGGAGGAGAAGTCGGGACGGTATAGACCTGATGACTATCGCGAGCGTGAGAAGTATCGACGCGGTTCAAAGGATAATCACAGACAATCGCCGTTATCCTCCTCCAGCCGTTTTGTCTCCCGCGTCGGTTCAGACAGTACCATCCGTCCCTCAAAAGACTCTCCTGTATCTTCCAGCTCAAGCCACAGAGCCAGAAGCCCTGTATCCAACCGGTATCGCCACTCGGCATCTGCCATCGACAGCAGCTCCAACACCGTCGATGCCTACGATATACCCTCACCCAGTCATCGGAACAGTCATCCCAGCAGCAGCAGCCGACGCAGCCGGGACAAAGAGTATAGATACTCTTCAAGCCCCAAGTCAAAGTCGCCGATTGAAGCAACTCCAAGAACCCTGACCCGTCGAGATGCTGATCGTCGATCAAGCTTGATCTTTGAGGAGACGGGCAAGGATCCAAGTGGCATGACTTACGATGAGTACCTACGAATGAATCAACGACCGATGAGAAACGCCGTTGTGGATGATGGTGGACATTATCGCACGACTTACTGAAAAGCAAAAAAAGCTTCATGAATACTTTTATATTTTTTTCTTAATCTTGGGAGGTTTCTTCTATGTAAAAAGTCATTGGACACTTTCTGCGCGCAAGGACTGGATCTTCTCCTTTTCCTTTCTTATTTCTCTGAATTCTCTGGGTGGATTTTACGACTTTACACGACAAATTGACGACATGCATGACCAATATTTTCATATTAATTAGTTATTCTTTCTCCATCTTTGGGTGGTTTGAACAGTGTACGATGATCTTTTGGTGTGGAACAACGAAGCTCTAGTCAGGAAATACCACGTTCGTTGCACGCTCACTTTGTGCTCTGTCCCTCCGATGATCGTTTCAGAAGAATTGTTTCTACTACGTTTTACAGCCACGTGGTCTGACTGCTTGTGTTATCTAAAGATCAATGGTTTGTGGCAAGTTATGTCTCGTGCGAGCTGATATATGTTGCGGCTCAAAGGAGTGCTGTGCTCTACGGGGAAGCGGGACGGTGATACCACTTTCTTACGTGTACGTGTTCTTCAATATCATCAACGCTTGACCTTGATGGGTACGGGGGTGCAAAGACCAAGAGCCGGTGGCAATGGTCCGTTGATATGAGATGCCGCTTAACGACAGTGTGTTTCAGTAGTCAAGCACTATCGTCAGTCCATAGTGCGATGCTTCTACAATAGGTATTGCTCCTGTGTTAACTTAGACAGTCATGTCATTGATGCTATCTTCTAGAGTAAACTCGTGACCCTTTCATGCCTGATATCATGAGTTGTTAAACAGTAAAAAACCGACAGTAATAATGCCAATAAACCAGACATGGAGTTTCCATCAACACCGTGCCATTAATATATTTTGAGGGCATTGCTGCCAAATGTCAAGAACGATCGCTATGCCGTAATGCACCAATTTTATGCAAATTTGAGAAAACACAACAGTGCTTGCTTCGGGAAAGGGTATCTGATATGAACGATGGCGCGATGTGCTGCGTGAGCAGTACGTAGTTGCGGTGAAAGCCATTACTTTAATTGTGACTTGCTAGGATGTGACAATAAGAACAATTTCGTATGGGAGGAGCGAAACGTCATAAAGCGTAAAGGCGTGAGTCGGCGCAATGATGAGAGAGATGAATATCGTAATTCGTGAGTGTTGCGTATAGGTGTTTATTATCCGCAACTAAGAGAGCCGGATGTCATGCCGGAGAGCCAGGATATGGAGAACCGAGACTAGAGAGGCTTGCGATGCTGGAGCGATTGACACGTTTTCGTTTTAGAGCTTGGTAATCCTTTTTGAATGAGGATATGCATCTTTGAAGTTCCTTGTCTGGATGTGCTGGCATTTGAATCTCGACGGCTTTGAGGCAGATGCGGAGATACTGAAGTTCATCATCATTTTCGCGCAATTCTTGCTCGCTATTGTTTGTTAGAAAGGTGTTGAGAAAAGGGTCGTAGGTAAACTTACAGATGAGCTATTCGGTTTTGAAGAAAGATAATGCGCTGAGCAGCACGTTCAGCACGCTCGATGAGCAGACCTTGGATATGCTGCGGGATGTGTAAGTATATGAATAGTCGAACGGAGAAAACAAAAACGTACATCAGACTCTTCTTGTCGAGCCTTGAGATTTGTGACCAATTGTGACATCTCCTCGTTGAGCTGAGTAACTTCCTGAATAACCTTCTTGGCCTGAGCAACAGTCATCCCCATGTTGGCCGGAGGTTCCGGCTCTGGCTCCGGTTCTGGCTCAGGATCCCTTCTAAGTGATGCTCCCAAATCTGAGAACCGTGTCTTGAACGCGGAACCTGGTGTGCTAAAAATTGATTCACCAGGACTGCACATATCCAGGCTCAATCGTTGATGCGCTTGCCGCGGTGATGGTGTGGAAGGTAAGGAAAATGAGACGGTCTTCTTAAGCATCTTGGTGCCCTCCAGCTGATCCAGTTGCGCGGTGAGAATATCGACGCCACTATCGTCGAGTAAATCATCGTCGCCTGACGTGAGCTCATGCGCGAGCTGACTCAACCTCTGAGCCAAAACATCGCGACTGTTTCGCGGCCGGTGGGTCCGGCGAACAGAGGGAGAAGCGTTGTTTGGTGAATCGTTGATTGAAGATAGTCTTGAATGGCCAGAGATGTCCCTTCTGTGAGGACTCATCCGTCCTGTGGAGAATCCGAGACTTGAAGCCACACTCGGGCTGGAGAGTAATGAAGGCGTCCTCAATCCGGGAATGTCTTGGTCCGGGGCAGAGTCATTGTCGTCGTGATATCGATTGCGAAATTCATTGCGATAACCGTTGCTGAGGTTTCCGTAGGAGAAATAATTGGTGGCTGGTGTAGTGGCGGTAGAGGATGAATTTGAGAGAGGTTGTTTTCGATCCGGCGTCGAGAAGATGAATTGCTGGTCCGAGACTGCAGACGCTTCGTCAGCCTCAGCTGCAGCTGCAGCGAGAACAGCAGCGGTATCCTCGTCGATAGCAGCGAGATCCATGATTTGATCGTGATAGATCTGATGTAAAGTGGTGTGTTTATGTTGATTTTCTTTCTGCGGTGGCAGCACCTCGGGCAACGGCAAGGCAAGGTACGGGACGTCAAAGATAGCGGCACCAACCTCGCGTCTCACGTCTACTTAATGCGAACTCTTTACCTTTTGAGAGCTTCAAATCGCCTAAAGGAGACCAACGCCAACGACGTGTTCAAGAGTGGAGCACTTGGAAGGGATCCCAGCTTCACCGACTCGACTCGACTGGACTCTCACTCGCCCTGGGAGGCTGGACACGTCCACAGTCCACAGTCGCAGGGCCAGGCCGGACGTCCACCAACAATAACCGGGCTTGACCAGCAAAGAAAAATTAAGGGCCCCGCGTGGGCCGCAGTGCAGGGAGGAGACCCAGGTAAGAAAGGGGCGCGAAAGAACAAGCGAAAGTAGTCGAGAAAGAAGCGAGAAAAAGACGATGAACTCTAGTTATCAATAGAATCTCAACTATAAAGAAAAGCCGCCAAATCTCCCCGTTGGCTTCAACGCGGGCGCCGTTGGTTTGACTTTGGCCGAGTATGGTAACAGTAACATTTTCCTAGTCGTTGAGGCGGGGAACTGTGGCCATGATGGGACGGGAGATGGAACTGACCCATATTTTGTCCGGTCCAATCAGATTATATTGAAATCAAGATACGTCATCTTTTCACGTGTTGGCATTTCCTACAGCTCAGTTTTAGACGCCCAACTGAGTGTCTCTCGTTGAGTTGTCAGTCATAGGTTTCAGGACGATGCGCCTTTTTTCTTTGCTGCTGGGCATCAATGATGCTTCTGTCTCAGCCCTTTTCAACGAGGAACTTTGCAAACAGTGTGTCACGTGACTCTGTCAGTTCTCGATCGTGGAACCCAAACCATCTGGGTTCTCACCAACCACGAAGCACATGAAAGTGCATGCATGAACTACAAGTCTTTACAAACATCAAAACCACACTGGCTTGACCATGTCGAGGCTCTATATAAGGACTCGATAACCCTCATCTAGTCAGGCACTTCCTGCCTAGGCCTATGTTCAGTGATGTGCCGTGTGCGTGCCTGTGCTGAGGTGTGGGGTAGTTAGTTTGACTCGAGAGCGATCTCCCCAGACCAAGTTGGGTTCAAAGTCTGGGGAAGTTGCTCTTCTTTGCAGTCAAGTTAACCAAGATGAGACGATAATGTATTGAATCGAGATTCTATCCGTGGACTTGCTTGTTTCCTCCGGCAGGGGCTATGTAATGCCACAACGATCCTCGTGATACTGATCCAACCGGTGTCAGATCAGGATTGACGTATGAACACCCGGTATAACATGTAATAACCGCCATATGCGATTCTACAGACTTTTCAAATTCGGAATCTGTAGGACTCTAATCGAATGCAAGACCCTTGCCTCGAGAACTGAGCTTTGGCACATCTACCGTAGCACCACTGCTTGGAGCACATAACCAAGGTCTAGGCCGAGGTCTTACGCCCTTCTCCCCCAAAAGCATAGCCGTAAACTAAACCTACAATTCATTGGAAAGTCTTGCAGAGTGGTGGTCTGTTGTTTATATGCGAGTCCATTTCCGTGGCCTGACCTTGCCCGGGGCTTCGCCGAGCTGAGAGGTCTGTACCCCGACATTAAAGCTCGGAGACCGGCGGTGATGAGGGGAAGTGTAAATGACAGGCTTCACTTGGAAATTGCTGGTCTAAAGAGTCATGATATAAATATTTGCTGAGAAAAATTCATGATTATAAAACTCAATAGATGTTTGATTTATTCTATCAACTCCCTTGGACCGTAGTCTTGAGCTTGAATATGTAAAAGTTGCTCCATGTCTCCGTGAATGTGATGCAGCTTCTCCATCATGTGCCATTTACCCCTCTGGTCTAGAGAAATACTTCCCCATACTTGATGATCCCACTTGCAACCGTGCAAGCTCAGTTTACAATAGCAGCAATTGGACAGTTCCTCCACTAGAATGACGTTTTTAAAGTGAAGAAGGAAATGGTCCCCCCGGAATCATCATTAGGTGCTCGCTCATTCAGTTCCGTCCGAGCACTTCCGTCTTCTTCCACCTTGGCTCGTCTCTTCTTTCAACTCTCCTCCGAGTTGTTCCATTTTCATGTGCGCGTCTGGTTTGTCTCACGCGACACTGTAATAGCATTGTTTTTTTAAATTCTCTGTCGTTGAAGGCACAAGATAGAGACCAACCGAAGAATAGCATCTACGTACCTCCACTCTCCGGTCACTGCCTCGGCTTCTCCCGCTATTTGCACTCCATTCGCGGGGCCGCCATCCATCATTGATACTCTACTCTGCTCTGCTCTGCACTGCTCTTCCACTCTCCATATCTTATCCTCGACTCACATCGTCCTTTCTTTCTTTCTCTTCCCCACTCGCCAATTCTCTCGGACGATACAGTCGCTCGACTTCTCTCGTCTTGACTCTTCAATGACGACGCCGTGAGCTTATCCTCCGACCTTCCAACTTCCTCGGACGCTCTTCCGCAGCGGGAACCCGGTCTCTCCCTCCGTCCGTCCGAGCCTGCCTCCGAGTCCGATTTTTCTTTCTACGGCATCGTCACGCTCTATTCTACCACCTTTTTTTGCTCTCTGATTCGACCCACGGTTGCCCATTATGTCGTGGAAAGCTTCAGAGCGTCTGATGGATACTATCCGTCACTATGCTCGGTTTCCGGCCACTGGTGTCAGCTTGCGCCAGATGGTGCAGTTCGGCGAGAAACCCTCAGTCGGTATGTTCTTGTTCGTTCTCGTGTCCATTGAGCACAGTTATTGACTTTGGGCTGCGAAAGGAACCCTATTCCGAGCTTCTCAGTTCTTAGCCGAGGAGCTTCCAATCCGTCTAGCTCATCGCGTGCAAGAGCTCGACGAGCTCCCAGATGGCCTTAATGAGATGCCCTCTGTCATTAAAGTCAAAGATTGGTACGCTCAATCGTTCGAGGTATGCGTCATTAAAGTCAATTGCCAAAACCCGCAGTATTAACTCGACCGGTAGGAAATCACACAGCTACCTCGGCCACAGTTACCCTCGGATATCCGAAGCCGCCTCATGAAACCCAGCAAAGCTATCGGTCGCAATGCTTTCCGCCTTCCCGCCGCAACCCCCAATCCCTCTATCGATGAGGGCGAAGCCGACGGTTGGGGCGGTCTTCAGAACGACAATGGCAAAGCCAAGGCCTCTGCGCGCCGGTACTTTGCTATTGTTGACGACTCGAGCGACTGGCCCGCCGATCTTCACCTGTACAACCAACGATTCGCTCAGACTCTGCACCACATCAAGCGCCGTCACGATGGCGTCGTTACCACAATGGCTCAAGGCATCCTCGAATACAAGCGCCGTCGCCAGCGCATGCAGATTGACAGCACCATCCAGTCCTTCCTCGACCGCTTCTACATGTCCCGTATCGGTATCCGCATGCTTATCGGCCAGCACATCGCATTGACAGACCAGAGCCATCATCGCGACCCCACTTATGTCGGTATTATTTGTACCAAGACCAATGTCCAAGATCTCGCCCAGGAAGCCATTGAGAACGCACGATTTGTCTGTGAGGATCACTATGGTCTTTTCGAAGCTCCCAAGGTCCAACTCGTCTGCAACCCCAATCTGAACTTTATGTACGTTCCCGGTCATCTGTCGCACATGCTCTTCGAGACCCTCAAGAACTCTCTGCGCGCCGTTGTCGAAACCCATGGTATGGAGAAGCAAGCTTTCCCCGTTACAAAGGTTATTGTCGCCGAAGGCAAGGAAGATATCACCATCAAGATCTCTGACGAAGGCGGTGGCATCCCTCGAAGCGCTATCCCTCTCGTTTGGACTTACATGTACACCACTGTCGATCGCACACCAAGCTTAGATCCCGATTTCGATAAGAGTGACTTCAAGGCCCCCATGGCTGGTTTTGGATATGGTTTACCCATCTCACGTTTATACGCGCGCTACTTCGGCGGTGACTTGAAACTCATCAGTATGGAAGGGTAGGTGTTAAAAAAACATACTTCCAATCCGCCTCAACAAACACGCCTATTCTGATTATGAACAAATCCGTCACTAACATTTCTTTCACAGATACGGCACCGATGTCTATCTCCACCTGAACCGTCTTTCATCATCCTCCGAACCTCTGCAATAGCAATTACATAGCGCCGGCGCACAGAACCTACAGGTTCCCCCCTGGGTTCTTCGCAAACGACTACAAGGCCGAAGCCGCGAGATATCGGAACGGAAACAGGTGGGCGATGCCGAGGCGGTGGTCAACGCGCCACCACGAAGCAACTATACCAGTCCACAGGAAGTCTAATGGGTTTTTTTCTTACAAAAAGGGAATTATCGTCGCCCGCGGGAGAACCGTGCGCCGGAGCAAAACACAGACGAAAATATATCGTGATACTACTATATCAGCAACTACTACAAGAAACAACAAGAGGAAGAACAATAAGAAGGATCAGGCGATGACGATTACAAGGCCACCCACGATATGCCCGCAGCTATACCACGCCAATAGGAACGCACAGCTCACTTGGATATTTGAAAGAGGAGGAAAGAGACTACTCGATTCGAGGGATGAAGATCCCACTACACCAGAACACCGCACCATGTGGTTCACACAACCCGAGGGACCGCTCTCCATGGAGGCCAGTCTTAAAACCAACGTTGGGAATCTCTACAGTCTCATAAAACGTGCCGTGGCACGTATGTTTGGACAATAAACGCCATTCGAGCTACGATTTGGTTATTATTATATTCTAGGTAAATATCCCTCCCGCTTGAGATGGGAGGAAGAGGAACATCGTTTTATGCAACGATGAGGGCACATTGTATGATGCATTGGGTATGAAGGGGAAGAAGAGGATAGTGACGATCGATATTATGGGAGGCTGTCTTGTTGACAGAGCATGCAAGCATGTATACGGAACAAAAATACTTCTACGGGAGTCTTGGTCATGGGTAGGAAATATCATTTGCACTTTGTTTTTCTGGTTACTTGATTTTCGCTTCGACTCCGATAACTGTGGTAGAGATGAATATCCCCTGATTCCACGTTGATAAGAATTTTCCAACTTTTGGATGTGACGGCATATGAGATTCAATAGAAGTAAAGCAACGCAAGTCAATTCACTAGGCTTTTCTACCTGTTCCTGGGTGGGGGGCTGCTAGCCTCAATCATTCTCATCCGCTTCCGCTTCCGCTTCCATTTCCATCATGCCTCTCACTCAAGGAGATCGCTCAAGTCTGAGCTGTTGTGAGAGCGAATAAAGCAACCATTTTCCCCTACCCCATGGCGATCGCAAAAACAAGACCAAAAAAAAAAAATAAGAGACTCAAGAGACTAGTCGGAAGTCTCGGTCAAAGAAACAAATCTGGGTTGTGCTGCATGACGGCCTTCTTCTAGTTGCTCAGGGCGTCAAACATGTTGCGACTCTGCGAGGAGTGGCTCGATCGCTGGCGCCCGGGCGAGTCCTCAGCTTGATCCATGATGTTGGGTTGAGTGAAGTAGCGCTGAAGAAAGAGTTAGATAATAAGTTATTTCTTGTCATAAGTGCACCTACATCGTTTGTCTTCTTCCACTTGTTGCTGGCGTGGAAGTTGGCCTGTGAGATACGATTCTGTTTCAAGTGTTAGTCTGAGATCAAAGCCTTAATGATCAGTATACTTACTTCTTTTCCATTCCCCCACCTGTCCTCACGTCGGGTTGAGACCTCCTTCATGGGAGGGATGTCGTCCCAGCCGTCTGCGAGCTTAGCACCCTGGTCGCTTTCTTCGGTAGTTGATACTTCGGATGCTGAGCTGGACATGACGGTGGGGTTCTTGGACGCAGTGTGTCTCTGGCCCATAGGATCCCAAGCGTTGAAGGTGATCTTGCGAGCGGCAGCCTCCTCCTCCTTGTCCTTGCGGAGAGTTGTTGCAGTCGAAACACTATCAGTGGTGCTGGAGGTGGCAGTTCGCGGGGCTATCTTCAGGCCGCGAAGGTGAGGAGGGAAATCGCTTGCCTTTTGAGACACTTGCGGAAGAACAACCTTTGGGCTCGAGGACACAGAGTCTTCGTCAATAGACAAGCTAGCGAGACGCTCTGGCAGCAATCTCTGGAGATGAGGGGGAATGGTAGCACGGCTAGAAGTTGTTGACATGTTATCGCCAGCAACACTGGATGTTGTGGACGCAAAAGTTCGAGCCGTAGAGGAGTGAATCGTCTGGGATGAGCCTCGAACGACTTCGTTGAAGACCTTGTTGTCATCTTCGTTGTTTGGGTCTAAGCCAAGTGACTCGGGTGAAGTGATTGGTGCCTGTCTGATGTTAGTGGTCCCGTTCGATCTCCTTATGTCTATTGCTTACTCCAGGGAGATCATCTTCATCGAAGAATTGGGCAACCTCAACAGGCGCAAGGTAACCTTGGCTCATCATCTCTTCTTCCTCCACGGAGATATGACCCGTAGCTTTGGGGATCGGAATCACCGAGGGCTCCGCGACTGTATCCCATGCGACACATTGGAGACATCGCTGTTTCACATTAGCTAGATGTTGGCACCATAGCTCAGGAAAGTTCTTACCCAATCCTCAAGTGGGCGCTGGTTCAGGGAGAAGGCAGCATATGGGAGTGTTCGGTCGCAGCCGACGCACCCATGCTCCAAAACGGGAGTTGAATTATGTTCCTTGCAGATCATTCCGGTGTTTCCAGGATCAACCTTTCTACCAGAGTCTATCAAGAAGCGGGTGTTTCTCTGTTGGGCCTTGGAGAACATGTCCAAGGGCTTCCACTCGTTACCTGAAGCGCAACGAAACCTGGCAAGATTAGCAAGTTGAGCGCGAAGACACACAGGATAAGGGTCGGTTTTACTGAGTTGGGGCAGCCTCGTAGGCTTTACTATATATGACTTTCTTTTAGCTTTGTTTAATTCTGATGTTGATGGACAAACTCACGGCTTGTAGCCTCCTTTGTTGTTGTTGGGCATGGCGATTCGTGGAAGGAGGTAATAGAGGAAGATTCAACTTGAGATCCCAGTGCAGATAATATGTCTTCTGTGTTTGCGGATGATTTCAGAAGCGAGTGGACAAATGATAGAAGAGTGATTGATAGAAGGATGTTTGGGTTGTGTGCGCTCCTGATGACTGCTTCAGGTCAACAAATAACAAACTGACACTTGGCGAGTTCAGCAATCTCAGTTGCTGAAATTAAAAACAAATGAGATAATATAAAAGCGTATCCTTTTGTGATGCCGATGTCAGATCAAAGGAAGAGATCCGATGATGTTGAGGGTTGAGTGTTGAGGAGGGAGGAAGGAAGGTGCGAGGCTCGTGCGTTTAGGAGATATTTATTGGCAGTTGAGGCTCTTGCAGCGGCTTCAGTGCAGTGAATCACTCTCCTCAGTTATCAATAATGAACAATAACTGTAGCTTGCAGGCGGGTAGTGGCAGTGTTTGGGGAGTGCCTGTTTGCTCTTCCTGCCTCAGGTTGATAACTACAACCTGAAGCACGCGCTTTCAGGTCTCACAAGTGTACATTTTGACTGGGCAATTCTTATCAAGTACAAGGTACCTTACACTTCCTGTCTTTGAGGATAAACCTTTTTCAGTTTTTAAACGCTGTTGTGTCGGCTTGTTATAGGGGTTTAAGTGTTGAAACTACTGCTATTTAGAGTTGAACAGCTACCTAGATAACCTCCTGTATGGTTGGAAGTAAAACTAAGGAGGAGTAGGACAAGTAGAAGAAGGAAAACTATGGTTTTTGATATTGCGCTGTGTATTTGAGAAAGTGAGTTGCTGCAGTGGCTCAGCAACTTATATCAGACAACCATGCTATGTACATCATTCATCATGTTTGCCATATGGATGGAGCCCATATCATATAGAAGAAGTTTTTTTTGGAAATCACTACTGCTCACAAATCAGATTATATGGTAGCTTCGTTGGCGTAAGCCACTTAAAAAGGCAACGTTTTGCAATTTCTTTGTTGGTGTTGATATGCAGCATCCCGCGGCCATCAACCCCTTCAACGGTCCACGCACTGACAGATCAATACTGAGAGCATACATATCTGAATTGCAGTGACAGTTATATCAAATGCAATTCTGGTACACGTATCACATATTATATTCACGAGAATTTATATATGAACTTATACAAATCTAAGTTGTTGATAGTTAAGGAAGTCTAAGGTGGATGAGGCTCAACATTGGCCCACATGCGATGTTCATCTGCCACATGGAAATCATTGTCCTAATTACACCTTACACCCTACACCCTCTCTCATCTCATCGACATCGATCAAATTGCCTCCTGAAACTAATCACCATGCATGTTGAGTTCTCTACCCAAGCTTCCTCTTTCAGTGATAAAGACAGGGCTAACACGATGCCCAGTCGCTTCCGACATTTTCACCGCCATCTACCCTACAGAAAATCGATTGAAGTCTTCACCGCTCAAGCGGAACCGTCCATGGCGTTGAATTAGCTCGCTGCCCAAACCCCAGATGATCAGCTGGCATGTCCATGAGCTTGTCGACTTACAGTTACCTCGATCACGATAAGGCTGTGCGTTGTCTGCGGACTGTGTGCATCTTCAATGGCCTGAGATGCTCAGGTCAACGAGTGTACCGCGCTGTATGATTGGCATAACCATCTCGGTATCCAAGCTTAATCGGACTCACTGCATGTATTTGAAAAACTGCAAAAGGACTGCAGTATCTGTCTTTATGGAAAGATAATTCTGCATCTACCCTGCAACTTGCGAGAAGCTATTGGCCTTCATCGTGTGGCTGGACGGGAGCATGCAAGTGACCGCGCCAGCCGACAAGCAAGCATAAGTTTTTTTTTTTCAACATGCTAGGGTCATGCCATGTTGCTGCAGTGATCTCAACAGACGTGTCAAGCTACTGAGATATCCATTGACTATTCGTTGCTAACGGCGTGTCTACGGTAGAAACTGGTATCCATCGTCAGGTTAAGCTTGGCGAACAACCCACCTACGGTACAGGCTTCATCCATCTCAAATCCACCATCGATAGACTCGCTCTAGAGAGACGACATGGTCAGGCCTAGACTACAAAAAGACGCCCTTACCGATACAGGTTGGAGGTTTTCCAGATCAGGCCGATCCCATGTGGACGATACTCATCTTGGCCAAAAGATCTGGGGTAGGCAACCTTTTGACTCGCGCTTGTGCAAGCCTCAGCACTGGGCTGAAGTTAGACGTCCAAAACGGCGCGACAAGCTCTCAGCCATGAGAAAACGACATGTTGGCACTCTTCATTGAAACAAGGATGGTAGCAAGACCTCTGAGAGAGACCGGTGCTCTGGAGATAACCCGCTCGTTGGAAACAGCTGGTCCCTGAATCCGTGCCCCACGATAAGCTGTTGTCGATCCACCGAGCGAGCATCGGTTGCGATGAACATCACTGGGTCCTGGAAACAGTATGAAGAAAACAAAATAGATCGACTAGACAACGCGCTTCGTGTCCAATGGTCGTGTCAGTATGTAACAACACTGATCAATGACTTCACCATGAGTGATGCCGCTGTGACAGTCGACCCAAGCGGGCTAAGATCGACTACCATAGCTCTCGGGATGGACAGACATCGCCACATTCGTCCAATTCCACGCAAAGCAAAAGCTTGCATTAAACCCGGCCAATACGGAACTGACAGCTCAGGTCCCGGTTGGCGGATCATCAAGAAAAACGCAAGGCTCAGTCGGTCATGGTCACTCAGGACAAGCGGAACACGTCAAAAGTGAACCCGACAATGCGGTGACGGAGCATGGGTCCATTACTGCTCTACAGCCGAGCTTTGAGTCTCAACCTCAGGATCACAGGCCCCTTTCCAATGCCGGAACCGCTGTTGAGAATTTGCTTTTTGATAACTGACGGCTTTTCTCAGACGATGCCGATCACCAATGCTAATTACTCATGCACCGTTCCTAGATTTTCGGACCTTCTGAGTTCACTTTACTGTTGATAGTGCACACGCTAGAGAAGGCCAACGGGCTCGAGGCTCCGGTGGAGCAGCACGGGGCGTCCCATCGGGAAGAACCCTTTGGCGCCTGCACTCCACAAATGTCAATTGATGAAAAACGTTAGGTCAGTTGGTCTCGAGGCTGGCTAGGCCTTGAGAAGCGAAAGAGGTGGCAGGAAAGCGAAAGTGAGGCATTGAGACCAGAATAGACGAGGGCTGGGAATACGAATAATGGTGCAGGCATTGCTCTTGTGGCGCAGGCTTGATCGCGATCTTCAGCCAATTGATTTGGTCAACAGACATGGCAGAGAGTCAGCACTGCAGAGAAGAGATGGTAGCAAAGGTTTCATGGCTGGCGACGGTGATGATGTGAGACGAGCTACTCAAACAGGTACAGACACACTCTTCCAACTCAATGGTAGGTTGTTGGAAAAGAAACGGTGTAATGACGACAATGTTGGAGCTAAATCGATGGGATCGAGGCACACTTTCAGGACACGGCACGGCACGTCACGTTTAGGCACAGTTCGACCTCACGGCAAGTTGAAAGTTCAGTACTGGTCATAAGCCAGACCCAAAAGCAAGTCTTTGTTTCAGAAAAACGCATTGCTCACCAGCCTCCATCTGTGCGTGCCGCGCTTGGGCATTGAGGGCCATCATGGAGGCCATATCCCGCAGCAGGTCGTTCACAGGGTCTTCTCTGAGATAGAAATCATGACCCCTTCAACCTCAGCCACCATCGGAGGTCCCTTCAAAGGGTCGGACTGGGAACTGAGTGAACGGACCCGTCAGAGATCTTAGACATTGGCTTACTCGCATCATCTATCATCTGTGCATTCGGTCGCTCAAGTGACAAACGTGTCGCGCAGGGAACTCCTGGGCATACATAGCCTTGGGTCGTGACAGCGCATAGCCGGTTACGAAGCGACGCGCCAGGTAGAGCTTTGATTGATTGAATATCGACTGGGTTGAGAATGCAGGGACAATCGCATCAGAGTTCACCCCGCCTGCTCTTCTCGAGACAATGGAGGCCTAACTAATATTGATAAGTACCGTTATCTATATGCTGGGCCATTATGACCGGCTACAGGATTCGAGGCTGGTCTGCGATCATCTGTGATCTGTCAACGGCTTTCGACCTGCCGCGTTTCAAGCCGCGGCATTGATAAAGAGAGCAACACCGAGGGAGGCATCCAATCTACCGTTCACTGCGTGAGATAACAAAAAGCAACGAGAGGGGAAATGGAGGGGAACATCAATGGGGATGACAATCTTTCACGACCGCTGCACTGCGTTGCGAGATGGATCGACGCCTAGGTCGTCCAGTCTCTTGGGCCAGGATAACCTTTCCTTCGAGAAGGTCTGCTAGACTATTCCACAACACCGGTGAACCCGGAAATGCTACCGTACGGTACCATCGTGACAAGCTCGCCTATAAATTTGTTGCAGGCAATCTCCGTTCCCCGGGCGTGTGTCCTTTGCATTGGGTCGATCCTGCAGCATCGTGACAGACAGCAGAGTCCAGGATCGGAAAACGTGCCCCGAGTAGGAATTAGCAATGCACGGTGCAATCGTGGACATGGACACAGAAGAAGATTGGCTTTCACGAGTGCGAGTCTTGGTGTAGCCCAGGGGTTTCAAACAATGGGGATGGATGGAGTGAGGTGGTACCTGGACGTTTGGTACCTGCAGCAGCTTTCTGGAAAGTACCGAATGGCAGGGCCACTCACCCACAATTAGGCATGAAAAAGAACCCGTACGGACTACACTGTACCTGGCAGGCGGATTGTTTGGTAATTAACGGCCAGTGTGAAATTGGCCGGGCCCTGTCGAGTTACGGTCCGGCGGCTGGCCCCTGGCAGACGGCCCCACACCCCGGACGTTGGCTCGAGGACCGGTGGGATGGGATGGATCAGCATGATACTGAGAAAAGAAGCACCCAATCTTGCTCGCGAAAGGATCAATCTCGTATGGATAATGGATTTCTCGAGTCTTTTTGGACCCTTGATCGAACATTTCTCGGCATACTGAATGCTCTCTGATCTTATGCCAGCCAGACAATAGATCGGGACTACCCTGATGTTAGTGACATCCTCTGATATGTGATATGTGTATCTTGGATGACGTTACGACCACTGAACCAACTTGCTTACACCTTGATCAGACACGATGACACCGTGTGTATCGATCATGATGCACAAACAGAGGCGGCTGGAGTGGTTTCCAGGAACCACCTTATTAGGGCTCACAAGTTGAGATGATTGACTGTGAGGGCTGAAAGATGGGACAGAACAAACCTTCAGCTCTAACGGCTAACAACCCGGGTGGCGTCTTATGCCCAGTTATGCCCTGAATGGCGCTGCATAATTCGCACTACCAACGGACTTGTACACGTGTGTGACAAGGGTCTGTACGTTTCGGAAAAAGCTGTTCCTTGTTTCCATCACATCAACATCTTGAAGCTGCATTGCTTACACTCTTGTCACAGCTTCAGCAAAAGCCTTTTGTCATTCCGAAGCGTGTTAAAGTGATTCCCCCAGCGTGTTTCGTCACTTCAACGGTCACAATGCCCCTCGTCGATATTCCCCTCTCCTATCCCCTCCCCCTTTTCTTTTTGCCCTCCAGGCCCCTGTGAGCATTAATCCCAGGGCACGTCCCAGCGGAAGGAAAAGCACCGCACCCAAGGCTAGGCTGGCTGTTTGATTAATGCCCCCCGGCTGTTGGACGACGGCCTCCCGCACGTACCAATTAGCCCACGAGGGCCCTGAGGTAGGAACCTAAGGTTTGGGGATGAACGAGGGGTAAAGCCCAGAGGCCATTTCATGCGACCCCGAGACAGTGCCAGGACGTAAGAGGGCCTTCTACAGGCTCTTGCGGATGGAATTTGACAAGAGCGCCACTTGAGTAGTTAGAGATTAGGTATGAACCTGGATGCTCAATACGAGTTGAAGGTTCTTGCAGGGGAGATGTGCTTGACTGCGCTATTCATCTGAACTATTGATAGAATAAGTTGCGGTTGCACAACGGCCAATTTTCAATATGCAACCCAGGGTGCTGTGGCGCGAGGCCACGAGAATCGACCGAGGCTGAGGCGGCAGAGCGAGCGCGTGTAGCGAGTAAGAAAACGCGTCTGGTCCAAAACGCACGCGTCTGGCGTTCTAACCGTGTGCCAATTTCACCATTTTGCTTGGCTCATTGAAAGCCAAATTACAGCCTGCGGGGAAACACAGCATTGTGATACCCAATAAATTGTTCACCCACGCCGTTAATCTTTGTTCGAGTTCGAGGCATGAGAGCGGTGGTCCTGGGTGACAAGACAGGCTGGATTGCTCATCTCCCAGGGCCTATCAATCGTGATCTGCTGCCGCGGTTGGTAACGTCTTTGGGCCCTTTGGGGGTTACTGTCACAAATTGCGACAATTTGCAGCTCGGAGAGCGATGCCCCAAAAAAGAAATAAAACACGGGAAAACATTGAACGGTCCCGCCGCGCCACGAGATTGAGGTTGGGCTTGGACACTAGGACGCTCATCGCTCTGATCCCCGTGATTGTGACTGAACTGACTATGATTATGATAGCACCTCAGGCACAAAAAGTTCCCAGTCAACAAGGTCGGCAAATAAATGGTCGATGTCTGCGACGCCGTCATCGCCGGTGCAAAATCCAATCCTAGAAAGCTCCTAGGGGGCCCAGGGGAGCTTCCCCCGGTGGCCCTAGGACGTTTCTTGTGGTTTCGTTCGTCCCCAATTGTTCTGTCATCCATTTTCTTCAGTGCTAGCGAGGTTACGAGAGTCGTTTCCATTTATCTGGGACCGCGGTAGACTGACCCTTATTTCCAAGACCAAGAAGAACAAGAGCCGACTGGACTGGGACTGACTGGGCTCAAGATGAAGGACTAGGTCGCCCGTGATCTCTGTAGTGTCATATCATTCGCCGTCTGCCACTTTTCACGTCGGGCATTCTAGCCCATACCAGTGGGCAGCCAGAGTTGAGAGGGCCACACGACACCATGAAAAGACACCCTAAGGTTCGTTTGGTGTGCTCTTCTGACTCTTCTGACCCTCCCTAGGATTAGGATTAGGAAGTCTTCAAATGATCCATTTCTCAGAACCTTGCACACCCATTGGATCTTGTGCGGTTGCTCTTGGATCCTAGTTTCATTCTTCGCTTGTCTACGACAGTTTATTAACATGTTATCCTGAGATTGGGAATTTCGCGTGTCGCTGTCTCCGATCTGATAACCTCTCTGATGGGTTTCTTCCTCCCTTTGCCCATCGTTTTGCAGAACAGCATGCTTATGCTTATTTCTGCATCGGATGGCTGTGAATCAGTACTCTGACTTGCAGCTTGAGATCAGCGCGAAATGAGGTACTGGTACCACCAGGGCGCCGTGACTCGAACTAAGTTCATAAGGCTTCGTTAGCAGGTCACTCTCCAGAGCTTCAGAAGGACTCCCGTGTGCTCCCCGCCAGCCCAGTCTGGCTCCCGCTGCCATGGGCCTTTTCTCCTCTCAGTGCGGGCTCTCACAGTGCTCGCCATCAGGTCTCTTTCAGGGCTGCCTGGGGTGCCTAAGTGCCCTGACCGGAGCACGGGTACGTACCCGGATCTTGGCGAATAAAGCCTGAACTGAAAGTGTCGCTGTTGAGCTGGGTTTTCCATTTCTTCGACAGGGGCGCATTTAGAGTGGAGAACAGAGACTGGTGATGGCGTACAGTGACATGCGTTGGCCCAAAATCTACAGTTGGCTGGTGACATGGATACCTTTTTTCCCAGCCACCTTTCTACAGCAGCCAAGGTTCCTGCAAGGTCCCGCCTGCAGCTCGCAAGTACTTGGACTTGACCTCCTTTCCCGTTAGTGAACCCTGGACAGAGCAAAGTCTCCATTGCTTCTTTTTCCACGGCTTCGCTGCGCTCCACTCACTTTGGCTGTTGACGGATACCACGACACGCCCACCTCTTTTGGCCTCTGTCTCGTCTCACGCCCCTTCTCGTCTCACCTGTCGACGCCTCTGGTACTGGACTGACTCTGGCTTTGGTCCCTTTGGGCATTTCTGGGGGGAACTTGCTTGCTTCAGTATAGGTTGGTTATTCGCTCTATCATGTCTCCCTGGATTTGAACCACGTCAGGGCTCACCCCATGTTCAGCTCACCTGCATTTCTCTTTCTCTCTCTTTTCTTCTTCTTCCCCTCTTCTGACATATTCAATAATGACAATGACAATAAACAACATCTATTGATGTCGCCCAACAATCGCTGAATCAATAACCACCCCGGTCATTATTCAAGCATCCTTCGCATTAATCACACTAGAGGTCGAGCGGGAAACTCTTCGCTGGGGCCTCTCTTTTGGGGAGCAGAGCAACTGGGTTACCATACCTTAACGTATTCGCTAGTGGCCTGAGGATCCTGCCCCGATCGGCAGGTTCAGTTCAGTTCACTCACTCCAACTCAAGCCACTCCCCCCCTGGCCCTTGTCAAGAGCTTTCTTTCGCTCTCCTTTTCGTTAATATCGACCCTATCCACTTCTGCAATCACCCTCACTTCAAGTCACTCCTTTTGCTCTTCTGGAACCTGGACCCTCTGGCGAGATCTCATCTCTTTTGATTGACGTTTATTCTCGTCCATCGTCGTCTCGATTAATTCTAAACACTTACATCCCGTCCCCTCTTTCTCGATCTCCCATTGTTCAGTTCCATTCACTCATCTATCATCAACTTCGTTACCTTTACCGCTGCCACATCCACTCAATCCGATTAACAGTGCTACTACTACTACCACCGCGAGTAATTGCTTCAGGGACCAACATTGCTATATACAATTGCACACGCTCGCTGCCGCACACACCCACACACACACACCGTCAGGTCCCACGCTCGTTCGCCGCCGTTTTTCAAAATCAACTTGTCCGATCTGAATGCTCCGGTAAAACGATTTCGAGCTCTTCGAGAGAGCTTCTTATTTTTGGATCCGATTAGGTATACTCATTTGGCTGCCGTCCAATTCGGGGACCCTCCGAATAACATTCGTACCCCAGGACCCCAACTCATTCGCGTGTCACACTGCATCCGAAATAGAGTCCCTCGATCACAACCGACATGATGACTGTTCAAAACGATTTGACCCATCGGGGTGTTTCTGGTCAACAGCTTGCCCTCGAGGATCGATTTGAAGTACTCAAGGAGATTGGCGATGGAAGCTTTGGCAGTGTCGTTCTGGGTAGAGTTCGGACGGCTGGTGCCAACGTTGCTCGCCGAGGTACAGTGGTAAGTCAATACGATGTGCACCCTCTTGTGTGACAGCTCCCGTAACCATTTCTGCAGGTCGCTATCAAGACAATGAAGAAGAGCTTCGAGTCGCTAGCACCATGTTTGGAACTCCGCGAGGTCGTCTTCCTTCGCACCCTCCCTCAACATCCTCACCTTGTTCCCGCTCTGGACATCTTCTTGGACCCCTACACTAAGAAGCTCCATATCGCCATGGAGTACATGGAGGGCAACCTCTACCAACTGATGAAGGCTCGCGACCACAAGTGTCTCGACAACGCCAGTGTCAAGAGCATTCTTTTCCAGATCATGCAAGGTCTCGAACACATTCACTCTCACCACTTTTTCCATCGCGACATCAAGCCCGAAAACATTCTAGTCACTACTTCTGGTCACAATGAATCTGGCAACACCTTCCGCCGATACTCAGCTCTCGTTACTCCCCCCTCAACACCACCCACATACACCGTCAAGATTGCCGATTTCGGTCTTGCCCGAGAGACACACTCAAAGCTCCCCTACACTACTTACGTATCAACAAGATGGTACCGTGCTCCCGAGGTTCTTCTACGAGCTGGAGAATACTCCGCTCCCGTCGATATCTGGGCTGTTGGTGCTATGGCTGTTGAGGTTGCTACATTGAAGCCCTTGTTTCCTGGTGGAAACGAGGTTGATCAAGTTTGGCGAGTTTGTGAGATTATGGGCAGCCCTGGTAACTGGTACAACAAGTCCGGTAACCGCGTCGGTGGAGGAGATTGGCGTGAGGGAACCAGACTCGCTGGCAAGCTTGGTTTCTCATTCCCCAAGATGGCTCCTCATGCTATGGACACCATTCTGCAAACACCCCAATGGCCGACCTCCCTGAGCCAGTTCGTTACTTGGTGCTTGATGTGGGACCCTAAGAACCGCCCAACATCATCACAGGCTCTTGCTCACGAGTACTTTGCCGATGCCGTTGATCCTATGCGACCCAAGTCTTCTGCTTCGCGAATCCTTGGACGCAAGCAGTCCGACCTCAGCCGAAGCAGCAAGGAGGCTACTACTACTACACCCACCTCTGTGAAGCAATCTTGGTTCCGCAAGTCTCTCATCGGACGTTCTGAGAGCACCGACCTGGCTACTATGCAGGCCCAGACAAAGGATTCCACTGCCCCCAGACCCGCACCTGTACATGCTTCATCGGCTGTTGAGGCATCCACTGCAAAGGTTCGCCTGGCTGCCGGAAAGAGGACCACTTGGACAAATGGACCATCGAACGTAGCGCCCATGCCTATCCTTCCCACTGCGCGACCCATCTCGCCGATCCCTGATGCTGTAAATGCCCGCGCCAACAACACATACGACGACTCTTACGCTAATGGACATGGCCAGGGGAAGACCAAGAAACTTGGCCGACAGCTCTCTGTCGCTTCAAGCACAAACAACTACACAGAAATGCATCGGCAACAGGCCGAAAGGGCACTCAATGGGAATTCTGGCCTCGCCTCCCCTCCGAGTGGACAGAAGGAGAGCTTCTTTTCACATCTCAGAAAGCGTGCGCGGCGGTTCTCGGGACGACATCAGACCCCCGTCTCACCCGCCTATGACGACGACCTGGAGGCCCAGGTTGGATGTGGCCCTTGGGCTAGCAACCGGTCGTCCATGGTTATTGACCAATCGCAACAACAGGCTCCCATTCCTAAATCCGAGGTCTACGAATCCCTGGACAAGGCCCTCCGAGATGTTCAGAACAACCTCGATTCGCGACCTCCCGTTCCGCCCAGTCACCAGATCTCGCCTACCAGCACCCTCAAGCGACATCACTCGCTTCCTCAACACCAAGCCCGGTCAGTAGACAACCTGATCGGTGCTGCTCGAGGTGGACCCATCTCTAGCCGAACAAGGAGGGCCCAAGCGACACATGGCGTGCATCAATATGAGGCTCCTGATGAGGAAGACGAGCTTCTAGACGAGGCTTTGACTTCTACTCAACGGGCCGTCAAGCGCATGGAGCAGAACCAAGATAAGCCTCTTCGACAGTCGGCTAGCAACATTGGGTTGATGAACCCATACCCTACGCCGTCACCCTCAGCCAACGGTAATCAGGTCCTGTTTGCCGATGGTCATGAAGCTGTTACCCCCAGGCCATTGGATCTTAACAAGAAGACGGATAACCAGTATAAGTGGCCCACGCCACCATATGAGGAAAGCGAGTGGGCAGCATCAGCAGCCGCTAGCATCTGGGCTGCTGGCAGTCGCTTCTAAGTGTTTCGTCTTGACATACTGTTACGATTACGTCCAGTGGCGCCGAAAAAGTTATTGATATCGACTCGCATGGTCATGGTGTTTGGGTGTTTGGGTCGAGATATGCGACCCTTTTCTGATCTTTTTATCATTGTTGTAACGTGGGCGGTCCGTTTGATTTTTGGGCATACTGGCTTGACTATACATACTTTATTCCTCCCTTCGATTCAGCACTCCACATTTTCACCAAATACCCGGCCGCAGTTTTATGCCGCCTTCTGCACATTATTATTACTATTACCTCTTCGCCATCTCTCACTTTTTGAACCGTTTGCTCTTCTTCGTTTTTATACCTTGAGTATCAAATACCCCCTATAGACCACAGGCGAGCGCAGCCGCAGCAATCTGCTTGAAGCAATACCACACACATACCACTCAATCAATTTCTTTCCTTTGTCTCACTACTATATAAGAAAGGTGGAAAGGAGTCTGAGGTGCTTGGGCTGAATATGACCGGCCATTTTCTTTGTCATATTCTTGGGTTATCTTGGCTTGAATGGACAAAAGAGGGTCAAACAGGACGCCTCCCCAGGAGATGGACAGAGTGACGGCCATAGCCATCGTTTGCTTATTGAAGCATGTAAAAAAAAGTCAGCGAGCATTTCATTATTCCCCACCTTTTCAGTCGATGCATAGGGAGACTGTCGAATCAATAGATGGAGTTTTTCGCCGGCCAGGATGCCAGACAAAGCAGTTTGCAATTTTATGATCAAAGTATATAATTTTACACGCCCCGGCAACAGGAGAAGGGATGCCTTGGTATGAGGAGGGAACCATGGGGTTAATCAACAAAATATCAAAACAATGACTGTTTCATGTGCTCTATGCTATTTCTGCTTGGACTGCCCAATGACCTATGTGAACTAAACATCGTAGGCTTCATAGAGAATGTGAGCGGTCCCATTAAACCGACAAGAAGGTTTCTGCCTCCCTTTAGTAGTGGGGGATCAAGTCAGAATAGTGAGGCAACATTTGTAGAAAGCGGGGAGGCAGCCAAATTAGAGATTGAAAGACGGGAGATGAGGTGGCTTGAGGAGTGACATGCAAGGTATTATTTGCACAATATTAAGCTGGAATAAGCAAATCTCTTACGGAGTAGACTTTGTAATATTACTACAGTTCACACAATTGACCGTTGGGGTGTCATTGTTGCGAGCCACAATGTGATCAATGCCATTGAGTTTGGTGAGATGGATCTGAAAGAGATCTTTGTCAAACGATTGAACAATGTAACTCGAGTGAGAGTTGAGTTGAGTTGGTGAGAGGTTATGGATGAAAGTGATCATGGTCACGTGGCCGGCTAGACGAATATCACGACGCTTACCTTAGGCAGCACTCACCTGTCCTGGTAAGCCAAGCCAAGAACTGACGACGAGCGGTGACTATTACGAAACGGAGACGATCTCTGTATCTCTTTTAAAACGAGCCAAACCCTCTTTTTGTCCTCGGGGGTCGTTGACGACTTTTATCAACTGTTTGTTCCTGGACCGTAACGATAGACGTTTCACACGGAGCGACCATCGAATCAACTGATTCATGTTGGACGGACTTTGAGAAAGCCGAGAACTTTGCGACGATCTTAGCCGTGGATAATCTAAACATCTCACGAACTTGGATCATCTCATTTTCTTGAAATATCGTTTCTTTTTTATCACTCGCCATCATTTCAACCAAAGAAGAGGCTGGACTGGATCATCTTACGCGGGGGAGGGGTAAATTCGGTGTTGGCTGAAGGATTCATGGACTAATGGATGAGCATTTAACTGAGAAACTCGGACCTCTATCAGTATCAGTATCACTATCAATCAGCCCATCATGAGTCTCAATCTGCCAATGCGACCTAGCACAAGCAGCCAGCGGAACCGGGACAGTCGTAATAATTACTTCAACAGTTATACCCCGCCAAGTTCCACGGAGGCTATCAATGGGCCTGTTAGAGAATTGGTGAGGGAGCAGACGCCTCTGAATGATCGCTTGATTGTTGGTGTTGATTTTGGAACTACCTTTTCAGGGTGAGTACCTCGAGCTTAGAGAAAGCATGAAGCTAATGTTCGTAGTGTTGCTGCCGTATACACTTCTACCCCTGATGACATAGAAATCATCAAGACTTGGCCTGGCGGCAATGGTATCACATCGGACAAAGTCCCAACTGAGATTGCCTATGACTTTCCTCCCAATGCACCGCAAGGCACTGAACCAACAGTAAAATGGGGTTTCCAGTTCAAGCCCGAGGAGTCACGTCTACGCTGTATCAAGCTCTTTCTGGACCGATCTCAAAAACTTCCCTTCTACGTCAGCCCGCTCGACACAGCCGCACAACTTAAGCGCTTCAACAAGAATGTCGTCGACGCCGTGAGTGACTACTTGACTCAGATTTACAAACATACCATGGATACGCTCACCCGTAGGTACGGCGAGTCGTTCATGGCGTCGACAAAAGTTGAGTTTGTACTCACTTGTCCGGCTGTTTGGAGTGATGCTGCAAAGAACACTACGCTACAGGCTGCTGAGAGAGCGGGTATGGGGTTGAGGTCCGAGATTCAAATGATCAGTGAGCCTGAGGCTG
This sequence comes from Fusarium dlaminii, assembly GCA_013186775.1. Taxonomy (NCBI): domain Eukaryota; kingdom Fungi; phylum Ascomycota; class Sordariomycetes; order Hypocreales; family Nectriaceae; genus Fusarium; species Fusarium dlaminii. The sequence continues at coordinate 102,255 of JAAOAL010000060.1, read as the reverse complement.
CGGCTGTGTATACGCTCAAGGCGATCCAGCCGAATCATTTGAATGTGGGTGATAATTTTATTGTTTGTGATGCTGGAGGTGGTACTGTTGAGTAAGTTTAGCAACCCCTTCACCTAGCATGATACTGACAATGTGCAGTTTGATCGCATATAAAATTATCTCACTCAAGCCGCTCCGTGTAGAGGAGTCTGCGGTTGGAACAGGAGGGCTGTGTGGAAGTGCTTTCTTGAATTATCGATTTGAAGAGCATGTTAGAGGCCGTCTTGGTCAGACTCGCTTTGATGAGATGAAGGCTAAAAAGGGCAAGACATGGCAAATGGGTCTTCGATACTTTGAAGAGTTTGTGAAACGGAACTTCAATGAGGATGAGCATCAGGAAGTCAACGTTCCGTACGTATACCCGTATCCCTACTTGGTTCTCACTGACCTCCCTAGCTTCCCTGGTCTTCCGGACGACGAAGAGGCTGGGCTAGACTCAGGCTTCCTCGTCATGACGGCAGAACAAGTTAAGGACATCTTCGAGCCCGTAGTCAAAGAGGTCTGCGACCTTGTCCAGGGCCAAGTCACAGGCCTTCGCTCCAAAGGAGGCATTGTCTCTGGCATCGTGCTAGTTGGAGGTTTTGGCCAGAGCGATTATCTATATCGTCGGCTCAAGAACCACTTTACAAGCGCTGCTCCGCCGCCGTACAGCGAAAGGCCTACACACGCCAATGCCAATTCCACACAGGAGGCGGGCTCCATTGAAGTGATGCAGCCTGTGTATGCTTGGACGGCGGTTGTGCGAGGTGCTGTCTTGCGAGGACTGGAAGGCAACATGGTCATTTCTCGTAAGTCGAGAATGCACTATGGTACATCGTATGCTACTGTGTATGATGAGGATAAGCATTCGGTCAGTGAGCGATACTGGTCTCCCTTGTGGGAGCGCTGGATGGTCTCTGACCGGATGCAATGGCATATTGCAAAGGTACGTCTCTCCCTTGCATGAACTCGTTCCCAACTTCTAACACTTCATAGGGCGAGGCTCTCTCACCACTCGCACCCATCGCATTCCACTACACACGCAACTTCCGCCCCGGCCAATCCCTCATCGTCACCGACGATCTCATAGCATGTGACGCAGACGAACCACCCGCAGCATACACTCGCGACCTGATCCACGTGTGTACCCTCACAACAGACCTCAACGCCGTTCCAAGAAGTTTGTTTACGAGATTAACGACGACGAGAGGCGTTGAATTTGATAATTTAGATTTCACACTGGAGATGAGGGTTGAGAGTGCGGGCTTGGGATTTGAGTTGAAGGTTGATGGGGTGAGGTATGGAAGGGTTGAGGCTGAGTTTCACTAGGGCTTTGATTTAACGGAGTTATACGTGAGATATGGGTTATAAAATGTGCATATATATCTATTGACTGAGTTGATCTTGGTTCTCATCTGTGTTCCTATTTGATGAAGCGACAATAAGTGACATCGCAGGGTTGGCCCCAGTGGCTGGCCTCTTAGTTTCTCACACTCTTTGTTAGCTCAAGTCATTGGATGCTATAATGATTATAACCCGGGCTTGTTCTCGAGTTTAGCATTGTTTAAGAGTCGGCCTCCCCCTTTGTTCGCCTCGAGACTCGACTTACATGAGGCAGGGCTTATAATAGACGATTGCGAACACACACGAACACTATGTTCACCATTACTTTCGCACTTTCAACCTCCAGAACAGATACCATGGTTTGAAAGCCCAGTAACAACTGCGCAACACGATATCTCATGCCACACACATAAAGTCACTACCCATCACCTTTACCTTGGAATCGCAGATTAAACGATACACTTCCAAACACGTTTCAAGACAACAACTAATATTTTAATACACAAAAGGTAAGTAAACACTCAAGATGAGCTCCTATCTAAGCTTCCAATGGCCCAACCCCCAGGGCGTCTGCTGCTACCGCTCCTTCGGCAACCCCAACGACCACTCCATCATCGCCATCAAAGTCCCCTGGCTCCAATGGCCCAACGACCCGCTAGAGGATGTCCATTCGCCCTGGTGGGTAATCCACGATAAATCTCTCGCAGCTGTAAGACTCTGGAAGAAGATTCTACAAGACAAGCTTTCGAGTGAGACGTATCATAAGCATATGAAGATCACTAGTATTGTTCTTATGAATGAACAACTTAGATTGACTATTGATGATTTGGGGGATGGAGATGATCATTTGAAGTTGTTCTATGGGTTTGCCGCTGATGAGATTGCAAAGATGAAAGAAGTGAAGGGGTTGGATCTTGGCAAGGATGTTGTTAAGTGGACTGGGAATGGGAGAGATGCTGTTCCTGTTTTCAGGAGGGTTAGGACGAGAAACACAGATCTTGTCTAAGAGGGTAAGTATAGCTATAGTTTTTGGATACCATACCTGTAATTGTGAGGATAATCAGAGTCCAGCCGTTTCAATCAATACATTCATAATGCCAACTTTATTCGAGACTTTTCGTCATGAGAATCTGAAGATAACTGGCTCCGCCGTGACTTATAATACATGATTACTTTATCAACAACTTCGGTCTATTATGGTGTAGTCATGCCAAAAAGTGTATGAGAACTCATCTTTGTCTACACTCACAAGGGTGACCTCAGGGAGCAAGAAAACATGAGATTTTAGAAGAGGATGCCAAAATGAACTCAGTAAAGTCTCCCTTAAGCTTAGACTAAATTGCCTAAGCCTTTTCATCACTTAGGATAAAGGTCTCAAGTTTTCTTGCCTCCCCCTGGGTGATAGACGCTATTTTGACTGATACCAATAACCCTTATTTTGCATCGATCTTGGGAACTTTGAGACGTGACTAGTTGATAGGCTATTTAATTCACTATAACTCATGTATGCCATAATTTCACTTGTTTTAATGAGATATTTTTTATGTATTGATGATCTCCAATACGTCACTTGAAGATGGATGACTTGCTCTTCCACTTTTCAAGGTGGGGCACAAACATCAACAGTTCTTCAACTTTCACTCTTTCACACTCATTCAATCCTCAAGATGACTTCTTCAGAGCATGCGTCTGCCCTATTAAAATGGGCACGTTCTCAAGGCGCAACCATCAATCCTTCAGTTGAAGTCACTCATTTGCCCGAAACCGGCCTCTCGTTCCGCGCAAAAGCCCCTACAGCGCCCTCTGACACAATTGTCAGCATCCCTTCGTCTCTCACGCTCTCATATCTCAACACTCTTCCTGGCCGTGATGACCCAAACCCTTTTCCCACGGAGTTCCTGGCGCAAACACCACCGCATGTAATTGGTCGATTTGTTCTCATCAAGCATTTTCTATTGAATGGAGAATCTTTCTGGGCGCCATATATACAGGCTTTACCACAGCCTGAGGACCATGATTCTTGGTCTCTTCCGCCATTCTGGCCAGATGAGGATGCCGAGTTGTTTGAGGGGACGAATATTGAGGTTGGCGTTACGAGCATAAGAGCCAATGTAAAGAGAGAATTTAAGACGGCGCATGATCTTTTGACCGCTGAGTCGTGGGAGCCTGAGCTTCTCAAGCAATTCACCCTGCCTTTGTACCAATGGTCTTACAGTATCTTCTCAAGCAGAAGTTTCCGCCCAAGCCTTGTTCTTGGGCCAGAAGATCAGCAGCGTCTGCCTGAAGGTGTCAAGCTAGACGACTTTTCCGTTCTCATGCCACTGTTTGATGTGGGAAACCACGACATGACTACCAAAGTGGAATGGGTACGCAATGAGAGGATCAATGGCTGCAGCCTCAAGGTCGAAAAAGCGTATCAGGCTGGGGAGCAGGTCTTCAACAACTACAGCATGAAGACAAACGCTGAGCTACTACTGGGATATGGGTTTATGCTCCCTGAGACGGAGGAGTTGCACAACGACTATGTTCATGTGCGGAAACGTCAGCCTGCAAAGGGTGAGGCTACAGAGGAGTATTACATCTCTCTACGACCTATTCGAGACCCCAGCTCCCTCCTCGCACGCTCAAAACAAACCGTCCAGCTCAGCGATTCAGCACCTATACTCGGAGCTTTTCAACATGTTCAGCACGACATGGTCTGGGACATATTCTGCACGCTCGCGCCACCCGAACAACGTTCGACACTTATCAGCGAAGGCTCAGAGCAAGAGCAGCGAGATAAGTTCTTCAGCGGTCAAGTCAGTGAAGACGGGCGAATGTTCCTTCAGCAGACTGCGGCCATCATCCAGCACAAGGTCATGCAGGAGCTGGAGAGATTGCTTGAGACGGACGTGGAGGTTGTGGGCGGAGGTGACCTAACGAGGAATCAGCAGTTAGCGTTGGATTATAGAGCGAGGTGTAGAAGAGTACTTGAGAATACACTTGAGGCTATGAATATGGAGGAGTTGTTTGGGGAGGATGATGAAGGGGACGAGTAGATGCCTAGAGGTGATCGTTGATGGGCTGCTCTACTACAGAGCGGAAGCTATGACGTTAACTTGATAGAGACTTCAAGATATAGATCAGGATAGATCCGTGATCATGAAAAGGATTAGGCAAATTAAAAAGCTGTTTTTGTTTGCTGAGATTTCTCGTTTGAAGATACATACAAACAAACAGTCTCGTGGTAGATTGTGACCCAACTCTCCATTCACATTGGCCAACTTGTCCAGTCAGAATCAGATGCATCTCCACTCTCATCAGCTCTTTATCTTGATCTCATCGCAACCTGTGCAACATCAAGACTGGTTGAGCATTCAGCGCATTTTATATATCAACAGAGGGGTCTTTACACGACTTACACGATTCACGCCACCCCCGCCATCATGACACCTTCATCAGACCTCAAACTGCTCGATCTCATCACCGCCATTGACAAGTACGTCCTCTCCCTCTTCACAAAACTCACAGAATACTAACGACTTCAGTGCTCCTCTGGACTTTGCAGCAAATTACAGCCCTTACTACCGTCTCTTTCTCTCCCCCGACCCTCGCCCTCATGGCTTCATCCTCCCCGCCACAGTTTCCCTAATGCCATGGCCCGCATCCTTCACTATCGACCACGACAACCGCACCGTCACATTGAGCGAACCTCCATCTGGCTCAACACTTACAGAGCACGCAAATGCTGCGTTTCAAGAAGCCGTTGATAAAGCCATTGACGATGACCTGTTTCCCATTCTGCACAAGGAACACAGTGAGTATTTTCGTATAGTCGGCGCCAGGGAGTTCGTGCAGGTCGAGAGGTTTGCTGCTCCGTTATTTGGCGTTGCAACGAGGGGTGCTCATTTGACAGGGTATGTACACGGTGATGATGGTAAGATAAGGATTTGGGTTGCGAGACGGAGTCGTCACCTCTTCAGCTACCCTGGTCTTCTTGACAGTACTGTCGCTGGTGGTATCAAGGCCAGTGATACGCCACTTTCATGCATCAAAGCTGAATCTACCGAAGAAGCTTGTCTTCCGCCAGATCTCGTCTCATCGAGCGTTGAACTGGCGGGAGCGATAACGCTGGCGAACATCAGCCAGAAGTCAAAGCTATTCCACTCAGATATCATCCACGTCTTCGATCTAGAGATGCCGAAGGATGTTATTCCTCGACCGGGAGATGATGAAGTGGAGGAGTTTGTGCTGATGGATTGTCAGGAAGTGGTACAGCGCATGTTGGCGGGAGAGTTCAAGCCGAACGTGTGTCCTGTCATGATCGACTTCTTGGTCAGGAAGGGCTTCGTCACGAAAGAGAACGAGAGTGACTTTGAGGAGATTCAGGGGAGGTTGAGGAGAGAGATTCCTGTGCCGATGGAGTCTGATATGTAGTGATGGTGCAACTCGAAGATGTTATATTGACTCTAAAACAAATTCATTAAAGAGTCCCTCAAGCTTAGGTTAGGCTTCGTGACTGGGGCTCTAGGTCCTAAGGCTTCTTTTCCCTTGTGTGTAACCAGGTAATCAGCATGTCTTGTTACAGTCTGCTAATTACAATAGTTTCATGTAAGTCGACCACAGCATTATAAGTCGAAGCCATAAGTGAGTCTTTTCGCCACAGTATTGGTTGCTGAAGAATCATCGCCTGTAACAAATATCGAAAAAGACAATGCCTTTGTGTGCACGAACCAATCCCCAATTCATTTCACTTCTCACAACTATCACATCGTTTTCCCCAGTAAGGTTTACCAGTGTTAGTCACCAAATTGTCAAAGGCCGTACTGTCCAGGGTAGTCAAACTCCCAGCACCAACATCACACTGTTTGTTGTTTTGGCGAGGCGAGGTTCCTTCCCGAACAGTACTCCTCCCTCCCCCCGTCAGCCCACCAAAAAAGTCCACCTTACTCCCCCCAAATTTCTACCAGCAAAAGAAAAAAAAACTTACCTGCGACAAAATCGTCAACGACGAATACTACATTTTACGATGTGTTGCCGAGACAAATAAGTCCCCTTACTTGTCAGTATCGCGATATACGTCCGGTTGTTATCGTATTGGTACGTACTTTCTCCTCTTTGTCTGCTGACCTTCCTCAACCCCGCCTTGCCACATCAGACGGGACTCTGCTTCACGCCGACAGAAGCAAAGCACTTGTTTGATATGCACTTGTCGTCATTTTCCTCTGCATTATACTCGTAAGTACGAGACTATAATGACAGTTATCATGGCTTATCTCCAGATTCGGCATGACTTGCACCTTTCTGAGACCTTTTCGTATTGGCATATCTCTTCTCTATCATGACATCCCCCCACGGCGTTCAGTCCATCACTGACATCTATCTTCCCTTCCACATCACAACCTCCCTGATTCACTCACACTCCTCCAACTATATGCTTTTCTTTCTGCTTTCGTGGTTTAATTTACTCTCGTGTCTTTCTGGTTCAAAGTCGACACTCTTGACGCCGCAGACGCATCACCAAGCTCGGTTACCTTACACCAAAGACCAACACAAACAACACTCCACTTCCACACCACGACTGAGTTTATGATTATAAACTCAACCACAAAAACCCTTTCTTACGAAATGCCACGTTGTCATGCCAAAACAATTTGCTTCGGAAGTCCGAGGTAATTGAAGCCACGTCGTGGCCAGTCGCAATCAAAGACAGAGGTTCGCCATCATAGCACACGGAAATGCTCCACGAAAATGGGTTGTGCCACTCACTATAAGATGGCTTCTGAACGATATCGAGAGATCAATCGACCATTACGCGCCCAATAAACACTCAATCAATCTCAAGTCGTTCGAGTTTCCCAGCCAAGCGCCTAGCAGCAATCAATCATATCTGTTCCGACATGTACATCACAGTACGCGACAAAATGGGATGACAAAGTTTCTTATCGCTATGGTTACATCTAAAGCCACAAACCACCGACAAGCGGCTCAGATGCCGGCTGCCATCCAACTTCACCTTGGCGCACAGTACCAAGCAACCATGCGTTATCGATTCTCCTCAGTCAGGGTATCTCCCCAAAACTATGCCTTGCCCCCACGAATCCTCAGCAAGCCACATCGTTGCTTTCCCGCACCAGAAAGCCAGCTATTATCATATCACCCTATGTCTCTGTGCGCCAGGTACTCCCTGTTGATCCCAAATGTCCATGTTCGCTAGAACTATGACGACGTCTTCATTATCGATTCATCAGGCTTGGTTATGTCTGCCTCATCCGAGGCGGCATGCTCGAGTATTGTTCAAGCACACCGCGTCGCCCCTTTGAGCAAGCAGGACACCTGGTGTAGCCATGCGGCTGGGTATAATGGTGGCTGATGCTCTCCGGTCGACGAAACATCCAAGCTCCCAAAAAGTCATACAACTCATACAATCCATCTCTCAGCCCGACGCCATGTTTACTCCTCCTCCGAGTCCGATTCATCACTGGACTCGGCCGTAGGTGTGGGAGCTTGCAACACAGGTTGATTATCGCCAGGCTCCTGACCCGGCCTGTACAGGTTGCTGAGATCGCGAAGCTGCGCGATACGTTCCTCCTGTTCACGGGCACTCATGGGCTTGTTCTTTTTGGGCTTCGCCGATGTCGATGATGCCTTCGTATGCTTAGGCGGCGCTGCCCGGGTCACTTCTGGGGAAGATGGCACGTTGGTGTCCTTCCCGAACCCAGGCAACACTTTCTTACAGAGTTCCCAGAGTTTGAGCAGAGCTTCATTGCTCAGCTGGTCAATGTCTAACTCGAGCTCTCCGTCGGTATTCTCCTACAGGCTCGTTAGCACGTTGTCACTATCACGGGTGATACTGGTGAACTTACATTTTGACCAGTGTCTCGCTTGATAATATCGATAGCACGGTCAAGCTGTGCACCATCAAGATCATTGATAGCAGAAGCGATGGCATCTTTGTCCGCCGCGGTGAGAGTCTTCTTCACAGCTTTCTTGGTGCCACTGGGCTTCTTTGCATTTGCTACACTTCCGCTAGGTTTGCGAGGTGCAGATCCACTGGGCTTAGGTTTACTCGGCTTACTGGCCTTCTTGGAAGGCTTCTCAGGATGCTTTGTGCGGTGCGTACTGAGAGTCTGTTTCGCCTTAAGAAGACTTTCTTGCACGAGGTTAACAATGCTCTTCTGCATTGCGACCATGCTCTCATTGGGCGAGTCGCCACACAGAAGCTCGGTCAGCTTGTCACTTTCCTCCCTCAGCTTTGTCTCCAGGTCCCGCACCTCCTTACTGTGGTCTGCACTTGGAGGAGCTGTTATCTCATCGCCATCGGCCTCCTCGTCCTCATCTTCCTCGTCGCTACCGTGGGAAGCAGAAGGAGCATGTGCCTTGGCGTGTCTGGCTAACCAGCTGTCCTTGTCCTTCATCAAACTGTTGTAGTATTCCTCCAATTGGGAAGCTACATACGACACAGTGTTACCTTGGTCAACACTACCGTTGAAGGTATAACAATTGGAAAAGATCAGCCGCACGTTCTTGTCAAAGTCCTTGATGTTGTTGATGTCGCCACTCTTCAGCATACGAGCCACCTTTCCCAGATCCATGGGCTTCTTGATGATGGAGTAGTAATGGGGAATGTTAAGTCCTTCAGCATCAACTGGTTCCATGAACCAGTTGTTGATGGCGTGGTTCTTGGGGGACATCAAATCGTTCAATACCTCTTCAGAGAACTGCAGCTCAGGCTTAAGCTTCTTTCGCGAAGGTTTGGTGGTATAGTCAATATCCTTTGATTTGGGAGCACGGACGGTTCGTTTGGGACGATCGCCCTCAGTGGCAGATGAGGCACGGCGCAGTTCGGTAGCAGCAGTATTGGCTTCTTGAGATCCAAGCCTCGGCTTTGACGACACGCTTTCGGCGGCGGGACTAGCGCCAGGTCCAACAGATGGCTTGCGAGCAATAGAATCGCCGAGAGAGCTGATACGCGACTCGCGGGGAGGCTTGGGCTTGGGTACCTGCTTGGGCTTGACTGCCTCTTCTTGTGGAATGGTGGCAACTTCTTCCCAGATGCTTCGAATAGCATTGAACGCAGCAGCAGTAACATCATGGAGGGTTCCATTGAAGTTGCGCGTGTTGTCATACATGAGAACCAGGTCATCCTGAAAATCACCGACCGTAACATAAGCACCATTAATATCACGTAGGGTCCGGTCAATCTCGGAAAGGTCCATAGGTTTCTCGATCTTGGCCAAGTAACTCTCAGCGAGTGAAGGCCACATCTTGGGGACTGAATCTTTGAAGTGGCCACCAGCCTTTGTCTTCTTCACGCGTCCCAGCACCTTGCGGAACTCGCGTCGTTGGAAAGGGGTGAGTGTTTGGTTCTTAAAATCGGCCTCATTCCATCTGGTAAGACCAGCGAAGCGAGAAATCTCCTTCTCGGCGGCAGACTCAGCAGAAGTCGCTTCAGTCTTGGAGACAGTGGAGGTAACGTCGACGGGTTCTTCAGATTTGGGCTCGGTCTTGGCTCGCTTTGGTGCAGGCTCGTCTGTGGGATCATCCTCACGTTCGCGGGCTACCTTAGAGCTAACGGAAGTGTCACCAACGGGAGCATCCTGCATCGACACCTCGGTGGAAGGTTTAGGGGCATCCGCTTCCTTGGTATCGATAGCCAACTGTGATAGGCTGGTAGGTTGGACTTCAGCCTCTGAGGCGGGAGCTGCGGTATCGTTGGAGGAAGCGGGTGCCTTGTCATCTGTTGCCTCAGCCTTTTCGGGGGTATCGGCAGGCTTGTCTGCCATATCGACGTCCTTGGACTCTTTTGCGGTCGTATCTTCAGCGGGTTTCTCTGCAGGCACAGCGTCTGTCATATCGATATCCTCCTCTGTAGCCTTGGAGTCCTCCGCAGCCTTAGGCTCCTCCACAGATTTGGCATCACCAGTCTCTTTCGTCTGATCATCTTCGGTCTTCCGATCATTCTTTTCGTCCGCTGAAGGCTCTTGAGAGGGCTTCTTCTCATCGCTCGCCTCTGTCATCTCTACGTCCTTGTTGACACCATTCTCGATGGGATGATCGTCCGCTTTGTTGCCATTAACAGGCGCAGATTCAGGTGTGTCCTTTGGCTTTTCAGGTGTCGCATGCCTGATAAACATGTCAGAGAGTGTTGAGAAACGATGTGCGCGTTTGCGACATGCATCACAGCCCAACGGCACGCGATGGCACAGGCAAAAAGAGCGCGCCATCAGAACTGAGGAGCAACTTACCCGTTGACTTCGGACTTTTGTTCCTTCTCTACTGTGACATCGCGCGACGTATTCTCGTTTGTGGGAGCGGTCGCATCGGGGGTTGGTGAAGCCATAATGGCTGTTCGCGATAAAGGTGCGTCAATACAGGTCTAGCTTAGTTGACTCGTCGCGACATGAAATAACGATGCGCACGTGGAAATAATGAGTCGAGGATTATCGCGAATCGACGTGGTGTTGATGCGCGATGGAGATTGAGAAGTGGATACGTAGGAATGGAGGCGCGTCGCGCAGTTGCGAAATTGGATTAGAAGGCGGGGGGTCGCGATCTTATATTGGCAGCTCCTCTGAATTCTGGTAGCCTAGCGGCAAAAAGGTAGGCGGAGTCGATGGCAATAGCTCGTAGCCTGTGAGAGCCAAGAGCAAGGTAGGTAAGGTCGAGATGGAAAAAAAGAGGAGTAAAGCCGAAGCAATGACGCTGACAATGGAAATCGAACAGCTGATTTCGCGACGGAGTCTGTTTTTTGCGCGTGAGGGTGCAGTGCAGTGCAGCGGAGCAATAAGTACAATACAAGGTAGAGTACGTAAAACGGAAAAGAGAAGAAAGAAGAAGGCCAGAAATTGGAGAAATAAAAAATGACTAATCAAAAGACGAAACAGTTTAAGCAATTCAGAGAAGACTCTCGAATCACAAAACCTATTATTGATTATGGTGTGAAAGTGAATAAATGCGATTGAAAGATGTGTTTGTACCTATAAAAGGTAGGTATTTGATTGGGAGAAGGCGATGGTTTTTTGGTGGTGATCGCCGGCTTCGAGAACAATAAGAACTGGAAGGAGCTCTTATCGTGATCGGGCGCGGAAGGTGCTTTTTGTGCTTTGCCGTTAACTGAAAAGGTGCAAGGTGGTTGCCAAGAGAGGAGGAACTCTGAGTGGCCAGTTGCGTCGCAGTTCAGTTTTTTGCCAGTGAGAGAGCAATAGCGTTGCGCTGCTCAGTGCTTTTTTTCTTGCAGGCCGGGAACCGGAAGAGGGAGGGGGGTAGGGGGGGTTGGATCTAAGGGGAGCCTCTGAGGGAAAAGCGCGTGCACGTCAGTGAATTTTGCCCGGTCGGAGGCGCGGTGGTATTTATGAGGGAAGAAGGCAAACTCCGCTGAGCCATTAACTTGTCTCTAACGGGGTGGCCAACTTGGCAAGGGGATTGGGTATGAGGGGATGGAAAAATTTAGTTGACCGAGTTTTGTATCAAAGGGATTTATGAGGTAGTGCACGGGCCACCGCCACCGTCAATGTCATGGATGTAGATGGTGGGTGGCTGGGGATGATATTATGGTAGAGGTTGGTGGTATCATGATAATGAGATTGATCAAGATGAAAGACGTTTCAAATCAGTCAAAATAGGTGAATCAGCTGTTTGATCATTCATGTTTGTTCTGGAATATACATTTGCATTATGCAGAGCTGATTCAGAGCTTAATTCGATCTAGAACTCTATCTCATAAAACCATCCAATTGCATGTGGCTGGTGAGGACAGATCAGAACGCAAGGGGAAGGTCCCCAAACCCGAAAAGACACGGGATTAGGGTGATGACGGCCCCGTAATGCCACCGTTTCCCGAGCTTCGTCTTACAATATGATCGTATTCAAGTAAAGAACAAACAGAGGTCGTGAAACTTGAACTGTATCATCACATGTTTACCAAATGAAGATCTTTTACTTGCGCTGATGAAATAACAAGCTCAAAAATGGTCGTTGAAACAGATCCCATTTTATACTGAGGCACGTGCATCACCTTTCATGACACCTCTTACACGTTCACGTCGCGTCAAAAGCAGCCATGCAGCAAACCACTATAGCCACTTAACAGCTTTCACCCTTCTACCGAAACTGGGACGCATCATACCCAAGCCGGGATACAGATCCACCTCGGATCTCAAGTCCTGGCAAGGGCAGGTATCAGGTGACCATCCCGTTGGCAAACAATGAAAAAGACAAGCAATCACATCGGGTTTCGAGCTTGTGTCCCCAAGATCTGTGTCATTGCGTAACTGGAAACATTTTACATGATGCTGGGTCTTATTTGTACTTCATATCTCCTGAGGCCACGGACTACGAGATGATCCCTCCGGGAGCGAACGTGAAGGTTGCGGATGTGACCAATTGCAGCTTATCTCGAGTCCACTATCAATCCACTTCGTCCAATCACCGCTATTTTCATTTAGAGGCTGCAGTGAGGCCAATCACTGTAATTAAATGGCTCTCCCAAGCTCAAGGTCAGGCCGCATTGGGCCAGTCATAGCAGACAGGATATTGTCCTTGCGGATGGAAGCCAGAAACAGCCACACCATTACTCATCTTGTGGCACTCTTGCTGTGGCTGCACACGTGACCACCTTACTCTAATCTTATCGCTTGTGGGGCAATCACCAGAGCCAAGCTGGGTTCCAGAAAAAAAGTTCCTTCACTCGAGACCGAGCGACGGCTTCGTCAAATTTTCCATTGATAACGTTCAACAGTATCACTTTTCCTCATTTACTACGGAAAAGATACTATCCAAAGAAACAAGAGTCGCACTAATACCTTGCTTCTTAAATAATCACCCGTCGCTGAACCTCATCACCGACGATCCCTGCACGCGACCGCTCAACATCTACTGCGCTTCACATCAAAACCTACACATAATGTCAACAAAACGCAAAGCGCCGGTCAAGCTGGCCGCTCCCGTCGCTAGAACCAGCGCTCGAATCCCTAACAAGTCCATCATTGACGAGTCAAAGGCCTCCATCGCCGGACCCGACGCCCTCCAGCCCTCGCAGGTTGAGACCATCGAGATCTCGTCTGATAACGACAGCGACGAAGATATCTCCGATGCTGAGAGTCCAGAGGAGGAGCAGACCGCTCAGGAAACTGCCGTAACAAGCACCCGCCAAAAGGCCGCCAAGCAAAAGCCCAATGGCCAGTCTAACGACGAAGAATCAGACGCTGAGGGGACATCTCCTTCTTTTGGAGAGCTTCTCCGTGCAGAGAACGATATCATTGATGTGCCCTCCGCACTCAACGGCGCAGTCGTCTCCCAGCCCTCGCGAAATGCCATTGTGCCCCCGACACACCAGTCCCTTACCACCGTTCTCTCTCAGGCCCTCCGTACCGACGACACAGACCTCCTCGAGTCGTGTCTGCACACTACCGATCTCCCCACCATCCGCAACACCATTGAGCGCCTCGACAGCGCTCTCGCCGGCACTCTTCTTACCAAGCTCGCCGCTCGCTTGTACCGCCGTCCTGGTCGCGCCGGAAACCTTATGACTTGGGTCCAGTGGACACTAGTCGCCCATGGTGGTGCCCTCGCATCTCAGCCCAAGGTTATCCACAGTCTCAGTGGCCTGCAAAAGGTTCTTGCTGAGCGCGCTAAGGGTCTGTCAAGTCTCCTCGCCCTGAAGGGTAAGCTCGATATGCTCGAGGGCCAAATGGATCTTCGTCGCAAGATGTCGCGCCCCGGTCTTCACAACGGCGATAACTCGGACTCTGATGAAGATGAGGACGAGGATGTTATCTGGGTTGAGGGCGAGGACGATGCTGCGCGCACACCTGGTCGAAGGCGAGGCATTGACACCGAGTTTGACGATTCAGACGACGATGTTCCCATCACCAACGGCTTTGTTGGCGACTCTGACGATGAGGAGGATTCAGCTGGTGAGGAGGACGACAGCGATGCCGAGGAGTCTTTGGACGAGGATGAGGTCAACCATGACGATGTGGACGAGTCTATGGGCGAGGATGAGGAGAGCGATGTTGAAGCTGCATCCGCACCGCCATCCAAATTGCAAAAGACCGCTGGTAGCTTTGGTAAGCGGAGGTGAAGCAAAGGATTTCAAAAGCATGTAGAAGACTGAAAAGGGGGAGGGAAGGCTTGTTATCATCCTGGCGTTGGTCTTGTAGACATTGGGTTGCTTAATTTTTCTGTATGTCTGTTTCTTGCAATATGACGAGTTGATACCTCCCCATGCATTGCATCACTTTTGAGTGCTTAGACTTTCAGTAGTTTTGGTCATATCATCGTGTTCATGCTCCTAGTCTAAAACTACATGCCACCGGATTGAAGAAGCAATCCCAGAAAAAACATATTAAAACGATTAGATTGTTAAAAAAAATAGCTGTGCCCTTCCAGCGCCGCAAGTATTTCCAGCGCCATGCAATGCTAGGTGCCATGCAGAACAAGAAAAAGCAAATTCCTCAAGATGATATCCCACCATTGACCTCTATCCGCAACACCAGTGATAGCAATACTGTAAAAAGCTTCACCTTCCCTTCTATGTTTCCTCAAAATAGTACACTAGATGTATCTTCCAGATGCGCCGTCTTAGAAAGGTACTTGTAGACCATGTCAACAGCCGATGAGCCATTGACTTGCTTAAGGGTGAACACCCTGACGCCATTGCTCGATTCTGTTGGTAGAACCGCCTTGACCAGGCATTTGCATACCAGGTTGCAACATGCCTCCACCATAAACACTTATGGCACCGGCGCCGTAAAAGCTCATACCGTTGGGCATGCCATTATACCCCATGTTCATCGCACCCAGGTTCGTAGCTGAACCGCCATATGGGGCTTGCTGCATAGGGGCCCCATAAGTACTGAACACAGCACTCTTTCTGTGGTTAAGAGCTGGTTGGTTGAATAATTGCGTATGAAGGGCAGGAGAGGACATGGCTGCTTGGGAGTTCTGGCCACCAAGACCATTGTTGAAAGTACCTCCACGGTAACCTCCAGATTGCGCATTGCTAGGACCACCGAGAGCCTGCGGCATTTGGCTTCGATAAGCGGCCATCTTAGCGTCACGCTCTCTCAGAAGCCTTCTCTCATGCTCCATACGAGCGCGCTCCTCCTGAGCTTGGTTGGTCTCCCTTTTAGGATGGGCAGAGAGAACACTAGACAACTGATGCATGCGCCCATTGATTCCTGGGATCGGTGCCTCAGCCTCTTCGGCACTGGCGTTCAGTTGATTGAAACTCATCTCACGCTCACGGGCTTCTCGCTCAGCTTGTAGACGTTTTCGTCGTTGACCCAGGGTTTCCTCTTCGCCCAACTTGGGCTTATTCTCTTCCTCTTTCTTCTTCTTCTCTTCAGGATCCTCAAATTGATTGAGGAGCTCAACGGAAAACGCACTGCTGACAGGCCGGGCTTTAGGTAGAAGATTCTCTGCTTCCTCCTTGGCCGCAAGCCGTCGCTTTCTATCAGCAAGAGTCTCTCCTTCAAACTCATCATCCGGCTCAGTCGACGCGTTTTGTACCGAAAGTTGGGCAACAGATTGGTGTGCCGAATGAGGAGTCGTGGGAAGATGATTGGCACTGAGGTTGTTCATGCTAGGCCTATGGCTAATTACCATAGATCGAGGATCCTGGCCATGCAGACGAGCTCGGCGGTGACTGAGGGGTTCGTTCTCTTCCATCTCACGACGCTCCATCAAACCAATAGGGCGTTGAAGATCCATAACATTCTTTGCACCTTGGTTACGTGCTGCAATGACAGCCAGAGGAATATCCTCATCATCAGAATCCTCATCAACAGCTTGTGCCTGGCCTTCTTCCCATGCCAGGTTGATACGCTTGTTGTTTCTTGCCTTCTTCTGAGTTTCGGCAACAGCATCCATCTCCAACAGTGTTGCATGCATACCTCCTGGGAATGTTCGCTGAGTGCGTTCTTTTTGCTGCTGCTTTCGCAACAGTAACTCGGCCAGGAGTGTTGTTGGGGGTCCATTGTAGCCTTCCTCCTCAGACAGGTCCTCAGCTTCTTCTTTGGCGGCTTGTTGCTCATCATCACCATGGCCATCGCTACGACCATCCACGCTGCGGGCTAGTCCGTCATGCTCATTCGCATTCGTGTCAGCGTTGACAGGTCCCAGCCCAGACTCTGACTGTGCCTTGTGATCCTTGTCATCATCACTGACATGGCTGTGACGTTTGCCAAGCCACATAAAAGAGGAACGCTTTCTGGCATGTTTCTTATCGCCTTCAGGCTGAAGAACAGTGGATGCAGCAACTGAAGCTCGCTTCTTTTCTTTGCCGTAAACTTCCTTTCCGAGTCTCCCGGCACGTTCGTGATCGGTAAATGCACTGACAGGGGCGTTTGCCGAAGCATCTAGAATGCTTTCAAGGGTGGCCATGGCTGAGCCGTCCTTAACCTCGATCTCTCCTTGAGTGTTGTCGGGAAGATCAAAGTAGGCGCTTGCTCGGAGTTGTGGAGGCAAGTTTGACATTCTCGACTTTCGCTTGTCAAGTTCGTTCCGAGACAACCGTTGAGGGCGCCTCAATGTCTCAATCGGAGCATTGGCATTGGCTTCAGGTTGCACAGCAGGAGGAACATCTTGATCCGAGTGAACGGAACGAATTGTCTCTGGTTCCTGGCCCAGATTGCCGAATCCATCAGATGATAAAGCAGCAAATGACTCTCGATGACCAGCAAGAGGATCAGGGAGCCAAGAATCTCTCGTAGTGTCGCGCTCTTGTGGCTTTGCATCGGCATCCAACATCTTTGATTGCCTGTTGCCTTCAAACATAGCACTCATCACCTGGGAGCGTCGCTTATTTCTTTCATTGGCCTTGGGTTTATTGGACAGCTTGGGGGGTAGATTGAGCATAGCGGGAACCCGCGCAGGGTAGTACAGCATTTGTTGACCAGACTCGGGGTCAAAGTAAGACTGTGGCCGAACATGTTCGGAATGGCTCATTTGTCGCTGTCGAGGTTGAGGCTGGGGTTGGGGCTCCAAGTTATCGGGGAGGGAGTAAGGGTCATCTTGTTCAGGCACCCAGTGAACGCCATCAAAGTCGCCAAATGCATCCTGGCATTGTTGGAATGTTGTATCTGAATGTGAACTTCCGGGTCGCTGAGGATCCCTAGACTCTTGATCGGCAAGAAGACCAGTGCTCGCATCGGGGTGCGGGTGCTCGTTCTTGGAGTTCATAAAATCGTCGTCTCCCATCATGTTTTGGAATACGTCGGTGGCGGGCATGTTGGCATCGCGAAGCTCATCAGGGAGGAGAGATTCACCCTCAGGGTTCTTGACCGGTGTTTTGTCGGCCATGTCGAGGACGTCCTGGGTTAGTGCAATAGGCTCTGATTCCGAGATCTCGGCAAGTGAGACCTTTGTCGACCTGACACTTCTGACAGATGCTTTGCCTGGGCCGTGACGGGATAGAACTGTATCGAGATCAAAGTCTGGTCGGCCAGCCGAATTCTTGGATCCTGATCGAAGACGTCCGGTAAAGGAGTGATTAGGCGAAAGTACGTATCCACCAGGGGAATAACCACCGTGGCGTGCGGCGTTATTTGTAGAAACGATGGAAGAAGCGATGGAAGGATGTCGTCTTAGTTGTTCGATAGCGGAGCCGGGGTTACTGGTGTAATCGTCAATAGACCCCGAGGCTTTGACGCTGGCAGCAAGGATGGAAGAACGTCTGCTATCGGATCGCTTTAATTCGGTGTGTAAATCTCGAATCGCATCATCGATGGAACTGGTCATAGACAATCGTTCGGCGGTCGCTTCGAGTTGTGCGATGTTCCCGACGTATGCTCCAGATCGGGCCTGAGAGGTGATGTCGGGAGTTGGATGTTGGATACTGAGTGAAGGTGAGTCGGGGGCTGTACGAACAATGGGCCTTGGCGTGGGCTTGACAAAATTCGTATCGAGTTTTATGCCACCGACTCGAGAAGAAAGAGATGTTGTGTGAGAGGGAGGAAAGTCGTTGTCGTGGGAGTCGTGTGAGGAATGATCGGTGCGGTGTCTTTGATGCCCAGGGAGAACAGAATTGTTGCTAGTGGAGGCCGTGCTTGACATGGCCTGGGTGGCGCCTCGAGGAGCACTACAGTGGCTGCTCGACTGTGCCTGTGCTGTGGCTATCCCTGACGCAGGGAGCCTTTCCACCGATAAAGGCCCTATAGATGCAAGAGCAGTCTCGTATTGCTGATTTTTGCTCGAACTATCTATTCGATACTCGTGCTGATCGGAATGAGGGCCCCTGAAACCAAGACTGGGCTCGCCGGTATTTGATGGGGCGCTGCTATTTTGGGCAGCGAAGCCTGTCGTATTTGATGCAGCTCCCGCTGGCGAGATGACTTTTGGCTGCGCAATGACCTCTAAAGGCTTTGTTTGATCGTATTCTTGGGATCTCCGATACGATTGCCGATTAGAAGTTTGTTGTAAGTTTGATTCCTTCACGATTGATCCAGAATCATTGTCCTCATGAGCGGCACGTGCCTGTTCGGCGAGGCCGCCATCTGTCTCTGTCCCTGTACATCCAAGAGGATCTGCGTTGCGCTGGCTCTTAGTGCTAGGATCCGAGGGTCTAACGGGCGACCCCGCTGTAATCACTGGCGATTGGCTGAAGGACGCTGTAGGTTTGTCGAGACCAGCACTAACACTGCTTGACTCAAGACCGCTTGCGATGAACTTGTCGATGTCGAGAACGCATGAATCGTCCATGATGCTAAGTGGTGTTGATGTTTGGTCGGCCAGCGACTGAAACGAGACCAGCTCAGGGCTTGTTGTTTGAGGCGTTGAAAGAGGAGACGATAGCACAGGTTCTATAAGGGTGTCGTCGTTCTCTTGGCCGCGGTCGGATATTGTAGCCTTTGGAGAAGTCATGATGACTGATTGGCGAGCGCAAAAGTCGAGCGATCCTGCGCCAACCGAACAAGGCAGGGAGGAAGCTGCCTTTGTGTTAATTCTTATCAAGCAAGGATACGCTTAGGATCCAGATCGCCGTGCCAGACAGGGAATTGGATATAAATGGACAAGATTGTCCAGATTCGGTTCCAAGTACCCGAATGTAATCGAGGACGAACGGCGCAGCAGCGCAGCACAGCGAATGCACTGACAGCTGTTATCGAACTGACTGTAGTTTGTAGTGTGGTAATGAAGGGTCACGGGTCAGCACCCCATGATATGCTGGCTGAAGTCGGTGTGCTCTAATGATAGCTGGCTGCAGGTATCGCAGTTTCGGTAGTAGCTTGCGATAGTGGGAAGCTGGTGTCAGACCAGGGTCGGGAGCTCGAGCGCAAGGACGCTGAAGCTCTTGAAGCTGTTGGATGAAGAGGATTGGAAAACAAAAAGGCCAGGGCGCGACAGCGCGAAGATGTCTAGAAGTAAAGTTAGGATGGCTGGTCCAAAACGGCGAGACTTTTGCTCAGAGTTTGACGAACGGATATTTGAAGGCAGGGTCCTTGTAGGAACGGGAACAAGGCGGGAAGACTAAAGTCGAATTTGATATAAGCAAGACGGAAATGGCTGGAGAGTATAATAACTATCGCCAGCGCAGCACAGACTTGCACTGACAAAGGAAGATGAATTAGCTGGATCGAATTGGTAGTGTAGCGCAACGCACAAGCCAAGCGGAAAGGTATGGTATCCTGGTGTTTCAATGCTGGGTCGCGTCGCATGGAGAGACAGGATGATCCAGGTACCGAGCGAACCAGGTACGCTCGGAAAGGTCCGCAACTCAAGACAAAGACAGACAAACAAATGAGAAGAAAGATATGAGATGAAATGAGACGATGCAGGGAACCATAAAAAAACGTGGCTACAAGAAGAATTGGCTCGTACCTGACGGCGCGCATTTGCAGACGCAGTGCAACAAGGAAGCTTCACGTAGAAGAGTCGATATAAGCGTTGAAGCGCAGTACACGGTCGTGTATGTACCTCTCGGGTCAGACAAGTACGCAAGGTCCCAGGCGTACAAGAAGCAAACAACGAGATAAAGGGTCGGTCAGAGTTGTACAAGTCGCGGTACGGCTGATGTTGGCAGAGAGATTGGCCTCCACTGTCTGCTGTGATTGCGTAACAATGGTATCGGCGCAAAAGAAGAAAAGAAGGACTGAATCCCAATGTCGCAAAGTTGTAGAAAGTTGGAAGTTGGAGAAGGATGCTTGCCCGTTGACTTAAGTGGGCCGATACCAAGACTTTTTCATCGGTCAATTCAATTCAATTTCAATGGATGAGACGTTGATGAGCGAATGTTGTTTACGGAAAAGTCAATGTAAATAATATTAAACCTAAAACGTATAAACACAGTTGAGGCTTTACTCAGACAAGGCAGATGCAGCTTTACCATAATGATTGAAAACGGCATGGGCATACCACACTCTACAATCTACACTAAACCCGCCCATGAACAAGTCTAACTTGATCAATGCTAAAGGGAGAGTTTGATAAGCCAATGCATGCTTGGATGTGCTATAGGGCTCAGCTGATATTGCAGCAACGGCATCCCTTAATACCTTCACGATAATGCCTATCCCGTACCCATCTCAGAGATTGGATCTCTATGAGTCTGTAAGAAATGACCAGATCGCAATGCTATGGGTCTCTTTTCTCTCTTCCGTCCATTCAATGTAACTCGACCAACCATCGGAAACTAGAAACGCCTGTCTCCACAAGATTGATCCTTCTTTTCTCCCCGTTGACCAATGATCTAATACCAAAAAAAAGAAACAAAAAAGAAGACTTTTTCCCTCGCATGTTTTACCTCGTTTCGCATGCGGGCCCAGGCTCATCCCCCAGATTTCTCTACCCTCCATGATCAAACAGAACAACAGATAATCTTCCACATGAACATCAACAAGATACCATTATCTGCTGTGGCTTTAGATAGCGCCGTTGATAACTGTCGGATCCTACGCTGGAACAGATACCCACCATCTTTCGTCATGTCGTGCCCTGTTTTTTTGGTTCCCCGGAAGCGGCAGAGGATTTCAACGCCAACTCTACCGAAGAATCCACCCGCGGCCAAGTTTCTAGCCCCTGTTCCTCATGGCTTTTGAGGTTTCCCATAGGCTCAATGCTGCCTTTAGTGCTAGTCCCTGGTCAAAACTGCAAAGCAGCCGCAGATGGCTTAGACTTGGCTGAAGCAATGTCGCGGTGAAAAAACGAACGGTGTGCACATCAAGATTCGACCATAATGACGAATGTCAGACTTGGGGCTCGCCCCGTACCGTACGGCTTACAACAATAAATGATCAAGTGGGTGGTAAGCAATGTCTTGGCTTGTAACAGCATATCAAGAATTTTGATATCTTGGCTACCTCTCAATCTCGATCATCGACTGGGGTTTAATGGGCACACCAGAGCTCTGGGCCGTTTTGACCAGGATTATCGTGGTTTCAACATCAAAAACGCCTCCATCAGTTCGCAACGGCCAAGCCTCAACGACACAAACTCTTGTTAACGTTTTCTCATCTGTAAAACCGCCGTTCATAAACTCGTTGCCGGTTTCATTATCTCGCCAGCCACTGTTGCAGAAAACCACATTGTGGCGCCTACAACCCTGGCTCACCACGTTGGATCCTGGTCATTTTATACAGGTGGCAGCCAGGGAATACGTTGCTATCTCATCATTTCATGCAGGGGCATGTGGTCCTTTGCATTTGCGTTGCAGCTCTAAAATGGTAGACTCTGAAACCAAGAAACAACTCAACTCTGCGTAAGAGAGCCGCTATCTTCCGGAGGGTCCAGTTACATCGTGATATTACTGTTACAATCGGCTTTTTGTCCAAAACCCGGGTTGCCTGGTCACGTTTTTGTTATGGATGTCCTGAAACAGCTGCAGTTGGGGCTCTGTTATTAGGAGAGCATTTCTACTATTATCTTGACTCATGTTGCTCTTTGGCGATTCAAGATCAAACGGACAGATGTTTAATCAGAGCCTGGCAAGATGAGGAGACTTAGAACCTCTATCCTAGGTGACAAAAAGACTTAGGGCGACCTAGTATAATTTAGTATAGAAGTTTTCGCTTCCTGGGGTAGGCCAATGCTTCGTGGGGTGCTTACTTCTGTGCTATCTTTGACCCTGCAGGTTTGATGAAGCAGAAATGTCCGATGGGGTAAATTACGTTTCCTTCGCGTAGTTCGATCGGTACCTGATCTAATCTTGTGTTATAGCCTGGGAGATCTTACTCAACCGCATATCAACAGAATTATTATACTCAACGGTGGGAGTTTGTACTTTCGCCCTTTATGGGTGATAAGCATTTAAACAACATTTTATGCAGGTGAAAAGGTATTGCTCAAGTATTCGAGAGCATCTTGCATGAATAATGGCCGCTCTCCTATTTGGAGGATCAAGGGAAGCAAGAAAACTCAGGACCTCTATTCTAAGCGACAAAAGAGTTAGGTAAATTTAGGTAGACTTAGTAATAATTTAGTGATCTTTAGATTGTATAAATTTTAATACCCTAAGTTTAGGTAAGGCTTTTTTGTTCTCTGAGAATCTCAAGTCTTCGGCTCCTGCGGTTGTGCTTGTGTTTCTGCCTCCTGCTCTGCCTCCGACTCTCCTACAGATGGTGGATTCTCCAATCTCTGCCGCTCATCCATTGTAAGCTCGCTCTTAGCGGACCCAATCTGGATGAACGGGATGAAGAGCAATGGAATGGATGCCACGCCAAAGGCCAGCCAGAATGCCACCTTGTAGCTTTTTCGAAGTCCCAGATGCGCCGTTTCTGCAACCGCAATGTCTGCAATACCGAGGAAGAAACTGATTCCCAGGAAGAGAAGACTGTTTATTAAAGCTCCCGCGAGCCCCTGCCTATGGCTTCGCATGTTGGTGGTCAGGAAGATGTTACTGACTGTGAAAGTGATGTCGATGCCGATGGTGCAACAAACCATTGCCGGGAAAACCCAGGCCCAATAGTTGGGATTCTCAGGCATAAGGGCAAACAGCAACATGGTAATCGCGTTGGCCAGCGACGAGATGAACAGCAGCACTCGTCCTGGTAGGAAGTGCAGTGTGAAGCCTCCAACGGTGCCAATGATGAGACCACCAACGCACATAGGGATGTACCAGACCGCAGTTATGAGTGGTGACCTGTGCAGTACCAACTCCATGTAGAAGCTTGAGTAGAAGAGGAAGAGGCCAAAGGTGCCGAAGGCCATGAAGAGCACGGCTAGCAGACGATTCATCCCCTTAGGCGCAAAGAGGTCGGCGGGCAATAGAGGAACTCGGGCTTTATGCGTTTCGACGTACCATGCGCTGGCTAGGAATATGACTCCGAGGATCAGTGTGACGATGATATAGGGTGTAGCCCAGCCGTTGGGGGCATGTGAACTATCTGTCAGAGAGTAGACAACAAGGAGAAGGCCAGGGACAATGGTTCCAACACCCCACCAATCCATGGGGATATCAGTCTTTCTATCGCGGAAGTCAAAAGGGACAGCGAGGATGGAGACGGAGGAGACAACGGCAAACACGATAGTGCCGATCCAAAAGTACCAGCGCCAGTCAAGGTACTCTGCTGTTAGACCTGCAACGAAGATACCAAAGAAGAACCCCAGGGGTGCAAAGGCCCCGTATAAAGCAAAGATGAGATTCTTTCGAGGTCCTGGACGATAGAATTTGCCCATCAGCATAACACCACCAGGAAGATATGCAGCAGGGCCAAAGCCTTGAAGAGCTCGGCAGAAGATTAGCATCATGTAGTTCTTGCTGAATCCCGCAATGAGTGCCCAGAGCATGAACCACAGGAGACCACCATTGAAGACGATATATCCGCCATACATATCGCTTAGACGGCCCATTGGTAGAAGCATTGCTCCTGTTATAAGAGAAAAAACACTCGATGGCCATGTTTGTGAAGCAGCTGGGATATTAAGTTCTTCGGCTAATGGTGGAAGAATAACATGAAATCCACTGACGAAGAATTCCTGATGATGTCAGTGCCTGAGTTGAAGAGTGGGTGTTGTGGGATAGAACAACGACAATGAGATATGGAACCTACAGCCATTAACATAGAACAAAACACAGAGAAGCCAAATCCTAGTTCGGCCCATATTGACTTAAACACTTCAGGTCGTTGACGACCGAGCTTCTCAACATCCATAGAAGAGCCCCGGCTTCGTCCAGCCTGGACCCCAGGGTTCTCTTCGTCAGTTTGACTCATGATATGCAGATCAAATAAAGAATATAGGATAAGATAAGATAACAGTAATATTCAAACCGTCTAATCGTACACCGAGGCTATAATACAAGGAAAAAGAAGAGGATGCCATCACGCTTTGTAGTATCTCGAATCTCGCTTGCCCCGTCATTACCCATGCTTGGCGAGTGGATCGAGCGTGAGAAAAATTGCCTCCTTCGGTATAGCGGCATATCTAGCTGACAAAACATTCGATTCGAGGGAGCGAGAAATGCTTGTTAAAGCGATGTGACGCCCGAGGCGATGCTGTTTTTGCTAACATGACGACCGAGTCGTGGAGTTGAGGGCGTAAGATGACGACCTGGCTGAGATTTCTGGGGGATTGGGTGATATTTATGACGACCCGGTGCAGGAATTTCTAAGATGGGATTATTAATTCCTTTTTAGAATTAATCAGCTTCATTAAAAATGCTCAGCCCAATAACGTGGTAAAAAACAAGCTCGGAGAAATCCATGGTGTTTTTGATGCCATCGCTCAGTTCATTTGATCTGACTCTGAGCAACGACCATCGGCCACAGGAAACTTCCGACATTAAATCAGGATGCCAAAATAAACTAGCCTGAAAGCTTCCTAAGATATACTAAGCTTACCGAAGACTTTTCACTCTTAAGAACAGAGGTCCTAAGTTTTCTTGCCTCTCCTCATCTATCCAGCATCTGGATGATATTTCCCCCGATTTGCCTCATAGTCATCAATCTCCTCATCTACCGCTTCCCGAGGGTCGCGAGGACTCCGGGGAGTGGGGGTCGGCAGTTGGATCGCAGATGAAATGATCCTTGACTTGGGCCTCTTTGCTAAGTTTGACATCGCGAACTCTCTCTTTAACTCAGCACAATTCGTTGCCATCTCCCCAAGACCTTTCGAGAACAGCTGTTGTTATGGGATATACCTAACGCAATGCTCAATAGAACAGTAGCTTGAATGAGAAGTATAAACCTGCAAACAAAGAATACAGTCTTGTTCGATGCGAGAGACGTCGCTATGGTTCTGAAACTCAATACGACTTCATGCTGCTGTACCATCGACAGCTCGCCATTCTGTCAAGAGACTGCGTTCCATTGCCCAAAAGGAGTTAGTCTTATTCAAAGTATCATTCATATGCATGTCTTCGAGAACATAAAGACGACTCCATGCCAACCAAGCTCGCAAGAGGCTTGTGTTGTCTACTCATCTTAGATCTAACTACTTAAACCACACGCCGGACCTTGAGGTATCAGAATATATCGATTTTTCTTACTAACTAGAATAATGGCATTCGACCGACCTCCACCATTGTACACAGTATTTGCCCACCATCATAGCGTTGAGGTCGGATTGCTCGTAAGATTTCCCAATATCACAGCTCACTAAGCAGCGATAGCATCGGACCGAAAAATAAAGGAGAACGATAGGCATGGCCAATTTAAACAACATTCTGAGATTTCTCGAGAAAACAGTCCCAATTCTTGTCGTTGACCTAGGTGATCGCCTTCTTGAGTCTTAATGGTCGTGCAGCTTGTGCTACCCTGGAGCTCTGGGTGCAAAGCAGCCGCTCATGTTCTGAAAACCATGACTCCTCCAACGAGAAAGCAAAGATCGACACCAATCGATAAGATCATGGCCTCATACAATCTTGTACTTAGATCGATGGCTAATATTCGCAGATCGCCATATTGAGGCTTATGAGAAGCTTTCTGAGTGATGGAAGACCAACATGCCTGATCGTCGCAACAAGAACGGGCGCTTCTATCGTGATCTGGAATACTGCATTTGGTAATATTCCACCGACGTTGCACAATGGCTCTCCCCTCAAGTGACAATCTAATAAGTACAGTGACTCGTTGGAATAAAGTTACAAGCTTGACGTGGTGACAAGCCCCTGCGAAACAACCACTCTCCGCTTCTCCGCAAAGATCAATTGCAAATCGATACATATCAGCTCAATGAGTCGTGCATGTGAAACAAGACTTGTAGATCTCGAAGCACGACTCGGGGAAACAACTGACGTCGTGAACTCTGACTGTACGACGGACCCTTCATGATCCGCGGTTGAAGATCAGCACTTTTCACGCAGCCAGTTGGCTAGATGGTAGAACCACATTCCAGAAGGCAATGGGCTTTGTTTGCATAAAAGGTTAATTCAGGGCTGATACTTTAGGCCTATCGAGAATTTGGGAGGCGAACTCGAATCTGGGAAACACATGGCGAGTGGAGTTGATCTCAAGATGATGGGGTAAGTATCTCTTGGAAACGATCTCAGCTGGAAGTTTACTCCGTGAATGAGATAGCTATGCCGACTTCGGCGTGGAAATGATGGGGAAGGGAGACATCTCGATGCAGCTTGGGGTACCACGACTTCCATGTGATACATAACATAGGCCAAGAGGTTCGTTGCCACGGTTTGAGATGCCACATGAGGAGCATTGAGTACCTCGTAGAAGGGGAGATGATGCGACCTACTTTGTCAACATTAAACGAAGAACAAAGAGACCAAGGTTTCAGTCTTCAAGCGGTGTGCATCAATTAGCACCACAGGACAAAGAGAGCCATGTAAGTCATCAAGATCTCAAGAACTCAAGTCATGTTATTTTTTCTCTTAAGGACCGAAAACTCAATTCTACCGAATTGCCAAAAATGAGATGGCATGGAAAATAGCCCACGTGTAATTGGATAAATACAAAGCTGGAACAAGATGCGGATATCACCTGAGGTCAAGGGGTACGGGATAAAAGAGCCGCAATTGATTCGACGGACCAGGATAATTTTAACTCGACAACATCAGGAGAGCGTGGCCTCAGCAGATAGACAGGGACATGCCAAAACTCCAAGGGCTGGGGGATTTCGTGTTTCTTCGTGATATGAAATGGCGGAGGTTCAGATCCATGATGATTAGAGGGTCTCGTGTACTTTTAGCTCACGGCAGGGCTTCCGGAAAACAAGCATTGAACCAGGGCGGGCTGATGCGGTGAGTGCGGGGGATCAACGGGGGGGAACTGCACTGTAAAGCAAGGGACCTGAGCGGTCGGTGATGGAAACAGACATCCATGGATCCAAAGCATTCAAGTGAAGCTTTGGCTTTGCTTTGTTGCACTCCAGTGGAGAGCGAATGCAACGGCTCGTTGTGGCTGCTTGTGCTCAGATGGATGTTGTCTCTCTAGTTATCGCTTTCGGAAGCCGCTGGAGAAATCGAGCTAACGTTAGAGCACGCACGCACGCTACGGTATCGTATTGTGATGGAGGGTTGTCAAGTTGAGAAGGGTGAGTGGCTGTTTTGGATGCGACGGCATAAGAAAGTGTGTGTGCTGCGTGCCCGCATGAGATAACTCTGTAATGGAGGTGTCGCGTGGGGGGTTGATTTACGAAGGAGACGTTCTATTGAACTTTCACGATAGCTTCAATTTCAGCTAAAGAGACATAATAACACGGAAATACCCTCTTGCCAATTACACTGACTCACTCGCAAAGAAATAATCGTCGGAACTTTCTGAGACTAAATTCCAGTTCATCCTCAACGAAATCATGGCGTGGCTGCCGTGTAACACAGAACCTCAACAGTAACACGCATCTAGGGCTGCACCTGCAACCAACATCAGATCTCACAGCAGAGAAAGGGGGCGCCTTTGAGGCTCTGGCTTAGCGAGGGTGTGACGCCTGTGAGATAACGGACCTTGCGGACCTGGCGATGGAGGGTTACAGCGTAACAGCCAAAAGTGTTACTGTCTTTGAGAAAAGAGAAGAGACAAAGCCATGAGGATTCTTGTCTTTATTCTTGCTCGGACTGGTCGCCACAAAGGCCACGGGTTTACGGGTCTTTTAGTGAGGACCTTGGTTACACCTCTTTTGATGTTTTGTGCATGTCTAGTTCAGTTTGTCCTGATCTAATTAGTTGTCTAGACTTTTGACAATACAGTAGTTTCAGAGTTTCGGTTCAGATGGAGTTTGGAATAGTCGGTGAGGGCGGAACTGCAGGAACGTCAATCCCTAGCAGCGGGTCGATGTCCATTTTGTTTGTTTCCAGGTTTCTTGTGATGGCTGTTTCTCACCGGGGCTCTGCGGCTTCGGGGTCCGGGCGGGAACACCAACAGAGCCCCCGGGCGGACGCAGACGGCAGGTGGCGAGCCTGTATTCGAGGTCTTGGCTTGGTTATGTACGGTGTTTTATTGCGCGGGTTGGTCCTGGGATGAGATCATAGAGGCCTGGTCGATGATAGCCACATGAGGGACGATTGCTTGCATGTTGGTGTGATTGGAATTGTTGGACGTGGGGAGCTGATACTGCAATTAATCCGAGTACATCAATGAATCAAAGGGCATTGAGTGAAGTAACCAACCTGTGTGAGCTCGAGAGTAAAGTACTGTATATTCTGAGTCAGATCTGAAGCTGAGTGCTATCGTGGGCTTGAAAGATGACCTCAGCACAGTAGTATCCTGACTCTTGCGACCCTCACACTGTCCGTCTACTCCTGATATCCCATGCTAATGAAACCCCACCATGGTCCTGACGGTCTCCAAGACACCCCCACCAAGAATTGGTCTGGGCTAGGCTTGACAGAATCAATGAGACATGGTTCCCACGCGGAAACCGCTTTTGATACTGGGGTAGACAGTAACGACACTATCGTGAGCCTCACATTGTGAAGAGATTGAGCGCCCTGTTTGTGAATAACAAAGAGCAAATGCAGTGCCCAGATACGAACGATGTGATGTGCGCTTGACGCGGCCCCTGAAAATAGGACCATGAATGAACATCATCATTGCCACCCACTTGAAGATCTGAGGGGACTGGACAATGTTCCATTTTTGATTTTCAGGGTATGACAGGCGCCTGTGTTCGGTTCTGAGTTTACTGTACTGGTGGTGCCCGTTGCTAACGTTAGCTGGGCTGGCAGACCCTTCTCCTTGTGTTCCAGGGGTCTTTTCTGCGCTGCACTTTTGCCTCGGGAACTGGTGTCCGCGTCATGTCATTCAAGGTGGCATGTGGGATGAGAAGCTGAAAAACAAGAAGTTTAGTAGAGACAGATAAGCAATTTGATGATTCTTTTAGTTGGACTTCTCTGCAACATATGATGATTTTTGAGGCCGTGGAAGGCAGCTGGACAATTGATAGCGAGGCTTAGGCCTTGGACTTGTTCGATAGTTTGTGGCGGCACTTCCAATGCGAGAGAGCAGAGTCTGACCGGACATGGACTTGACACTCCATCGATTGACAAGGGTCCGTCCGTTGCCCGTTGATTTGACTGAAATGTGAACTTGTGACCGCCGGCGTCGGACGCCAGCCATTTCCCGCTTCCATTCTCGTCACCAAGAGAATGAATGGATGGATCAGAGACAATTCCATCCATGTACCTCTACTGCCGAAAACAGACTATCCTGGTACTGCGACTACTGTTTAGTGAGGTGAGGTGCCTCTATCGCCCCGCCCGCTCTTTTGCTCTGGCCTCTGCTGTTGCTAGACTAAAACCAAGGTCGCCCGCGCAGTCGGAGTCTCTTATTCCAACTGCTTTTCTCTACCAGAGCAAAAGTTGACTTTCGTCACTAGCAAACCAAACCACCTTCAAATTTTTTAATCTCCCTTCTACTTTTCTTTTTTTCCACTTCCCACTAAAGCCTTTTACCCTTCTTCCACCGAATCATCCTTCGGTCTACTCCAATTGCGGTCTTCTCATTGCCCTTACCTAAGGCAAATACTACTATTACTCACTTGTTTTTGTCCCCCCCTGCCCCTCCATCGCAAGCACAGGACAGGCACAGGCACCGCGAGTGAGCGAGCGAGCGCAACGTAGGCCAAGTACGAACGAGCATCAACCCAGTCAAGTCCGCACGAGTCATCTATTCCGGAACCCTGGTCTTTTCTTTCTCCTCCCCTCATCATGGCCACGACAGACAAACCTCGGCGACGGTTTGTTCCAGAGCCCATTGAGACCACATTTTCAACCAGTCGATCAAGCAACAGATCAGATGAGAAAAAGACGCCTCGCACAATGAGACCTAATCCCGAACCTACACCCGAGCCCTCACCTCGTTCTCCCTCGCCTGGATTGAACGAGTTGCAGAAGAAGCACCAGCAGCGACCAAAGCGACGCTTCGCTCCTCAGTTGATCGAATCGTCCCGTAGAAGCCGCAGAGTTGGAGATGCAGGACCTGCGACCAAACCTACCGACAAGACTGACATTACCCCTTACACAAAGAACATCTACACCGCCACAAAACACCGCGGCAGACGACGAGACGATGCCCACGAATCCCCTTCCAATGGCCCCAGACGTCGCGAATCCGAGGACGAGAATGTCGTTTCGTTTCTGCTAGAGATTGCCGCGAAGGAGGCAGAACGCCAGATGCAGGAGGCCGCTTTGGCCGCGTTCCCCAACAGTCACGTTCGTGAAGGAAATGTCGATCATTTTTACTTCCGTGAGAGTTCAGGAAGTGATCAATCTCCCGAGAGCACTTCTCCCGTGCATGATCACTATGGCCATCCCGTCAAACACCATCACAATGTGCGGCGGCAATCGTCCGACAGCAATCTCGGCTGGTGGCATAAACACATGCAGGAGCATGTCGAGGCCAAGCAGGAGCAGGAACAGCAGCAGAAAGATGAGGATGCTATGGCGATTGACGAGAAGCCTGGGGAGATGGACACCCTCGTTGAAGAACCTGCAGTGGAAGCACCAGCGGTTAAGAAGGACGAGGATGTTTTGATGCGAACCGATACGGCAGACCTCGATGCAATGGACCTCGAACCTCCTCCGGATCCGATGTGGACCACCTCAAACACCCCTCGTGATAGTAGTAGCAAGCGGTCATCGATCGGTGTTAGTGGTCCGATTGGTGAGACGCATATGCCGTTGCTTGATACAGAATCTTATTTGACAGCCGAGCAACGAAGCAAAGCATCGTCCCCGGCACCTGCAGCATCCCGACACATTGGCGAATCTACGATGCCCTTCATCCCGTCGGCCCCGGCCGTTGGCTCTGCAGATGTCCCGTACGCCAAAGCTTCTCAAATACCCCCAGACACCGGCGGCTTTGCTGCCACGCGCAACCTCGCCCGACCCTTCGGATACCGACCTTTCGGACGCGGATCGCCTGCTCCCTCGTTCCAGAAGAAGCGTCTGGGTGTCACACCGCCCATGCTCGGCAAAGATCTCGTCTTCCGGAGGTGTCCGTCTCCCAAGCAGACCAAACTCGAGCCCGATCATCCATTCGCAGAACGCCATGCTGAAGAGAAGTTCCGGGATCTTTCGGGTCAGAATGGTCTCTGGAGAGGCTATTGCTTCA
The DNA here is from genome assembly GCA_013186775.1 of Fusarium dlaminii. Lineage (NCBI taxonomy): Eukaryota > Fungi > Ascomycota > Sordariomycetes > Hypocreales > Nectriaceae > Fusarium > Fusarium dlaminii. The sequence goes on along the minus strand of JAAOAL010000060.1, from coordinate 70,474 downwards.
GATCAGACTCGAACGATAACTACCTGGTGCCAGCAGACCTGCATGCCCCACCGATGCTCGCCACGCCCAGACCGGCGGCCACTCCCGGTGACGCTTCAAAAATCAGCTCTCCACCATACACAGACGAGCCGGCCATGATCGGAGCAGCCAATGGCCAAGCCAACGGCATAGCGCAGCACCGGACACGGGCCGGTCCCCCCAAGGGACTCCACATGCTGCATGGTATTAATGAGCGTCTGCAGAAGGAAAAGGCACATGCAGAGCTCGAAGATAAGATTGATCAGGAGTTTGATGATAGCTTTGTCACCCAGGTGTACAACTATCTATCGCTAGGCTATCCCGCCATGGCACGCGCTTTTGATGGCGAGCTTTCACGGATTAGCTCAATGAGTATTGAGGACCTTGAGAGAGATGATGAGAAGCAACTCGCCCAAGGCCACCTCGTCGAATCAGAGGCCGACAAGCCTCGCGATCAGAGATGCCCTCGATGGCATGCTCTTCAATCCTATATCAAGGAGTGGGCTAGACAGCACCCCAACCTCGACAGCATGGACCCCGTCGGATGGGGTGTGCGAGAACGACGAGGCAGCTGGGCTGTCTAAGTTTCACATTGCGATATCGTTTGCGCACTCACTGTTTTATTGCGCCTTGTTTACAGCTTTCTATTTCAGAAGATGTTTGTCGGTTACGATCACAACTGTTTAAAACCATGGAAGGGCGTTTTGCTTTCACATCGTGGAAATTTCTACGCATGTTGTTCGAGTTTTTATAAGAAGCATGACGGGACGAGGAAGTCCCCGGAGCGGCTTTGCTGTATGGACCAAAGTAGAGGAGGATCAAGTCTTACAATACGATTGTTTGCGATGCTCAGCGGTGGATGGTCTAGATGGTGGTTCTACTAGATGACGGAAAGACCGGGCAGGAAAGACAAAAGCTACGAGAGGAGGACCCTAAATGAACTGGGTGATGACGGCATGCGAGACAGCATCGCTGTAGTGACTAGTGTGAGAGTTCAAGACTTGTTAAGTACCGCTACACGGATGCGTAGACAGAATGCATTTCAAACTCGGCCGAACGGACCGAGAAAGTTTGCGTCGACGATAATTGAGGCTCACATGAGCGTAATTAAGTTAACTGCTTTAGATCATGTGAACTGCCATCACAACTTTGACGCATCTTTCCCACTCTCTTCAATAACTTTCCATTCTCGCCCATCGACATCAACCGTATCTCCCTCTTTCAATGCCTCCTCGCCCAGAAGCTTGCTAATCGGCAATTCCGCATCTCCCATTCTAATAGTCCTCCTCCACCCGTCCTTCCACTCCCATCTTTCGAGTGAAATATGGTCTCCAACTCTGATCAGCCCCTGCGCATAACATCCCAATCTCACTACTGAGCCCCTCACTCCGTTCTTGTCATCCTCCGTTTGAAGAACAAGCGCTCTGACAGCTGGTTCACCGGGTACTGCTGTCGGCGTAGCATCGTGCCAGAGCTCTTCATACGCTGTGTCGATTCCAGTATCGGGGTTGACCATACTGCCCTTTTCGAGGGTTAGATCGTTTGGTTGAGGATACATGAAGCCGGCGTCGGAGTCGAGAGTGCGGGATGATATCCATTGGTGGAACGTTGAGTGGGAAGTCAAGTTTCCTTCTGGGTCGGGGATTTTGGTAGATACTGTTGTGCCGGCTATGGCCCAGTCAAGGCGGGATAGAGGAAGGGGTTCTAAGATTTGTCAATTGTGAATGAGAGAAAGGGAGAGGGAGAGGGGTGAGTACCATCTTGGCCGGTCCATGAGGGGTCGTTATCGGGGAGGAGAATGCGTAGATCAACGAAGCGCTTGAGGCGTGGTGATGTTATGACTATGGTGGATGTTGGCTCAGAGGCCTCGTCTGGGAGCCAGCGGATGAACTTTCTTATTGAGATCGTGCCCATTGCAGTAGATGTTATGTCCGAGGTATTAGTTACAGGTGAATGAATGGTGAGTGAGTCGAGTCAGGGTTGAGGGGTTGGCTAGGGGAGGAAAGAAAACTCGGGACCTTGATCCTAAATGACAAAAATGGGACCTTGATCCTAAATGACAAAAATACTTAGGCAACTTAGTATAAGTTTAGTATAAATTTAGGATAAGTTTAGGATACCTTTTATTAAGTTTATTTTGGTATCCTATATTAAAGTCCTGAGTTTTCTTTCCCCTGTGAATCACGCCTGAGGAGGTGAATATGCGGGGGCGGAATATGGGAGCGGAACGCCGATATCCACCCACCTAACCAAAGCCGTATCGAACCAATATCTGCAACTATAAAAGAGAAGACCAACAGCAGACCATATCTGCACGGAGAACAGAAAGCCGCCCAAGAAGATGATGACATACGTATATGAAAGTAATCGACTCAAGAGCAAGCAAAAAGGGCTAAGACAGAGGAGGAAGACGCTTCTCACCAAGAAAGCCATCCGCTTTGATAGATGCTTCTTCTCGGCCCAGGCTTCCAGAGCGAAAACAGAGAGCTGCAGAAGCATCAACACCGCAGTGTAAACTAGTAGGTATATATCCAGTAAAATCGAGTTGAAAGACAGAACAAAGGAGAAATTGCTAGAAATGAACACTAGCTCCGCCCGTAGAAGTAGATAAGAAGTGAAAAACAGAACTAGATATAGAGAAAAACGCCATTTCCACCCTCTCAGCATCGTAACAAGAAAAGAAGTTATAAGCAGGAAAACATGGGTGAATACGAACTGTGAAGACGGAAAAACGCATTGTGAGACTACCAGCCTTAGCTTCCGATTTGTGGTGCTTCTGTCTATATATATTTCCGAGTTAACATCACTCGAGGATATGAAGTTTCCGGTAAGCGAGATAGCAGAGTATACGACCAAAACGACATCGCGAATTGAGCGCTTCAATGCCATGTTCCAAGTTATCTTATCAAGCCATAGATTGCAGATGGACCAAGAAGTCTGCAGCGTGGGCTGGAGAAAAAACACCGAGTTCAAGATTTGAATGAGAGGAGTATAAATGCCTTGCGTTTCTGGTTGGTCGAGAACGAAGTAGACCGCGATCTCGATGTATGACAGGACCGCCAAGAAGAATACGCCCCGGTATCCTGGGCTGTGGATATGATACAGTTCTCTGATGTCTGAGTTGTTCACAGAAATCTCTCGTAGGTCGTTAATCGGCTCTTTGGCAGTTGGTGACGCATAGAAGGCTTCGATTGCAAGGGCAAGGGGCGCAATGAGAAGGATGATAGGAAGAACTTGACCAAACGTCCATTTGCTGTCGTCTTGATTGTTGGGAACTCGGAGTTTGACGAGGCGCGTTGTAATCCAAGTGATGGTAAAGAATAACCAATAGACCTGCCCAGCGAGATCAGTGAAGTTCTTAGGATTATGTGTTTATCGCAGCTTACCTCGGCGAGAAGCAAAGTAAAAAGACCAAGCTGAATACTTATGACTGAGAGAAACCCAATCCTGAAAGGAACGATCAACTGCCTCCAGGCGCTAATATACAGAGGCGTGGGGCCCAATTGTCTTCCTGTAGAGTCTAGATAAAGTCTCCTGTCCTCTTTTCCCACTTCTTCTATAAGCGATGCAATTCTACGCAACCCGCCTTCAAGTCCCTCAAACGTCTTCGCAATACGAACAGCGAGACCCCATACGATAAGAATGATAAACTTGATGGCAGATTGAAAAGCAATAGAGGTTGTATCTATCCGCTCTTTAAAATAGCAGATAGCAGGACGACCACCTTGAGAGTTGAGCCAAGGATCCCCGTCGAAAGTCATCGACAGTCCCACCGCCACAGATAACATAACTTGGATTATACACATGGCTAATAGACGCCATGTGCGCTTTGTGGGATTATTGGCGAGATGATTGCGGAGAAATGAGAGACTGGCCAGGTGAGTTACTGAAGCAAGCCATGCCAGGTAAATCATGTATTGCCAATGATAGGCAACGATATCGCAGCCAACTGAAGCATACGCGCCGATGAGAATGGCTAACGATGTGAAGATCTGGACATCGGCGAACATGAGGACGCACTGCGGTGCATAATAGTATGAGTACATGTGACTGATAGGACAGAAAAGCAACGAACTTACAGCGTTCAACACTGTTCCAAGTCTGGAAGGCCGAGACGAAATAGATCTTGAATGACGTTTAAGCCATGGAAGGCTTTGCAGGATTTCGTGAACCGAGTAGTCGATCGAGTTTGGATACTTGGTAGACTTTTGCGTGCCCTCTTTTCGAAAAGGGTCTAACCTAGGATCATAGACTTTGAGATAGTATCCGACGAGAACAATGACCACCATCCACGCCGTAAGCACAAAGGCTAAAGTTACCTCGTTGAAGGTTAGCCGTATGTGATGTTGTGAATCAGAGCGAGGCTTACACCAATCCCCCCTATATCCCCATACGAGGGGATTTCCTTGGGGAAGTCTTTGCAGGTAGAGCTGCATGTGTCTGATAATCTGAACATTGGAACGAGTCTGCAGTGATATTGTCGAATTGGAAAGCTTGGGAAGGAAAGCCACGGCTATATATACATCAGGCTGTGGGAACTGACCTACGCCATAAGTGCTAGGCGGTTATTGAAAACAGGCTCCGAAAACGGGCGGACGAGAATGTAAGGTGAGATGCCATGTTTCAAGTCCAGAAGAACTGGTGTGCAAGATGCTGAAGCCTCATTTATACATCTTGCAGACCCTGAGAAATGAAAACGATGGCAGAGACAAATTCTCGCAATACGACAAACCGATGAAGCTGCACATAGGAGCCAGTCCTGCTAACCACAACCTTTCTGGGATATTATTGAGGTTTACGAGAACATGGAATTACACAGCCTTACTCGAACACTAACCTAATGACTGCCGGGGCAGACTCTATCCTACTCAAGCAGGCTTTCGGAAGCCCAATAAGAAGAGAGGCCACCAGGGGTATTCTTGGCCTGCATCAAGCCACAATACAATTAGCTGTAGTCATTGGACGCTGCTACTCACTTTTTCCAACCGCCATATGCAACTTAGCCTCATGGTCGAAAACGCCCAAGCTGAAAGACGAGACTAGCAGAACTGTGAAACATGAGAATTGTGCCGTGTCCGAGACTGAAGGCAGAGGTCACAGACAGGACAGTGGATATGTGTGAAAGACTAGTATTGGAAGACAATGTAATACAGCTATACACTGCCTTTCTACTTGTCTAGAGATTTCCCATCAAGCTTGACAGACGTCATATGACGTCGCTCAGACATTGATAACACCAGTACCAGCCTTCTCCTTGAGATACTCGCAGATACAATCCGCAGCATCGGTGGTGTAATCATAAGGAGGAACGAAATCCTTCTCCTGCGTAATCTGCGCCTCACTGTTCTCGAAAAGGTTGTCCTTCTCAATAGCGAATCCATCCTCCTTAGAGTCAAGGTTTGTGACAATAGGTCGCTTAACGTTAACAAAAGCAGTAGTCTCCACGAGGACTTGAGCGCCCATGCGAGAGTTCACTCCAGAGGTGGGAAGATCCTCATAACAGCTGCTGTAAATATGCGCAGTTCCGAAACGAATAGAGGGAGCACGGCTGTTGACGTTGCTCCAGTAGTTGTGGTGGTAAGTAACGTGGAGCTTGCCGGTGTCTTGATCACCGTTGCTGTCGCTGTGGCCGATAAGACTGGCCTTCCAGTGGTCGGAGAACTTATTCCATGAGAAGGTGAGGAAGTCGGAGCCGCGCTTGGCGTCGAGAAGACCGTCGTAGAAGTCCTTATCGCCGGTGATACCATCGGCTGAGAACTCGTTGTGGTCGATCCAGACGTTGGTAGAGGTCTCAATGTCGATGAGATCCATCTCCTTGGGAGGGTTCTTCATGGCGAGGTTGCGGATGATGACATTGTCGGCCTTCTTGATACGGAAACCACTGTCAGTGAGACCAGAGCTGGAACCGACGCCGAGAATGGTGGTGTCGCTCTTGACGTTCATGATATCGCAGCCGGTAAGCTGGCCATCGATGTGAATGACACCGCCATTGGAGAGAGAAGATGTGAGCTCTGAGCAAGAAGTGACGGTGACGGGATCTCCAGACCCTCCGGTGGTCTTTGCTCCGTACCCAACGAGCTCATCAACCTCAGCAGCGCCGCAGAAACCAGCAGGTTCGGAAGCTTGAGGGACAGGAGAAGCAGTAACCAAGAAGGCGGGGATGAGAGAAATGAGTGCGGATCGCTTCATGGTGATAATAGGCACAGCCTCAACGATAGACAGATAAAGAATGTAAGTATAGTTAAAAAAAAGAATGTAATTACAACGAAAGTGAGTTACTAAGAAAGACACCACCTCCACGAGACAGCAACCCAGATATAAACGTTTCTACATCTCCACAAATATGTCATCCGATTAGACTTAATCTTAAGTCTAAAGATCAGGAGTCTCACTGCTCTGCTATGTTTGGCGGATGAGAGTATCACCGCCTGGGCGACGGTGCCAAGCTGCTTATTCCCCGTTTTTCGGGTATGATGAGTGGAAACATTGGAGGCTGATATATCTTGGCGGAGTGTTTCTGAAAACAAGCGAGCTTGGCTTGGTTTCAGGGCTAATGGAGTGTCTAGACTGTTTATTACCGGATGACAGCGGGCGGCTGCGGCTTCTAGAAATGTGTTAAGATCGACGTCTATCGCCGAAGGGAGTTTTCATGCCTCGTGGTTCTACAATTACTATGTATATCAAGGTACTTGCTCAGGCATACCTTGAGGTATCAGAGAGCTTGAGATATTTGCATCCGTAGGTGAAATAAACTGGTCAAAAGGCTGCTAAGTTTACCCTAAGTTATTATAAGATACCATAAACTAGTCTAAGATATCATAAACTCCTCTAAGTATCTTCACATTACTCCCGTCATGAGGCACACGAGAAGCACCCCCTATCATAGTACTTCTCCGTACCCTGTGGGTTATACGTGATTCCCAAACTAGCAGGTCCAACTCTAAAGGGATAGCACTCAGTGTTGCTCTTTATGTACGCAAAACCCTGACAATCTGCCCGTTGGAGGCAGACGGCAGCGCAGTTGGCTAGACTTCCAACTGGTTTGATGACATAGTTCAAGAGACGAGCGCTTTGAGCTTGTTGGCCGCTTTGACCGGGGATACCGCAGGTGACGTCGTCGCTTAGAAAGGCTGAGGGTACTGCACAATCTGTGGGCTCTGGCATTGTTTGAGTCGTGGTTGGTTCATCGGATGCTCTTGTTGTAGCTTGGGTGGAGGTTTCCTCACCAGCTGGCCGTGTCGAGGTGATCATAGTTGTGGGAGCCTCAGATACAGGTTGCGAAGAAGTGACTGCGTCGCCGCAGAGCGTGCAGCTCATACACTCCAAATTGCTCCATACTCCAGGTGCATTGGAGACTCCATCGATAGTTGGGTCTGAGCTGAACATGCACCTCATCCCAGATCTAGTAGGGTCAATAGCAAAGGCCTTGCAAGACCTATCGAGCTTGCAAATGAGAGCACAGTCTTCGAATGTGTTTTGGTTAGGAAAGTCAGCGAGACTACGGGCATATGGCTCAACATTGCGTGGCCAACCTCGCTTGCCACATGTTGCTGTTGAAGGCACAACGTTTGCTGCGGAGCAAATTCCAGGGGATGGAACGCCGTTGGCGCACAGAGCTGCTGTGGAGGAGGGAGATATAGAAGTTGTAGTTGGTATGACGGTTGATGTGTCGGCCTCGTCGCTGACTTGGCTTGAACTCGTGATTGATTCAACGTCAGAGGTGGCTGCGACAGCTGGGTCGGTAGTCGTTGGCGCGGCGAGAGTCGAAGTTGTCTTGTCCTCTACAGCACATGTCCACTGAGGCATGTTTGCAGGGTCTTGGCCAACAGAAATGAAGTCAAAGTAGGCATTTCCCTGTCCACAAGCATGACAATCCATATCCGTGAACCAGAAAAGCTCACTTCCGGCCTCGGCGACCTCAGAAGACCTGGCGTCGTACAAGCTACAGCTTCCAAAGGTCGCTGCATAAGACTTGCAAGAAGGATACTTGGCACAAAGATCACGACATTCGTTACTCAGACCGCAGGCGCCGTTCGTTGGGGAAGTTAGGAAGGGCTTGGCACAAGATTTCGCTTTGCCCTTGACCTGAGTACAAGACTTGGCGGGTGTATCAGCGTTGACGTTGACGCATACAGAGCCAGCGGGTTGCTCGGCGCATTCGTCCTCCTGAATGCAGCTTCGATCGTAGGCCCAGGCTGAATCTGAACCTCCGTTGGTAGGAATGTCTGCCCAGCTCGTAGCCAGGAGATTACATGTGTTGGCGCACCCGCTGCCAAAATAACGCCATTCGAAGCTTTGGCAGTTGGTATCTGCAAGGCAGAGAGCAGCACATTGTTCCTTTGTGATCTTGCTTCCACCATATCCTTTGTAGCCTTTTGTGCTGCTATAGGGCCTCTTGCCACAGCCTCGACCAGGTGCGCCTGTCCCGAGTTTGGCACATAGCTTAGGGCCAGAGGTGGTAGGATCAGTTGGCGCAGAGGACGGGGATGAGGCGGAGGCTGAGGTGGACTCGATTGTTTTGTCGGTTGCTGAGGCTTCATCGGTAGTAGTTTTTGCTTGAGAAGCCTGAGTTGTAGGAGGGCCAGAAGACTCGGCGTTGTCGCTGCTAGTCGTAGCTGTGTCCACAGCAGTAGAGGTGCTTGTTTGAGCCGGAGCAATGGTAGCAGCATGCTTTGAAGTGGGAAAGAACAACGAAATTCCATCAACCCACTCATCACCGATCTTGTTAGAGACAAAGACTTGGTCAAAGTAGACTTCAGCAGAGCCTCCGTTGATACAGTTGAGCTCAAAACGAATCATCCCACTTGTAGTGGTGACGGGCATAGAGTCGACAAACTCCAACCAGTTGTTGCCTTCAGAGACAACAGGAAAGTATGGAGTTGCTCCAAATTGAACATTTCCGTAAAGTCCTTCGATACGACATGTATCCGCGATAGCATTGTTCACGATAGAGTACCAGAAGCGAACAGTGAAGTCACTGGGCTCCAGATTGTCGAGTTGCTGCTGGATCCAAGGGTTATCGGATACGAAATCTCGCTTTTGGCCAAGAGAATTGGTTTTCAATTGCACACAGTTCTTCTCTTCGGTATGGTCTCCCTGATATCCTGGACCTTGGAGAAGTTTGGCATTACCGCCCGCTTGAAAGGCATAGATACCACCATCCGATGAAGGATCATAGCCTCCAAAGTCGCCATTCGTCACAGCATTAGTGACAATTACCGGTCCGTCGGTCGTTTCAGAAGGAGGTGCTGATTTCGTTGATGTTCCGCTGGTAATCGAAGCGGGATCCGTAGTCTTTGATCCAGCTGGTAACGACGGCTTACAATTGCTGGCGGCAACAAGTTCAAACGAACTCGAAAAAGCCAAAGCCACAAGCGCTGGAACGGAACGCATCTTGAATGAACGGATAAGCCAAAAGGCAAAAACGAGTGACTGAGCGAAAGAAGGTTATCAATCACCTACGCCACTGAAAATAAGAGCGAGCTATGATATATAACATTCGAAGGCGTCCGCCTCCCGCTGCCTCGTCCGTTCCCCTGACATGATGGGAAATTTCCGCAGTCATGGCCCAGGTTTATCGTGAAATTTGTCGATAGTTCTCAGCTTTGAATCAATAGCTCCGATGGGGTTGCCTTTTTCGCCTATGCGCTGGGGCTAGATTGGGTTGGCCTATTGAACTATTGAACGCCTAACTTAGTGGGTTTGTTTAAAGAGAACCGCTTAGGGAGCAAGAAAACATAAGACTTTAGAAGAGGATGCCAAAATAAACTTAGTAAAGAGCCCCCTAAGCTTAGGCTAAACTACCTAAACGATAAAAAGACTGAGGCAACTTAATATAAGCTTAGGATAAGCTTAGGATACCCTTTGCTGAGTTTATTTTGACACCTTATATCATGTTTTGTTGTAACAGGCCATCCCGAATCCAGACTTTCGGGATTTTTCAGGGTCCAGTGTTGAGCATAAGGTGCCCTAGGATTTTTAAAACATCAATATTAAGTGAAAGAAATATTTATCAAGTAGTAGAGTAATTATATAAGGAAGGGAAAAGATCTCTTGTCGTTTTTCTTAGTTTAAAATTCCTCGACTGAAGGCATGCATCTTCAGGCTCCGAGTCAATACGTGAAGTTCACAGAGTTTTTCCTTCGGTAACTTAAAGTCTGTCGTTAAGCACGATGTCAAATGGAAACCTAGCTATTTAGCTATTGAGTTTCCCGGAAGATGACAAAACTTTCTTTCATTTGACTATAAATACCTGCTATGATCCTGACCAGTCCACCACATTTCTGCGACCGCAAAACACTTACTACCTGTTTGATCAAGGATTCCAGTAAAGCTTCGGCCACGACCACAACAAACAACAATGCACACGACCTCTCCGTTAGAAAAACTCCCAGGTGAGTTGCTGGTTCATCTTATGTGCTCTTTGTATTCTCCGATAGATCTTCGATCATTCATCTCAGCATCTCCGATCTTTCTGCAGTGGTTTCGTACCTACCGCCAGTCTGTCCTAAAGACCATAATCGAGCTTTTGAAAGCAGTATATCATGACGACGAAGCATTCACCTATGACGGAATTCGAGGCGCCCAGGCGCGTCTACAAGCTCATCGGTTCCTTTACTTAGATCCGTATGAAATTGTGGTAAGAATGTATGGGATGAGGGCTGTGACGAAGTCTCTGAGCGAGAAAGAATGGAGTGACAGTCTCCCATTTCTCTGTGAGCTGTTCAAGCAGCGGCAAGATGCTGATGCTCTTATATCGGAGTACGCTGTAGAGGCATGGAACAAGCTACTTGGTGAGGCCAGAGTCAGGACCCAACGCGATCCTTCCTTTACCTGGCTTCCAGAGTTTGATCAGCCTTTGGTCCTCTCCCCAAGCGAAATCGTTCGTTTTGAGCAAGGATTCCTTAGTTACGACCATCATCAACACGATATATACCATAATTTTGAACGCCTAGACGGTATCGTGCGGCCAGAAATGTCAAGACCCGCGTGGGACCATCGTCCTTCGGACCTTGAGGGGTATAAGGAAATACGATGGTGCTGCCGCTCATTTATATCTGTTTTCCAGTTCGTTTTTGGCAAATATCACGAGCTCGTGCATCGCGTCGATAGGGAGCTTCGTGGAAGAGGGGCCCTCAATGATGGCATATCTCGTGGGGAAGACACTCGAGTTTCCAGTTCCTTGAAAGGACAACATATCAAGAGCACAGGTGCGTCATCTTCCTCTCTATACAAGGCTATACCCTCCTACGAAATCTACGGCGTATGGATCAAGCCCATGTTAGGCACTTTATCTTGACTACGTTCCTTTGGGTCATTTTGCGCGATGCGACGGGATATTTGCCACTGGAATACACATTCATGCGTGACATCGATGAATATGGCTTGTTGATCGAGACACCTCTCAGGCCAATATACGAACCCTGGACCCGAGCAAGATACTTCTGGGATCGAGAGCGGATGGTGAAGATATATGGGGAGCAACGGTAGGTGTAATGCTTTTTGGAATGTTGATGTTTAATAGTAGATGATCATGTCTGAAATGGATATGGCTTTCAAGTCGTTGGAGCCACCTCAGGGAGCAAGAAAACTTCGGACCGGTAATCAAGGTGCCAAAGAAATATTATTCTGAAGGCTCATTAATGTATACTGAAGTTGATTTTGCATCAATCTATGTCAGATTTACCCTAAGTCTCCTCGTCCCTTGGGATAAACGTGAAAGACTGAGGCGGAACAGAGACCACAGCCACTTCCCATAAAGCCCTTCCAGGAACATCGTGGACAATGTTGATCCACGGAAACGGCTTCATTTTAGCCTTCGCTTCCTCCCATTTTCTTATCCCCAATAGCTCTGAAGCCTCGCGAATTCCACCCAAGACAAGTGTATCGCAATTCCCATTCGTCAACGAAAGCCCATACACCAACACTACCCAGAACCACAAAGGCCGATACTCTTCTCCCCTGTCCAGTAGTGCACGGCTCTCGATGTGCTCCTTAAGCAGCTTGTGTAAGAGTTTACAGTGCACACTCTTGAGATGACTCGCAGACCATGTGACGGTAACCAAGAACGCCAGCAAGGCAAGCTGCCACACATCATCCATCAGATCTTGTGGCCTCATACCACCCAGTGGCGCAAAGTCGACCAGCCTCTGCCACATCGAGATAAGCACATCCTGGTACTGCAGACCCGACATCTTCGCCTTTCCGGGTCTTCGGCACAGCGCCAGCAGTTCACGTGTGACCTGCCGCAACAATTCACTCGTCTGGTTCAGCGGATACGTCAGATTTCGTGCTGACATCGGTCCTGCCGCTTCTGCTGTGAGTCCCGCGTTACCGAAGCGTGTGCGTGTGCCCTGAGCGACGGCGAGTTCAATGTCTGTTCGGCAGATCTTGTGGAGGAGTGCGCGATTGCACTCGCGTATGTCGGAGATGCCGCCGGGCCGGAAGGTGAGGATATTATCAAGACCTTGGAGGTGCATAGCACTCGCAGTGAGGTTTTGGGTTATGTTTGAGTGGATTGCCAGAGATATTATTATAGCGATATTGGAGTCCTTTTGAGCGGCGGATGGTTGGGAGAGGCGCGGGTTCATGAGACGAAGGGCTTGAGAGAAGTGACAAGTTGCTTCGATACTTTCTACACTGGGAGTTGGGATGTTCCGTAGGACGTTGAGATACGTCGCTGCCATGGCGAGAAGACAGTGCAGGCCTGCAGCTACGGTCAGTGGTAAACACGCGAAAGGGGAGAACGATGAAGTTACAGGCTTGGTCTGCTACCATGTACCTGAACCATGGTGAGCCAATCTCATTTGTAGGTCTACAGAAGGTGTACGGGTATATGATGTTGCAGATCGCAGTATGGACTGGAGGTGGTTAGTGAGCTATTGTTGGAGAGCTAAGACAAGATAAACTGACATTCGTAGACATAGTATCGCATCGACGGGGTGAACTGAATCGGGAATGAGAAGTACGTATACTCTTTTCCCGAGTATGGATTGTTGATAGAGTATGCAGTGTCTGTATCTGCGATTTCTGGGAACAACAAGGCATTGTCAACAGTATCGACAGCACCATCGAGGCTCTTCCTTCTTTCCTCTACGCTAACATCCCTCTTAGATAGGTCTGGGCTCTTGTGTAAGTCATTCAATTGAGGTGCAGCATGCCTCTTCCCACGACCTTGTATTGTTCGGCCAAGATTCTTGCCCTTCATAACATGACTTCGTATCGCCTTGCGGGCACCAGGCTTTTGGGTAGAATCATTGTCGATGAACTGGAACTTCATCGTCACGTGAGAACATCACGGTTATTGTATATAGGATTCGTTTCAATCTCTTAGGGTGAAATGCGATGAGAAGTTGTGAAGACATTGGACATGGAGGTGAGATTACGTCGTTGCGGGTAAACTCCGTAAACCCCGAGAGGGGGCCAAGGTCATGCTGGTCAACATCCATCCCAGTTATGTTGAGGCCTCACACCCTGCGTAAGTAACAGTGAATAAGGTATTACACAAGAGTTTTTCTTTATTTTTTCTCGTACTAGTCATGTCTAAGCATAACATAAACCATTCCATTCACACAGACCTTCCTCTGTCTACCAAAAGCTTCTGTGGCGCTGGAAGGCTAGCATCCCAAGTCTGTTTACTTACGCTTGGAAAGGGGCTGGCCATCCCTGATCTTGCGCTCGCCGTACTTGGCGATGCGGATGGCATTGACGTTGATAAAGCCAGTCGTGTCCTCGACACTCCAGTCCATGTCAAGAGTGTCCTGCATTCTTATATTAGCTCTGATCCGAAGCGGTCTTCTTCAAGTACTCACCATGCTGCTCTCTTCTTCGCTGTAGAGGTTGGATGTCTCGCTGGAGCGGCCAACGATGATGACGTTGCCCTTGTAAGCCAGAGCTTCGACCTTGCCGTCAACCTGCTTCTGGCTGAAAGCGATCGCGTTCTGAACGAACTCCCGCTCAGGAGTAAAGTACATTCCCTGAAAAAGATGTCAGTAAGGTTAAATCCGACAGAGCTTGAAGATAAGGGGCTACGAACGTTGTAGATACATTGCGCCCAGTCATCCGAGAGACGGTCGCGAATGATTCGGACCTTGCTGTCCATCACGAGACCCTGAGAAATCGTTAACTAACTGGAGTCCTATACTTATTAAAGATAGAGTGTTTGGTTTGGTTCAGGCTGAGGTGACTCTTGACTCCCTTGATTGGCATTGTATTGCAATGGGCAATGTCACAAGCCCAGAGCACTGCTCAAGACTGCCACACCAAGGCCAGACTGCAGAAGCCATGGACCTCAGCCCCTGAGGTCCAGCTGCTTTGGCCAGTAGCCTGAGCCCCTTCGTTTTTCGGGGGCTCTTGAGGCAGCTCCCCCTTCTAACTGCAAGAGGGTTTCGGCCCAAGAGACGAGTCTGGAATCCCATCAAGGGATATCAAGCACCGCAGCATGAGCCAACCCAGTTCTCAAAGACTTGACAACTTACCTCAAGGTTCTGATGCAGCTTGCGCAAGATAGTGAGACCAGGGGTATCTGAATATAATGTTAGAACATCCTGCCAAAGTGCATAGGTGAGAGCGGAACAGGTGTCGCCTGCGACGGAGCCATGATCTGCGTCGCTAGCAAGACATCGACAATGCATCCGGAAAAAGATGTTTCCAAACAACAACGGATAGAAATGCGAGGAAATGAAGGCGACTGACCGTAGCAACCACGAGATTTTAATCCTGAAATAAAATATTAGCAATCGGGTGCTGAGGGTAAAGTTCCCTGAGAGTTGGCTTACCGATGAACCTCGACTCGACGATGTCCTCGCGTCCAATACCTGGTACTACGTCAGTACTCGCTTAAAAGCCCTTCGGTTTGCAGTCCTACCGTTGGCACGGCCCAACTCGTTGGCCTCCTTGAAGATCTCCAGGGAACCAGTAACGGTCTTGCCATCAACTTCAAGCTTAACGGGAACACCCTCAGCAAAGTGGACGGTGAAGCGAGTAGGCTTGTCAGGAGCGTCCAGGGGATCTTCGGAGAGGGATTAGCACAAAATTTAGAAGTGTGTAGGCTGAATCATCTTACCAACTGTGCGCTTCCACATGTCCTTCGGGGGCTCCTTGTCTGTTTGCTCGAGAATCTAGCAAGTTCAGTGTCAACAAAGCGTGAAGAGGCGTTTTCCCGTCGGAGGACTTACACCGGCCTCATATGAGCAGTGCTATCGATCTATAGTCAGTATTGTGAAAGCAATGGGACCTTTCATACATACGATGATGTTGTCGTCCATAGACCAGGGGGCCTTGGGAGTGGAGCTGACGGGGATCTTCTGCTCCTCGGCGAACTTGAGAAGATCGGCACGTCCCCTACGGAACGATTAGCTTGAACATGCAGTATTGAACGCAAAAAGAGGCTTACTGGAATCGGTTGAAGAACGCAGGGATGCGCCAGGGGGCCAGGACCTTCATCTTAGGGTCACAGGCCTTCCATGCCAGCTCGAAGCGGACTTGGCTAGAAGAAGGAAGTTAGTATGGTGCAAGAGCGACAGAGGGCGACAACGTGTGTGTCGCGATCATGATCAGGACTTACTCATTGCCCTTACCGGTGCCTAGGGTTAGAGTTACAGGTTAGCGAATGGATCGAACACTAAGGAGACCAGTTGGACCACGACGACTTACATCCATGGCTGAGGATGGTACAGTTGTTATCCTTTGCAACTTGCACCATTGCCCTGGCCAATACGGGCCGGGCCAGACTTGTGCCGAGAAGGTCTTTAGGGCATTAGTGATGTCATCAAGAAGCGTCCGAGGTGAACGGTCTTACATTGTCCTTCATAGATAGCGTTGCCTGGTGGATTCCGTTAGTAAACCCGCTGCACTACCACAAACAGCCTATGAAGACTTACACTGGATGGCGGGCCACACCAAGTCGTCAATCAGCTCCTGCTGGACGTTCTCGATGATCATCTTCTCAGCACCGAGCTTCAGAGCCTTGGCCTTGACGGCATCGAAGTCTTCCTCCTGACCGCAGTCTCCGAGGAAACACACGACCTCATAGCCTTGAAGGACGAGCCACCTAAGAGTCATTGGTCAGCTCCTGTTGAACAATCCCACATGTTCGATGACTGTCGTCTCCACGTCAGGCTCGAAGTCTTGACAGCGTCGAAGTCTTCTCCTTGCCGCAATTCGCAAAGCAAAACATGGGGGCGCAGTACTTGAGAATAGTGGAAGTATCCAGGCCTGTCAATTAGTCAGAATCTCAGATGTTGATATCGCTTCTGGAGCTCTCAACTCACCGCCAGAGTAGGCACTGGACAAGGGTTAGTTAGCTATCTTGCTCGAACCAATTGAGTTGAGGGGCAATTGACTTACAGGCAAACACGTTCGGGAGCCATGATGAATGTTGTTCAAAGTTGTGACTGATAGATCTATCTCGACAAAATGTTGTTATCACGCGAGTGTCGAGCTGTCGAAGTTTTTTGGCTGCAGCTCCGAAGACGGCCAAAGCGAATCACCCCGCAATATTTGGTGGGGCAATGCCCTCTTCTGTTGGGTCACAAATTCACCCGCACGAAATGAGGTTGACAGAAATGAGGGGATGCAGTAAGGCGGGATACTGACCCATATATTTCTATCAACATATACCTCTATCTTCCTATCGGTGCCCAAATCTTGCCTGCTTATCTCATCTTTGATGCATTGGTCAGTGAAAAGCGCACGTGACTCACCTGATCCCCGCTTGAATTGTTACTCCATACTGAGAGATAAGGACCTTTTTGGTATCAAGCTGGCTAAGGTAAGAGCCTCGCTTGCTAACAAGTGAGGTCGTGGTCGCGATCGTGGCCGACATATCACGTGTCTATGTGGCTTCAGGGTAGGCAGAAGTATTACAGGTAGACAAAACAGCTACTCCCAGGCGATGGCATTTACCCAGTGATCAAGACAGAGACCAGCAGTGTCTTCCACTCTCAGAGGCAGATCTAACACAACTCAACTTCTCAAAGCTTCGTTTCAGTTCATCTGTCTATCGCGAGCGGTGATGTAAATGCCCTGAAGTCTCTCTCCAGGGAGATCATGCCATGGAAAGGCTCCAATAGCCACCAACGATAAGTGGTGATCCTCAGCAAATATCAAGAAGAAAGCTTCACCAAGACTATCCTTTCCACCTCAACCAAATGCATTGCACCAGCTATTATCCGTTATCTCGGTCGAGCAAGACATCGATGAGGCGCTCGGTCGTCAAGCTGATGAAGGTGATCTCAAAGCTGACAACGATAGCAATGTCGATGATAGCAATGTTTGTAAGGCACGAATTGTCGGGGGTAATTATGGAGGTAGGTATTCGTAACCTTTGATAATATGCCAAGTTTCAGCTATCAACAAGAACAATAGAATCCCAGCAAAAGAGCATTTCAAAAGCCATCAGGAACAGAAAGGAAACCAGTCAAAGAAATCGAGGCAGACTGGGTAGTTATACGAGTCTCAGTGATTCCTTCAGCCCGTAGTCTCGACAACATCCTCGGTCCCAGATCTCTGGTCACCCGAGAAGCAACACAACACTCAGCCGCAACGATATAAAGACAACCGCTCTTCCTCTTGCGAGCTCTAATATGTAACTTGAAATTTATCGAGCCTTTCAGTAATGCCTTCTTTAGTCTCGCATATCAAATGGTCCTGGTGTTAAGTAAATTTCATCACTAGATGATCGAAGGTGGCAAACACTCGATGCAGACCCTCGTGACTTCTTTTCTGTCTGAATCACTCGTCTGAGCACCCGATCCATTATTAGACATATGAAAACCTTGACAGATGCCCCATGAACTCATAGATAAGCAGCACTATGGCTCACTTCGGGGTTTCAGCTTCTTGTCATGTTGTCTTGATTCTTCCACTTCACGCAAGGCAAGACCAGCCGAGGTGAATCAAAGAAGTTTTACCAACTTGTGTCTAATCTGGATTCAATCATCCAAGCTGATTGTTCAGTCCCAATTCTGCTCCCGTAATGCAGTTATTGCCAGCTGTTGGTGGTCATCTGAAAGCACCTTCAAGGCTTTACTGGAGGCGAGGCCGCCAAGATTAGAGGTCCAGACCGAGACAGATGGTGTGAAAGGCTCAGCCCTGCTCCAAAAATTGTTTTGAAAATGAAATAGGAGATTGATTTGCCTCCATGATCCAATGAATCGACCGATTGTGGCTTCTTGTGCTGGATTCTTGGTAGAAACATCTGAGCCGAATAACCAGCGAGCACCTCGGCCCTTGGTTATGCACAGTTATGGTCAGTAAAGGGGTATTCGAAGTGATCTGCAAGCTGGATCTTGTCATGCAGTCCAAGCGTGCCCCAGAATTCCCCAGATCCCCCCAACAGACATCCTGGGGTTGGGTTGTTCCACTGCGCCAGCCGTGAAAGATAGCCAACCAAAACAAGATACAATCATTCTTCAGGTTCAATATCGTTTCATTAATGGCTTAAGCCATCGGAAGCCAACTTCCTTTACGGTAATATCTCTAGTTTATCTTCGGAGCTTCACCGAGGAGCAGATCAGAACCATGATGGTGTAGTGAAAACATGAGAGCCGAATAAATCCGAGGAACAACGATATCAAGTCTGTCATTTGCGATATAGCTAGGCACTATGAAGCCATAGACTAGCAACAAACAAAAGGACAAGTTTAGCCGCGCAGGGCTTGCACTAATACAAGGCAACCATGATCCCAGCTGAAACTGGGGTAATGAGACGATGAACGTGGGGAAGTTCGAGGAGGAGGAGATTTGAGTCTGGACATTGATGCCCGAAGTGGTGTGTAACTTACAGGACTCAGTCCCGATGAGAGTCGGCAACAAGCCCGGGGATGCTGGCGCAATGAGAGGGTAGGTCAATTAGCAAATTTTGCAACAATATTGAGATTACTGAGTGAGGAAAAATTCTCCGTGCTATTATCCCCGCTCCCGAATCTAGATTACTAGACAGGTTAGGGTGGAGGTCGAGATTCCAAGTTTATTGTCTTGGCTAAGCCATACGGATAGCTCGGATTACGAAGGAAAGCCAAGAGTTGGAGTTGCTATAGGGTATTGGTGATATCGTTCGAGATAAACAGCATCGTGAGTGTCAAGCAAGGTTGATACGAACCCAACAGGACGGAATGGCACATTCACGTTCGTAATCTGCAGATACCACATGCAAAAAACGTGGGCATAGATAGCGCTGACGATTACGGGCGCATATGATGAACGATGCATAAGATCATCCTCGACGTTGAACCCCAACGAAACGATGCAACAAGAACAAGCGACGTGGCTGTGATGCTGCATAGAGTATGTGCGCCATCCGGCTGTCCGAAGACGCAAACGTATCACAAACAGAACAAGTAAAAGAAGGATCGAAGACATTCCGCCAAGAGCTCAACGCACAAGACGAAAGGCCCGTTGATAACGACGTCAAATAGCATGTGGTATGTGACGATGTGCGGAACAGCCAATGGCGAACAGTGCGGAATGATCTGACCTCACAAAGCAAAGATAGCACCAAGAAAAAGTTTGAAGATGGAGGGGGGCTATGAAACGTGGTTTTGCAGGCATCTCATCAGGGGAATGTTGACCAGTGATAGGTTGGCCAATTGGTGGTGTGAAGCAAAGAGATGGTGCCATACGCTCTCATTCTTTGTATCTTGGGGGCAGTTGTTACGAATTGGGGGGGACAGGGAGTCATGGAGAGAAAAAAGGCTGAAGAGCCAAGACTCAGGAAAAGTCAGATTTAGGCAAATGGCATGAGGAGAGGAAATGCCCCAATCCTAAAAAGGTCATGTTCTCCGGGTGGCAGTGGCAGATGCTGGGGTAAAGCCTGAGAGAGTGAGTTGAGAGTGCGGAGTAGTGGAGACGGAGGACAATACCGAAGGGGTGAGATTTTAAGATGACAAGAGAGCAGATGCTGAGAGATGAGATGTAGATTCTGTCGGTACTTGAGTCATCTCAGACCATGTATCCACAAACATGGCATCATATGAGAAAGTAATGATTAGAAGACAATGACAAAACAAGGTTCTCATCCGTGGATATCTACCGAGTCCACTTCTCTAACTAACTTGACTTGTTCCCTTAGGACAAAGAACGGCGTGGAGGATCAGTGGAGAACTGCCGTCAAGCTTATCTTTTACCTTAAGCTGCCTAAGTTATGAGGAGAACCCCAATGCCATGTGATGAGAAAAGAGATTGTGTGTCTGGCTTGCCTTGGAGGAGTCTCCGCTTACGCTCAACAAAAGCCAGAAGCGCGCATCCGGTATCTTAGCCGTGAAGCCATATCCCTGCAGGCACTAAGCAGGGGCCACCCTCCATCTCCTTTTGTCTGTTCCATGTTTTTGGGGAACTCATTCGTGTACGTAACGAGAGGTGTTGTTTTCTCCAAAGTTAAGGGGGGGATTAAGCGGTAAGAGGAGAGGAGAGAGTGTGAGTAACTTGGAGAAAGTTGCAGCCTTGTCGCTTTAGCCGAGGGTATAAATGTTCCGGACGTGCGGAGCTTAAGTGCACTAAGAGTCTCCAAATCGATGGAAGCATAGAATGGAAGCATCAGATCTGTCACTACGTATCGAGTAAACACAGAAGATGAGATTTAATCTGAAGCTGTCAAAATGCAACCCCGTTCTTTCCCGTACGAACAGGCTTCCCCAGAATCTTCATCTTGCTTTTCCCCGGAATCTCTTCTTCATCTCCATATTGCCCCCGGATTTTCTATGTTAGATGGAGCCCAGCTCGGGAGTCGACCGGTCGATGGAGACCGAAAGTGAGCTGTTGGGTGCTGCCAGTGAGACAAAAGACAGCAGCGGAGGGCCCTGAAAAGAGACGAGAGTGGCCCACTGGACGCCCAGCGCGGGAATCAGCCCGGATCCTGTAAGCAGCCTAAAACAGTCGAGTTTTGGGTGGGTAATTCCCCCGCAAAATTGGTCCGGCACTACAGCCCCCAGCACATCTGGGGTCATTCATTCGCACCAACCAACAGAGCCAAAGGAGGCCACTAAATAACATTAACATTAACCTGCAACTTATGCTTCTTCCCACACGGAATTTCCCCTCTCGTATCAACGCTATCTCTCGCTCACACACGCACTTCCTTCTTTTCCCCTCACCGATCTCACGCCGCGCGTATTTGCCATGTGGTGGCGTCCCAAGCGCATTTCACCTTTTGTCCCAGTCTCTTCCTTCTTCAAGACAAGATCATCCCTACAGACTCACACTAGATCCAAAAGAGTGAGCTTCCATTGATCCGATATGAGCTACGGCTGTCAAGATAGCCGAAGCCGTTGAAGCAAGCCCCCCGAGGAAGTAAAGTGAAGCAATGTAGATGAGGCTCTTTTCTTCTCGAAGCCACGAGATCTGGCGAATCTGCTGGGCATTTTCTAGGCACTTGACTTGGCAGATACGTGATGAAACCTCGTGCCTGATAAGATGAACGTACTACGCTGTGATGCTATGCTAATTTACTACTACGTTCGGCGTATGTTTGCCTTATCTTGGATATTATGATGCATACACGTGGAAATATGCAGACTTGATAACTATGCCTCACGTAGTGGATGCCTTGCCATGTGTCTTGATGCATCCAATACTGCCTGCAACTGCACCATCAGGGCCCGTCGGGACGGACGGCAAATTATCATCTCACACATCTCGGACACAACGACAGCCTGCTTTTCTCGGGGTCCGTGGGTGACGCACGGTTACAGTACAAGGTGTCAGTGTCAGTGTCAGTGTTAGTGTTAGTGGTAGGTAGATTGGCATTCCAGTGAATGACATACGGTAGGGCCATCATGGTACGATGTTGTTAATGGAGGTCGCCCACGAGACACAAGCAGTCTAGACAGGGTTGTTCAACAGATCACCAAGCAAGGGATGGCGATGTTTCTGTGCTAGCATTGGCATATCCAAGTCCGACTGAGCAATACGCCATACCGTTGCATGCCCCCGAAATAAATTGGGAGCAGGGATTTGTCCCATTGCATTCTACGTCTGGCGGCGTAGTTCTCTCCCTGCAACTGTCGGGGTTGCAACATCTCTCCAGTACCGACTTGGCATACATGAGAAATCTGTGTCAAGCTTTTTTGTCACGCTTGGCTGATGGCTTGGGAACCATCACACAAGATCGGCAGAGACCATATCTCTTGTTCACTTGGCGCTCATCGTACAATGAAACAATTCAGTGTTCACCCAACCAACCGGTCCATCCTTGTAAGAGAAAAAAAGAGGCCACCCCGAGTATTCTCAGTCGAGACTCTTTCTGTCCTCATTCACTTTCCCTCTTCCCTGGTCAGCAGGGCCTAGACAAAATGTGGGCGTTCTTCCTTGGCATTACAGTAGACACATGTTTCTTTGGGGGTCCGGCGATTGGTCTCCGAGCGGGAGACAAGACAGCAGAGAAGACAGACAACATGGGGTAAAATACGTACAGTACCAGTGTAAGCCAAGATAACATGGGGTAAAAAAACAAAGGTGTGAGTGGAGTTTTCTCCCTTAAGTTTAGTTGTTGGTCGACCCCTGTAAAGATTGGAGTTGGAGGTGTTGGCCAGTCGCATCTGGGCCTTTTGAGATTGGGCAGCACACTCTATCTCTCTCTTCCACACCTTGTAGGCCACTCTAAAATAACCCTTGCTTAGTTGCCGTTCGTGCGGAAAGTGGATTTTATACGACGGAGGCTTTTTCGAAAATGGGACTGGGCTTGCTTACAAGGGCCCATACCTTGACAGTCGCCAGATCAATACTCGGGGTGTCTACAACGAAACTGCCACTGGGGTACGGTAGGTAAAGTTGTATCATGGACGGCCACTGTCTGTTCTGTCCCTCTCTTATTCACTCTGGTATAAAGAGCGGGTTCTTCCCCAGACTATTTCCCCAGTTCTTGTTCTTGTTCTTCAGATCAGAAGCATCCTCTCATCTCCTTCTCTGAGGACAGACAAACAACTCTCACTTGATCCCTTTCTCTTCCCATCATCCCAAGTCAAGAGAAGTCACAATGCTTCACCAACACGACGACAAGGTGACCTCTGGTCAGGTTGACAGCTCATCAACCGAAAAGGTCGACTATGAGAAGGCCGTTTCCTTCCACGAGGATGCCTCCCAGGAGGTCTTCGATGAGCCTGCCACTAAGCGTCTCCTCCGCAAGATGGACGTCAAGCTTCTTCCCTTCCTGGCTCTTCTCTACCTCCTTTCTTTCCTCGATCGTACCAACATCGGTAATGCTAAGCTCGCTGGCCTCGAGGAGGCCCTGGGCATGACTGGCAAGTGGGATTACAACGTGAGTGCAACATCGACTTTTACCAATCTGCCGGAATATGCAAGGTACTAACATGCATCTTAGATCGCTGTCGCTGTCTTTTTCCCCTTCTACGTCGCAGCCGAGATCCCTTCCAACATGGCCATGAAGCGCTTCCGTCCCTCCATCTGGATTCCCAGCATCATGATCGCCTGGGCCATCGTCACAACTCTTATGGGTATCACCAAGAACTTTGGTGGTTTCCTCGCAACTCGCATGGCTCTCGGTCTCGCTGAGGGTGGTCTCTTCCCCGGTATCACTTACTACATCACTCTCTGGTATAAGCGACACGAGTGCGGTCTCCGCATGGCTGTTTTCTTCTCTGCCGCTACTGCTGCTGGTGCTTTCGGTGGCCTCTTTGCTCGTGGTGTCATGGAGATGAATGGGCTCGGTGGTCTTGATGGCTGGGCCTGGATCTTCATCATCGAGGGTCTCATCACTTTCGTCTTTGCTATCATGGCTTTCTTTGTCATGCATGATTACCCCGACACTGCCAAGTTCCTCAACGACTCTGAGCGCAAGGAGGTTCTCCGACGTCTCGAGGAGGATCGATCTGTTCTCTCTGATGCCTTCAACATGAAGTTCGCCAAGGATGCTCTCAAGGACTGGAAGATCTGGGTTCACATGATGATCACCATCGGAATCTACACTCCTCTCTACTCCATCTCCATCTTCCTTCCCACCATCGTCAAGGGTCTCGGCTACACCAACGAGATGGCTCAGCTCATGACTGTTCCTCCCTACGTCGTCGCCTGCCTCTTCACCATCGGTGGTGGTTTCGCTGCTGATAGACACGGCCAGCGTGGTATCTACATGATCTTCTTCTGTGTTGTCGCGTAAGTATTTCTCCAACCTGCCAAGATTCTAGAATGGGAGATCTTCCCGACTTGGCACATTCACAACAACTCATTTACTGACATTTCTCTTAGTATCATTGGTTTCATCATCCTTGCTACTGTCGAATCTCACGGTGCCAAGTACTTCGCCGCTTTCCTCATCACCTGCGGTATCTACCCCAACGTTCCCCAAGGTGTCGCCTGGAACGGCAACAACATTGGTGGTTCTCTCAAGCGTGGTGTTGGTATTGCCATGCACGTCGGCTTCGTAAGTTTTACCCCAATGACTCAGAAATATCCAGCCACAGTTTCACTAACATCTCATCAACAGGGTAACCTTGGTGGTGCCGTCTCTGGCTTCGTCTACCGCAAGGATGATGCTCCCAACTACCGCTCCGGTCACTGGACTCTGGTCGCCACTACTACCATGAGCTGCATTCTCAGCATCCTCATGACTATTTACCTCCGACGCGAGAACGCTCGCCGTGACCAGACTCACAAGGCTCCTCATGAGTACACCCGCGCTGAGAAGGAGTTGGAGCAGGACTCCGGCGACAACGCCACCTTCTTCCGATACACCGTCTAAGCGGTGGATATTGGACGCGATGCCTTGCAGAACATCTTACAGGGCATTGCACGAGTTTGTATATGAGCGTTTGGTCTAGCGAAAAGGATTATTACGATTGGACGGAGTAAAAAGGAAGCACTTTTGCATGGATATAAGACCTATACATTTTGACGCATGTAATGAATTGAACCTCTAATGACATGAGGTATTCCACAACTGCGGTCTCTCTCGCTCTCACCTGTGACCATTTGCCATTCTCACCATTCACCTGTCAGGTGAAACAGTCAATAAGCCAAACAATCAACATCCCTGACCACCAACAAAATGAAAGACCTATCGGAAGCCAGAACACATGCTACAGTGAGGATGCACAGGGCTCAAAACACGGCTGACAGTGGAGGATGTCACCGACCGAAATAGTCAATAGACGCTGGAAAATCTACCGCAGGGGACCTTTTGCTCAGTCTAGGCCTGCACGGGCAGCAGGGATATTCATAGATGAAGATCTACCAACCCCAGTCTCAGGAATGATGCCGTCTTATCCGTAAGGTAAATGTGAAGTAAGATTTTGGATAATCATGCAAGACACGTCGCAGGTTCTGGTCCTGATCAGTTGGGTACGCGTATTTCCATGTGAATTGTTCTCATTCCTTTTGGTGATCGACCGGCTGTATCTCCACATATCATAAGCTTAACTTGAACAATAAACAACTCTACCGAGGCATGACAGAGTCATTTTATTCGTATTTCATGTGTTTTTCCATCTTTTCAGCTCACGCAGTTATCCGTAGGGTCGTATTGCGCCAGCCAGCCAGCATCTCACTGCATGGGGCTGTTTTTGTAACACAGGTGTTTTTATCCAGGCTGTCGGAGGATCATTCCGATGTCGATCATTTAAGTATGGCGTTTTCTTTTTTTGCAAAATTATCGTAGTAGCTGATTTTATTGTATCCGGGTAATTTGCTTTGTAACACAAGGGTTTCTAATCTTAACTGTGCCTTTTCTTCAGGGCAAACTGGCAACAGGCTTCAGATCCTTATCCTCAGGTATTTCCAGGTGAGGATAAACTCCCGAGAGTTTAAATATGCGTCACATCAAAGACTGGCGCTAATAGAATATGACTGCATTTAACCGGAGAGTTTAAGTTAGTAACGCCGATAACGACGGAATGTGGGATTTCCATAAGCGACGTCTCCAATTCTGAATGACTCCCCCAAATCACACACTGAATCTCCAATTTGTGGTGATATCGGTGCCGAGTGTTCCACTTTTCCTGCTGCAAAGACATCGTACTCGGGGAGAGGTAATGAATGGCTGCAGTGTCGATACGCACAACATGGCAATTATTTTACAGCCGCGATTTGCGATCGAAGCTTGTGGACAGTCACTTACGCTCAGACAAAGCCTAAGATCTGCAAGTGATCTCCAGCTCCACGGCATGGGTATCGCATGGCACTGAGTCACGAAGCGAAAACGATAGGGCATGCAGAGAGATTAAACAGCAGGGTGTCAAAAATATCTAGTCTAAAGGTTCACTAAGGCTATACTAAACTTACCTCAGTCTTTTCGTCGCTTTAGGATGGAGGCCTTGAGTTTTCTTGTGTCTCTGGGACAACTTGGGCAAAATTACAGTAAGTATTATGGCTAAATTGACTAATTATGTCGCACGAATGCGCTAGAATGAATTAAATCCCTAGGCTCAGTTGGTGCAAGCAGCAGCGCCCTTGCTCGTCTTGGTAGCCCAGTTCGTCTTTGTCGACTTGACCACGGAAGTGGTAACCTTGGACACGGTGCTTCGCTCCGTGACAGTGCTGGAAGGCTGCAGGGTAGTCTTCACCGTAGCCCAGCTTGTGACAGTCTGCTGGTCCAGGGTGACAGTGGAGGTCTTCTTGACGGTGTTGGTCAAAGTAACCTTGACAGTTCCTGCGGCCAGAGTCTGAGTAAGAGTCTTGTAGACTGTGACTGTGTTTGCGGGGAGAGTGGTGGTCTTCTTCTCAGTCACGACAGATGTGGCGTCGACGACGACTGTGGTGGTATCGGCCTTGAGAGTAGTAGTCTTGCCTGACTCCTTGGTGATGACCTCGGTAGTTGTAGAAGTAGATCCTGCAATAGTAACAGTGGCGAAACGCGTGGTAACAGATGTAGACACCTCCACAACCGTCACGGGTTTCAAGGTGCTCGTCTTTCCAACCGTCTTGGTGGTGATCAATTCCGTTGTAGTTGTGCTACCAGGGACAGTGACGGTCGAGGTCTTGACGTTGGTGGTGTAGGTTGAGACCACGGTGACAGTGACTGTTCGGAGAGCCTCGGCGCGAGCCTCAAGATTGATGGAGCCAAGATCCAGATCGCGGCGGGTAAGGCCAGAAGAAAGATCGAAAGCAGGATTGCCGAAGACAATAGCAGCTCGGGGCTTGAGAACCGGTGCGGCGCCGAGATCACGCTTGTCCTGGGTTGGGATACACTTGAGTGTTGTGGTCTTAGAGACAGTCTTGACAGAAGTTGTCACGACAGTAGACACAACAGTGGTAGCCTTCAAGGATGTAGTAGTAGTACCGCCAGTGCCAATAGTGGTAGTGGTAGTGCTCTTGACAGTGACAGCCTTGGGGCTTGAAGTCCTGGTAGCAAAGACAGTTGTGAAGTCGGTCTCCTCCTGAGTCACTGACTTGGGAGTAACTGTGACTGCAGTAGTAGATACAGTCGTAGTGACAGCTTTGGCAGAAGTTGTGATCCAGGAAGTGACAGTCGCGGCAACCACGTTGGTTGAAGTCTTGGTAACGTCAGCAGGAGTGACAGTCTTGCCAACATCCACGACATCAGTCGACTTTACAGTGACCACATTGTCACCTTGAGTGATCTGCTGAGTCTGAGTGGTTGTGCTCTTCTCAGTGTTGGTCTTGGTAGTAGGATCAGGCGTGATAGTGGTTCCGATATCGAGAGTAGAAGTAGACTTCTCTGTAACGGTCACATCGGCTCCGGTGGTGGTGATCAAAGCTGTCTGAGACGTTGTCACAGTCTGCGTAGTGTAGACAGTTGTAGAGCTGTATGTCTGAGTAGCAGCGATGCCCGCATCGAAAGGTGTCGCGTCAACGAGGGTCATGTTGATCCAAGCCGTAGAAGTGAAGAAAGTGCCCAACTCAAACTGTGCAACGTCTTCACCAGAGAGTTGCTTGGCGAAAGAAGCACGCTGGCTAGTGGAAGATCCAGGACCAGAGTTGTCGAACTCTCCAAAGATGACGTTGGCTGTTCGGGGATCAGCCTTGGTCCAGGCTTGCCAACCTGCAGCAGCGATGCAAGAACCCAGCTCAGACTCGATGTAGGCAACGCGGGCATATTGATCCCAAGGTCGACCGAGGTAGATACTGGAGTAAGAAGCGCCACCAGCAGGGGAGACTGTGCACTGGTCGAAAGCAAAGCCCCACGGTCCGCTGTTGGTCCCCTTCTTGTTCGCAGTCAAGGCGATGCCGTCTCTGTTGGGAGAAATGGTAGACTTGAGGAAGTATCCAGCTCCAGATCCCCAAATCATATCGATGCTTCCTGAGAACACAGAGTTGTATGCGAAAAGATTACCGTTGATGAGCAGGGCATCTTGGTTACCAGATACCTGGCAGCCATAGAGCGAGGCAAACTTGCTGCTCTTGACTGCGAAACCAAGACTAGCGTAGCTGCGCATTTGTTAGTGGGTGTGCAGTTCCTATGAGCGATTGAGACTTACTTGGCAGTAGTGCCAAAGGTGTTGGCAAAGTTGATGTTGACAGCCTGGAAGTAGTTACCAGTGGCGTAGAAGGTAGCCGAGTCGGAGTTGGATGCTTCAGCCTGAGTGTCAATGCCCTTATCGTATGTGATAGTGACCTGGTTCTTGGAGTTATCTTCAGGAGAATCAGAGTAACCGATGAAGAATGTGGTTCCAGGTCGGCTGAGGACGATCTGTTCCTTATACGTGCCAGGATAGATGAAGACAGTGGGGGTGACCTTGGTAGAAAGAGGCAGAGCATCGATGGCAGCCTGGATGGTATCATAAGTCGTGACTCCATCGATAGGATCCTTGGATACAATGTAGGCGCCGGCTGGAGGGGTCTTTCCACTGTAGGGAGCAGTAGGAACAGGGGTGGGTGTGACAGTGCTGGGCTGAGGCGTTGTGATGGAGTCCCAGTAGGTCATGTCAATCCAGTCAGTGCTGTCCATAACCGACTCAAGAGAGTAAGTATCCGATGTCAGAAGTGTAGCAAACCCAAATGCCTCTCGGGCTGCCGTGTTCTTCTCCCAGCTTCCGGGACCATCGTTGTTATACTCAGCAAAAGTGATATGATCAGTGCGAGGATCGGTTGTAGACCAGACCTTCCAACCAGCGGGCTGAATGATGCTGTCCAAGTAACTGTTCTTGATGACCACAAGAGCGTATGCGCTGTATGGTCGGCCAAGATAGACCTGTCCCTGGAGGTCCACGGTAGCTGAAGAAGCTTCAGTGAAAAGACACTGGTCAAAGATGTAACCTCCAATCGCACTTGCGCTACTGCGGCTCTGTGCTGTGATAGCTGACTTTGCACGCTTGGCAGCCAGTGTACAACCCTTGAAGTAGGCCTTGCTGTATCCCCAGACTAAAAGTTATTGTCAGCATGAACAGAAAGAGAATGGAAGAACAATAATCACCAAAATCTATGGCACCCTCGATGTATGTGCTCTCATAGTACTGGTAACCATTTGTCGCGCCGTTAAGAAGAGTGTCCTGCCAGCCGATGAAGGAGCAGCCATAGAAACCGATGTCGTTTCCGTAGATACTAGCAGCGAGAGTGACATAGCTGGGTGTCGCACCATCCAAGTTATCAGAGTTGACGAATTTGACGTTGTAAAAGGCGATCTTAGTGCTGGCCGTCGCGATAGTAGCTGTATCCGCGTTACTGCGACCAGCAGGGATGGTACCAGCAACCGAGAGGCCCTTGGCTTGGGTGATGGTGACCTGGTTGCTAGCATAGGTCTTTCCTGGGTCGCTCTCAGTGTATCCGATGATAGTAACAGGTCCTGGTCGGTTGATTGCAGGGACCTGCTCCTCATATGTTCCGGCATAGATGAAGATGGTTTGAGGTGTCGAGTCCTCGGGGAGACTCTTGAGAGCATCGGTGAGAGTGGAGTAAGATCCCGACTTTTCCCCGCCTACGGACACAGTGACAGCGCCCTTAGGAGGAGTGGTACCGTCTGAAGGATGCACCGGCCAAGTGTCGTCGGTATCAGGATCGGTAGCTGCGTCAGAGCCGTCGATGGCGTAGCTGGGTACAAGGTTGTAAGTCTTCATGTCAAGCCAACTGGTACTGCCAATGAACGATCCAAGAGAATAAGCAGCAGCCTGGGACTCGGTGAGCTTTGTCGCGAAGCTGGCTCGAGAGGTGGTCCAGTTTCCGGGGCCAGTGTTGTTGAATTCTCCGAAAAGCACGTTCTGGAAAGGAAATTGTTAGCAAGCTATATGGTAAACTTAGAAAGGAGTCTCCTCTAAGCTCTCCTAAAGTCCCCTAAAGTCCCCTAAAGTCCTCCAAAGTCCTCCAAAGTCCTCTAAGCTCCTCTGAACTCTTCTAACTTACCGATGTCTGGGGGTTGCTTGAAGACCAGGTAGCCCAACCCTGTGGAGAGATGTGCTTGTCGAGGAAGGAATTCATGTACACAACAAGGGCATATTGAGACCAAGGGCGACCGAGTGACGTGGTACCGAAATTAGATCCGTAGCTATCAGTGTATGTGACCTTGCATTCATCGAAAACGAAGCCACCGGCCCAAGAAGAACTCTTGCGGTTGTTGGCGGTGATGTAGGCATTGGCAGTGTTGGACGCAATATAGCACCCGTGGAAGAAGGCCTTGCTGTAACCCCAAATAAAGTCAACAGAGCCAGAAATATAGCTGTTGGAGAAGACCTGAATACCCTGGTTGACAAGAAGGGTATCCTGGAAGCCGTCGAAAGCACATCCATACGCAGCCATGTTTCCAAAGAAGTCAGCAGCGAGAGCAGCTGTGTCGCTGGTCTGAGGATAGGTGTTGGTGAAGTTTAGATTGTACAGCGAGAGTCCAGAAGAAGCTGAAGTGGTCTTCCAGAACAGAACGGGAGTCTCTTCGTTGCGGGATGCACCAGTCGAGTAACCTAGCTTGAACCAGATGAGAACCTCGTTCTGGGTGAAGTCATTCTCGAAGCTTGTCTCACCACGGATGGTAACATGACCGCTCGAGCGAGTGAGAGTAAGCTGCTCGTTGTAAGAACCTGCCTTGACAAAGATAGTGTAGTCATCGCCGTCGTCGGGAATGGCAGCGAGCGCAGAGGCGACTGTCTTGTACTCGTTTCCAGTGGGAGAGGGAGCAACGGTCAAGGTAGCGCCGATAGCAGTAGCACTTGTAGTGCTAGAGGCCGTAGTCGCAGCTGAAGTAGTTGTGGTGCTAGCAGCGTCTTTGCCGTACACAGAGTCAGGCCATCCCTGGAAGGGGGCAATGGCAGCCTTATCGATCCAAGAATCGCTGCCCAAGATACCAGCAGCGCTGAAGGAAGAAGTATCGCTGGCGATTGTTGCAGCAGAAATACGAGCAGAAGAGTCCCAGCCAGGACCAGTGTTGTTATCCTCAGTGAAGGTACCGGTGAAAGTGCTGGGAGAAGCAATCTTCCATCCAGCGCCTGCGATATGCCCATCGAGGAACGAGTTGACAAAAGCGACGTTGGAATTTGTGCTGTAATCACGGCCAAGATAGGTGCTTCCCTCAGGGACAGAGCTTGACTCAGGGACGACTGCGCATAGGTCGAAGGTGAATCTTGAGCCGCCGTATTGGCCCTGGTACTTGTGGGCGGCGATAGCTTGGCCAGTGGTAGATCCCCGAGACACAATGACAGAGTTGTAGATGTAACCAGCGCCCTGTCCCCATAAGAAATCAGTGGTTCCTGATATCTTTGAGTGACTGAAGAAGAAATTGCCGTAGTCTAGGTACAGAGTTCCCTGAGACGAGTCAATGTCGCAGCCATAGAACGCAACCTTTGTGCCCTTGGCGTAGACAGCAAGAGCGATATTGTTGGTCGTAGGATCAAAAGAGTTCTCGAAGTTAATGTTGTAGAAAGACACGAGCTTGGCTTCGTACTTGTTGGCAGCGAATGTCGCTGTACCCAAGGAGCCACCACTGCTTGACAAGACGGCGTTTCTGGCAGTGATGGTGACCTTGTTGTTCTTGGGCGAAGAACCATCGGTGGTCTCACCGCGGAAGACAGTAGCACCAGTACGGACGAGCGAGACCTGTCCTTGGTATGTTCCAGCAAGGATGTAGATGTATTGGGTGGTGTCATCAGCAGGAAGGGCTGCTACGGCAGACGCGACAGTGTCGTAAGAGGCACAAGGGTTGCTCTTGGGACCGACGACGAGAGCCGTGCTTGGAACGGCAGAAGGCAAGGAGCACGAGGATGTTGTGGGTGCGGCGGAAGTGGATTTCTCGGTAGTGCTGGTTGCGGATGAGGTCTCAGACAAGGCGTTGGAGGTTGTCGTCACGGGGTCAGCGGCTTTTGTCAACGATTCAGAAGTGGTCTTCTTCGAATCCAACGCAGTTGTTGCTGATTCGGAGGTCATAGAGGAAGATTCTGAAGTCGTAGGAGCGGCTGAGGTGGTGGTCTCAACATCCTGCTTGAAGTCCTTGGCATTGCTGGCCTGAATTGCACTCAAAACACCCTGATCAATCCAATCGAGAGAAGAAACCGCGACACTGGGGTAAGCGCTCTTGAAGAACGCGGAGATCTCATAAGGAGAAAGGTCCTTGGGGTCTGTGACCAGAGTCACATACTGGGAGCGGTCCGCCACATGGTTGGAGTAGCTTCCGTCCCCAGTAGTGCCGAACTCGATGTAGCTGTTCAGCTTAGACTGCGTTTTAGTATCAACGTAGACACCAGTAGCAGTGATGAAGCTTCCAATGCTTGTGTCACGGAAGACAGCGACGGAGCCATCACCGTTGCCCGCGGCGAGGAACACGCGGGTATTGGTTGATCCACTCTTCTGGCTGATATCACAAGTATCGAAGACGACAGTCGAGTTGTAGAGCGTGCTACCAGAGAGGGCACCCTTGTTGTAGACGATGAGGCCATTGCTGTTGGTAGCTGTGACTGTGGTTCCATACAGGTAGAGCGAGGGGTAATTATAGAGGACCTTGTCAGGGGCCTCAATGTACGAGTTGGCGACGATGGCAGAAGCGTAAGAACCAGTGATGGCAGCGATACCGGCAGCGTAAAACTGGCAGTTGTAGAATGCATTCTTGCTGCCCCTAAGGAAGACAGCACCGCCTGAACCTCCAGCCTGGGTATTGGAGAACTTGATGTTCTTCCACGTGATCCCAGCAGCACTCGCCGTTGAGAAAGAGAGTGCAGGGTTGGCGTTTCCACCGTTGTCGATGACGACTTGGGGTGGGGAGGATACATCGCGCTTGTTGGAAACCTCACCGACGATAGTGACGGTGGGCGTAGCCTGGATGACGACGTTTTCCGTGTAAGTGCCTGCAAGAACAGTCACGGTTGGGTAACCACTTGTCTGTGCTGCCTTGATAGCATCGTTAATGGCAGTGTAGTCGCCGCTTCCGTCAGCGGCAACAGTGAGTACTAGAGGCGAGTCAGTCGATGTTGAAGCCACGCTCTCTGATGTCTGTTGTGAAGAAGTGAAAGAAGAAGGAAATTCGGTGGTCAAAGAGTGTGATGCCTCGGAAGTTTGAGTTCCAGATGATGTGAGAGTCTCGCTCGTCTCAGGGGAGATCAGGGTGGCGCTGGACTCGGAAGACGATGTGGGATCATCAGAGGTTGACGCCTCACTTGTTGCCAAGGAGTTAGAAGACACGTCCGATGTGGCGCTCGACTCAAGCGAAGTGGTCAAGGTAGTAGAGGAGTCACTGGTGGCAGAGTTAGAAGTCGTACCTAAGCCAGCGCTTGACTCTAAAGATGAAACCGAGGTAGAGCCAGTAGTCGTGTCGGAAGCAGCACTTGGATCAAATGATGAGGCTGAAACAGTATCGGTGGTAGTTGGGTTCACAGTCGTCAGGCCGATAGTCGTGGTGTCGGAAGCGGCTGTGGCTGACTTGGCTCCAATTGCATCTGTTGAAGCTGTGTCGGTATCGGATAGTGTAGACGTTGAAGCATCATGTGCTGCCAATGAAGAGTAGGTGTCGCCGTCGGCGGAGCTTAGAGATATCCCTGAAGCAAGTCCTGAAGAGGTGCCAGAAGTGAGTGTAACCTCAATGGTCGATGAAGTCTCAGACGATGAGACACTTCCAATGGTAGAGGTTGTCTCTGACTTAGATGCAGAAGATGTTGTCCCAGAGGATACTGTCTCGGAAGCAGCCGTGGTAGAGGTTCCACTCGCAGTCAAGATCGGAGCTCCAATACCAATACCACCCTGGGGCTGTCTTGGCTTGCATGCCGACGATCTCTTGACAAGCGGGTTGACTTGGGGAGTGAACGACGAAGAACCGCCGTAGGCAACAGGAACGTTGCCGTTCAAAGGAGTGTCATGAAGGGAAGCAAAACGAGTGGAATGGCTGGAGGAAGAATCAACGAAAGGAGGGACAACAGAACCTTCTTTTGCAAGACTTCTCCCACAGATGAGCGGGAGCAGTAGCCAGGCAGACAATCTGGCCATGTTGAGCCGTGATTCAACGCAACAGCACGAAAGGTTACGGACGCGGGGGAGGGACAAAAGTACGTGGTCAGACCTTGTATTCTACAGGGGCTACATACACTGATATAACATCCCCGTCTCTTATCTGATATTAGCCGCAGAGGCCACCAGCTCCTCGGTTATGAAAAGCCTTGAGTTTCGCCCAGTCTAGAAGTACTCGGCTGGCCCGTCAGACTAAGTAGTCTTGGGCATGGCAAAGCCTTCATCCCAAGTGACAGAAATATTGAGAAGAGTTTAGGATAGCTTAGAGGAGCTTATGATGAGCTTAGTGGACTCTTTGACCAGTTTATTATGGCCCCTACTCCAGAGTCTTACGATACCCTGAGAATAGTGCCGACCAACAAGCAGCTGAACGTGGCATTTAGGGAACTATCGATTTCGTACAAAGGCTAGAGAGCAAAGGACACAAAACGGTCGAATAAAATGTTCAAATCAGTCCAGGGGACTCGGCCGTGACGGAACATAGCGCCGGAAGAATTATTTGGAGACGGTGAAATATACCCGTTTGGGGATAGAGGCAACGTTGTAGTGGGACGACCCTAGATTTCATCTCGTCTCTTAGCTGAACGTTAGGTCTGGACCTGGACTAGAGACCAATGAGAGGGTATTGGTGACGACGTGCTGGAGTAGCCAGACTGTCGGGAGTTTGAACCGTTGCCAAGCAGGTTTTTCTTGTGGGACGAGGACGATATCACGATAAGGTTCCCAACGGCTTTTTCATGTCTGAGTTTAAACAGAGTTTCATAAATAAAAGTCTTAATTCTGAGTTTAATGATTCATGCTTAGAGAGTGATCAAATTGCCTTTGAATCCCCCAGCAAACTCAAAGTGTCACGATCCTGATCTCACAATCCCATGATGATTCATAAAGTTCGAGTCTATCATCACGTCAGCCCATCGTCATTTCCAAAATTACAGGGGTCAGCCATGAAGCAGATTCACTATCGAATTTCCAAGCCACGAACGGAGAAGGCCCCGAAACGTTTTCCTAATAAAGCCGATTTTGCAAGCTAGTCAGCGGGAAGAAAGCTTATATCAGGAATAGTCTCACCATTCGCGACCGCCACCGCCACGAGCTAATGATTCTGACAGAAGCGACACGTGGACCGGACACTGCGCTTATCGGTGTTTCCACGCGAGTGGGATGGGAGTCTTAGATCTGGTGCAGGGAATACCCTGACTTGGATCCAGCTTGAGTCAGTCATGTGCGACACTTCGCCTTTTTTTAGTCGCTTTCCTGTGAGAGAAGAATCCTTCTGTTTGGGTTTACCGATACTTATTGCTGATAGATTTCGACTTTTCAAGGCCGGATGGTTTCTATTGCTTTGGAGTGAATGCTCCGGACCTTTCTTGTCAGAAATAGTCAAGACTCCCTCTACAAACTCCAGCAAATAGTGTTCCGAAGAACCATGAACCCGGTAAATTTCAATTATCCATAGACTTTTTGAGAAACTAGACATGTCCGTGATCGGAGGAAACTCTTCGCTAAATCTAGGCATTGGATCTTAAACAGACTTGATTCGACTATCCTAGATAGGATAGATATAGAACTTGTTCTGAATATCAGTTAGATCTAAAAGCGCAATCTCGACCTTTCTTCGAACAATCTGGCCATTCTCATCCAACTGCTCAACCTCACCAAACTCATGTGCAAGTCTCTCCTCTTCACTCAAACTAGCTGCCCACTCCTTGCGCTCCTTATTCCTCTTCTTAAGAATGAACTGAATCACGAATAAAACCGCCGGAGTTCCCACCCAGCTGATAAGAATCATTGAAATCCAAGCACCGTAATACCTGGGGGCATCCTTTGGAACCCAGATTTGCGGTGAGATCAAGTTTGCAACACTGTAGCCGATCATGAACATGACGTTGCGGGTAAGCTTCTTGGTGTAGCCAGCAGCACTCGATGTTGCCCAGCCCAGGGCGATGATGTAAGTGTTTCCGTAGGTATGGCCTGCGAGGAGAAGACAAGCAAGCATGCCGAGCTTCTCGTTCCAGTTGATGGCGACCATTCCGATACCACCAGCGACGGCCGGAATACACCAGATAAGACCATGAAGAGCGAGATTAGAAGGCCACCACTTCAGTGCCAAAGTTCCAGTAAGACAAACCGCGACTCCAAAACCACCGCCAGCTGCAGCAACAAGTGTTGAACCTAGAGAATCGACGCCGAGAGCGGTCGTGATAAGATTCTGCTGTCCATATGTCAAGTTATTGGACATCATAAGGGTAAAAGCCTGGAGTGCAAACAGCCAAGAAACTGGATCCCGAAGCGTCTCCTGAAATTGTGTCTTCTTGAACTGCTTCTGTTCGATGGAACTCTGACTCGACTCGTGCACTCTCTTGATAGAGTGAACCTTTTCTTCCAAAGTCAAGAACCTAGCCTCGGCTGGGTTGTTTGGGTAGAAGAACCAGACAAATACAGACAACACAACGGAAAGGCCTCCAGTAACGATCATGAAAAGCTTCCAGGGGAGGACCGCGCTATGACTCCAGAGAAGACCGTAGGAGATGAAAGCAGCGCAGACTGGTGCCAAAGCTGATGTGACCCAGAGGAAAGGCTGAAGGAAGGATTGCTCGTGTCGGTTGAAAAACATGCCGATTGTCATCTCCATGGCTGGCACGACTACCGACTCGGCAGCTCCGAGAGCTATGCGAAGAACAATAAGACCAGCGTATTTGGTTGCAACGCAGTGAAGGAGAATAGTAGCTCCCCACATAAAGACCAGACCGGCAACGAATTTACCAAAGGGGAGTCGTTGCATTAGATAATGGCCAGGCCATTGTGCAGCAAGATATCCTATGATAGTTTGAGATAGGGTTTGACTTGAAAAGGTGATGGAGAACTTGGGACATACCGACATAGAAGAATGTTCCCAGGTTGTTGTATTGTGCCTTGTTGATACCTGTTTCTTCGAAAAGACCGAGAATGGCAGCATATCCGAGAGTTGACTTGTCAATCTGCATTTGTTAGTAAATCCATAGTAGGAGACATTGGTAGACTTACAAATAGAAGCAAATTGATTGCTGATAAAAGCCCCATCACGTGCCAGTAAAGCCTTCTTCGCAGCTTCTTCTCCTTCTCGGGAGTCAAGGGTCCAAACTGATCGCCATACTCCTCAACGAGACGAAGCGTAACATCAGCATACTTCTCTGAGACGATGGCTGTCTCTCCCTCTTTCTCTCTACTTTGAACCCTAGAAAGGTCCTTTGAATCTTCTGTGATACCCATATCCGCAGATGGAAAGTTAACAAACTGGAATGAAGAGCGGATACATCCGAGCGATCTACATGCGGGAATTGCTTGGCTTTATCTCAAACGACCATCAGATATGAGACCACTATCAAATCACATCAGATCGACTCCATACTTCTACATTGATCGCACTGACTCACGAATCGCCCTTTTCGTGATGATTTGCACTTGATTGTTACGCTGACCTTTGTTGCGACAACGTGGGGAACGATTGCGTGCTGAGGTTATTGTGTAGCGATAGGTCGATTACCTGTTTGATGCGTCAAGGATTCGGATCCGAGCCGCTGGTAGTTGCACGATGCGCCGCATTAGATGCCGCAAAGCCGCAATTTTAACTCAATAGGGAACGCCACACTTTAGGACTCATGGCGGTTCATGCAAGACTGCTCACAGCTTCGGGCACAAGCCGACTTGCGAAATCCACTTTGCTTAT
Organism: Fusarium dlaminii; assembly: GCA_013186775.1. Taxonomy (NCBI): domain Eukaryota; kingdom Fungi; phylum Ascomycota; class Sordariomycetes; order Hypocreales; family Nectriaceae; genus Fusarium; species Fusarium dlaminii. Next base: position 32,430 of record JAAOAL010000060.1, on the reverse strand, counting down.
ATTGCTAGTGAACTCTATTCCTGCGGCTCCGCGACATTGGAAACCGGTGCCGCACGCGATCCGACAAGTCAAATATTTCCTAATACGGCAATATTTCAATCTCAGGCAAGTCTATACCGCAAAATATCATAAATCTAGGCAAAGATTAGGAATTGTATGTTGAAATACTGTCCATCGAACACGAATCAGATATTGCCCGTATACCTGATTTAAGACTATATCTAGCCTGAGCATATTCGAGCAGATTAAAAAGCGACTGGTTTCGGGACTCTTCCGGTTCCTTCACACTCAGCAATAATCTTCTTATTGGCCCTTCGAAGAATAAACTTCAACAAGAAGCAAACACAGATTTCCAAAATGGTGCTTTGATAAACGAGGAACTCCAAGCAAAGTGAAATTGACCAGAATGTCTGTGATCCGGGAATCACCTGCCGAAGTAGACTCAATGGCTGTCTCGCCTGTTAACATTGATGATTCTAGACCTCTGCTCTTCCAGGCTATCTTTGCGGATACGTCTTCGACCACAGGTTTAGTTGCTGAGCCGCCGTTGGCGAGCGGGGTCAGGAACTTGAGGAGATTAGGGCTGATTTATGGTTAATTTGTTCTCGCAGGGCTTGGCCACGTCCAGAAGACATACTGACACAATATTTCAAGGTTGTACAAGGAAATCGCTTGTCTCACATCTTATACTCTAATGAAGTTCTATATCAAGCTTATTGTTCTGATCAAGTCGTATTCAACAGGTTTCGAGAGCTCTCGCATTCTCTTTCATTAAATCGATCGGATAGTAATCAATTTCATCATATTAATATGCTAAGAAACAATCATCGGGATTCTTACAGCTTGCTAGACTTCTCAGGAATAGCAGCAATAGCTTCCATCTCCACATGAGCCCCCTCTAGGGGAAGCTGAGCAACAGCCACGCATGTTCGGCTCTGTCCGTCATCATCAGTACCAAGTCGAAACTTGAGGCAAAAGTTGTAACTTACTGGCTTGGGATTTGAAGTGAAAAACTCAAGATAAGCTTTGTTGACCTCGGCATAGTGATCCATATTCAATATGAAGATCGTGACTTTCAAAGCATTGTGAAGACTTGTTCCCGCTTTGTTCAGGATGGCGTCGAGGTTCTTGAGAGCACCCGCCTATTTTGAGGTTTAGGACGCAAACAGGGCTCTTAGCTCGGGGAATATAAAAGAGGACATACGGTCTGAAGATAAGGCCCTTCAGCTAGTTGTCGAGTCTCGGGATCCATGCCGAACGATCCTGAGCAGTAGACCGTTCCATTATGAATAATTGCTTGCGAGAGATGAGGGCTGGGGGCAGGTGCATCAGCAGTTAGAACACCGGTTCGGAGAGGCATGATGGATAGTGTAAGAGTCAAAAGGTCTAAGTTAGGTCTTAAACACAGTAATCTAAGATAGGACGGTATCTGTTGAAGGTTGGCCCAGTCCAGCCCATATCAGAGATACAAATGGTTACTTATAGTCAAAGAAGTAGGTCAGTCTCCGATGTCCGGAGAGAGCTAGGGGAGGCATTTTCATTGAGTCCATACTGGAAATTCAACTTGAATGTATCTGCCCAACAAGATGCCAGGATGAATCCGTGACAGACCTCCCCGCAGTCTCCACCGCAAAGAAGAATGGAGGTGGATCTCCGTGAGACTAATGCAACTCAATGTCCAATCAAGTCTCAACGGACACCTCCCTCCATCGCTTCAGATGCCTTTGGCGTCCTTAAAATGGCTTCGGCATTGATAGATATTCAATGGGAATCTGAGAAAGAATAAGATAAGTACCAAGAACCATGACGTGGACCCCGAAATACCGATCAGACACCTCATACGAGTGAGGCCTGTCATCGGCGTTTCCCGAAGTCAGAGAATAATCCGCGTCGATATTCTCTTTTTATAAGAGCCCTCGTTAGCTCATCTTTCAAGTTATCCATTCTCTTGGCTTAACTGTCTTTGTGTACTTATTACTACAATTCTCCACCACTAATCACCAAGAATGTCTTGTCAAGGAGAGACTATTGTCGTCGTCGGGTATGTTGAATGTCTTTCTTGGCTTTTGCATCATTGGGTTTCCTTTGAACAGTCAACCGCGTTGGGAATAATGACTAAATCCTGGAATGAACAGCGCTGGAGTTCTAGGACTATCCACAGCCCTTCAAGTCCAAGAACAAACTCTTTCGCAGAACAGCCCACCATCCATGGTCATCATCGCACGAGACTTCCCCAACGAGACCTCCATAAACTACGCTACACCATGGGCCGGCGCACATTATCGGCCATGCCCAGGGAACACTCCCCAGCTACTCCAAGAAGCGGTATGGGCGAAGAAGACATATGATACTCTTGACAGTTGGTCTGAGAAAGATAAACTCACCGCTGGTGTTGAATTCATGCCAGGAGAAGAGTTCTTCGAAAGCCCAGCGGCCGAATATGTCGATGTTACCAAGGACGTATCACAGTCGGTGTACGCTCACCTCGAATTGAGCTTTGAACTTTTCAGCAGCAGTGAATTGAGTGCTATGGGTGACTCCCCGCAACTGGGTTTTCGCTACCGGACATACTCTCTCAACAGCCCTTTATATGCTTCGTTTTTGCAGCGCAGATTTCAGAATAGAGGAGGTCGTGTAAGACAATACACACTTGCATCACTGGAAGAGGTCTTCTCGATTGAGAACTCTGTATCGGTTGTGATTAACTGTTCAGGCATGGGCTTCGGCGACCCGAAAGTATTTCCCATTCGTGGTAAGTGACAAGACACCGACGCGCCCTTGATTCTATCACTAATCGTATTTCAGGCCAGACATGTCTTGTGCGGAACCCAATTTCGAAGACTGTCACACGCCAGAACTCGGATGGGTCGTGGTCGTTCGCTATTCCTCGACCTTTAGAAGGCGGGACTATCATTGGAGGCACCAAAGAGCCCCATAACTGGGACCCTTACCCTTCAGCTGATACAAGACAAACTCTCTTGTCCAATGCAGCAAAGTGGTTCCCTTTCGACAGCAAAGGTCCTGTATCTGCCAACACCAAGAAGTCCGATCGCTTCGATGTTGTCAGAGACATTGTTGGTCGTCGACCAGCGCGTGAAGGTGGCCTTCGCCTGGAACTGGAGCGTCTCAAGCCAGGTGTCGCTGTTCATGCGTATGGTGTTGGTGGTAGAGGTCTTGAGCTATCATGGGGCATCGCACATGAGGTTGTTAGCTTACTCCAAAAGCAAGGCTATTTTTCGTCGCGAGCGCGTTTGTAGATCATTCACACCCTGATCAGTCTGTTATTTCTCTCACTAGGTTGACAGGTCGAGGATGATTACGCCTCTTATGATATTATTTAGTTGATCTCAACTTTATATGAAAATAACCCCAAGTGCAAGTAATTAAGTCAATTCATTATGGAAGTCTCGATTCGCTATGCTAATCCCAAAATGCAAGTCTAAGTCTAAATATTACAAGCTGATATGCTTATGAACACTTATCAGGCATAGCCTGGGTAGTAAGGAACTGAACACCGGAAGCAGGCTTGCCACCCAAGACGATGTCAAAGAAAGTGTTCTGCTCCTCGTACTTGGTCTTGGCCTGGAACGCAGTGAAGCCGGTGGACTTCTTGCCAGTAGCCTTGAAGTTGGTGATCTCAGTCTGGAACTTGGGAACCGGAGAGCCCTTGACGGGTTTCTTGTGGGTGACGCGGAGGGTCAACGGGTCCTTGGCACGGGCGTCGCGAACCATGGCTGTGACAACGAGAGGTGCGTTGGGAAGCTTCTCGAGCACGGCGCAGGACTGCTGAAGCTGGTAAAGGACGGTGTCGTCGACCTTGTAGCCGCCGGTCTTCTGGTTATCGTGGATGACGGTTGCTTTGGTGGAGGGCTTGATCTCCTGGATCCAGAACTTGGTGATGCCATTCTTGGCGTCAATGGTGGTATCGAACTCGAAGTTGGCAAAGATCTGGCCGGCACCGGAAGAAGTACCACCCTGGAAAGTCACCTGCTGCGTAGGCACAGTGACCTTCTTGCCGTCTCGACCAGCGTAGATGAGGTTGATAGCAAGGTCATTGTTATCACGAATATTGTTTGTGATTTTGACTCTGACCGAGCCTGTCCAGTGTATACGGCCTTTATTGTTAAGAGACAATTCGGTGATGTAAGGGCGGACATCGTAAGCCTCGATGACGGGGGTGAGCTGCACACTCTTGGGGACGGTATCGATCATGCGGGTGAGGACATCAGCACACATGCTATTGAAGCCAGCCTTGGTCGAGAGCTTCTTCATAGTAGCCTTGTCGTTATCAAAGATTCTCTTATCAGAGTGGAAGGTCGCGTTCTTTGCAGCAACCAGAGGGTTCTTGGACGTGCCGGCCAAGTACTCGGTGACAATGCCGTTATGGAAAGAAGTAATGTCCTTCTGGAAGGGCACTGAAGTGTCGTTGTTGGGATCAGCCTTGATCTCGACGATCTCGGGAAAGTCAACGCTGTGCACGCCGCCAATAGCATGACCGCAAGCAACCATAGCAGTCATGTCCTCCTTAGTGAAGCCGGCCTTGGTGAAGGCAGAGAAGGTATCCTTCAAGTTGGTCGAAGGCTCGGGGACACCCGATGGACCAGCCTTATAAGCATCGACTCGACCAGCACGGTAAGGAATGCTGGGACCGTCGCAAGCTCCGACGGCAACCACTGTGCCGAGGGCTGTGAGGTCAGAAGCGCTGGCGCGCTGGTTGTGGAAGCCACTGAAGAAGCTGAAGGTGTTGTTGAAGGCCTTGCCGGGGTTCTCAGGTCGAGAAGACTCCCAGTAGATCGAAGCATCCAGACCACCTGTTCCCGCTTTGGCATCGTGTGTGATGACATCGTGGAAGGCTGTTCGGAGCCATTCGGCCGAGTTCTGTTGTCCAGGATTATTGCTTCCAAACTCGCAAGTTCTTAACGCTGAGAATTGTTAGTACTGGCTTGGGACGATGGAATGAATGGCGGGTTCCTTACCATCAGCGAAGCCTCTCTTGTTGAATCCTCCTTGCATGTACAGAAGATCTTCAACCTCATCCCATTTTGAGGGCCAGACAAGCTGCGAAGCAGCACTGAATTGAACGAGCGCAAAAGCGAGAGTAGTTGAACCTTTCATGATGGGCAGAATTGAATTGAACGAATGTGTTGGTGTGCTACAAAACAAATGGCATGATGTCTCCCGCCATCTTATACTACATTTCCCTTCATAGTCAAAGCCCAATATCCCAGCAGACGATGTTTCACTTACGGGGCAGAATTAGAGAATACGAGAACCTGGCTCCCAAATAGTGTAAAACCTATGCATAAATTCAGCCTCGGAAGTCCGTCGGGCATTCCGCATGACTAGGACCGAGGTCGAGACAGCGGGAGATACGAGCCTTGCTCATGTGGAGTGCCCCAAAATTTCAGGGCTCGTATACAAGCCGACCAATAGCGTTAGTTTGATTTCAATGCAGATCCCCTGAAATTTGCAATTTACCCGCCGAGGCTAGACCGTAGGACTAATTTTAGATGTCGGCAAGGCAATGCCGAACTCCACTAGGAAATTCTGGAAGAACGCTTCGACCTGATGATCCCTTACGGCTACGCTTTGACTAGAATGCTAGGAACTATTGTAAAGCAATGCTATGCTAGTGTCTATCTTGACTCGGTAGTTCAATCCTGGATATCCACTAGTTGGATCGTATAGCATATCTCTTGGAGGACATTGGGACGGCTCGCAGACCCTAAGTTCTATAATTAACTTTATGTTGAGCAAAGGTAATCACGACAGTTACTGATAGACGAGAGGTTATTTGCACTATATTGTCAGGCGCCGTGCTATACGAGATAGGTCAAAAGTCCTTCGAATCGCCGTCATGGCACTCCAGTGGTGATCTTTCTTTTGCAGCAGGGATGGTCATAGTCGTCGAGGCCCAAAATTACTGGAGATGCGACTGGCATTGAGGTAACCTGATAGTTGTATCCTAAATAATTGTATGAGTTTCTCTGTCTCTTTACACTTCTAAACTAATGTTTTTTCTTACATTTCTTGGTCTAATTCAGAAGCCACTGATGCGTTTTAATCTCTGCTTTTAATACGAGTATTTAACTGGCTACCCTATGCATCTTGGTGATCAATTCATGCTGAATCAATCATATTGCGTCCTATTATAAAGATTATACTGCTATTGACATTCTATTCTATGCTCAAATCTAACCATAAATTTCTATCTGATGCTAGAAGTCTTTCAACATTAGGTGGCCAGGGGTAGGCAAGAAAACCCAAGACAGAACTATTATTTCAAAGTAACAAAAAGGCTTAGGTAAACTTAGGATATGACTAGTCTAGTCCTTAGATGAGGTAATTCTAGTACCCTAAGTTTAGGTTAGAATGTTTCTTGCTCTTCGAGGGCTGGCCATCTCACATAAATATATTCATGTTGCCTGCTGCCATCATAGTCACAGTTTCTCAGGGGGAACTCATCAGAAGCAATGCTGCTACAATACCCAAGCCAATACCTATTTTAAATGAAACATAACCATGGTTGTACTGATCAATGTTCTTCTAGCTTTATTTACTCTCTCCCTCGCCTTCATCGTTCGACCAATCTCCCTCAGAATCATCATCCTGTACCTGCTCAATCCCTGGTGAACTCTTTGGATCATCCTCTTCTTCTTCCTTCTCCTCCTCCTCTTCTTCATCATCGTCAATAAATTCTGGACCTCGCTCTTCCCATTTATCGTGATACGGATGAACCTCCTCTCTATAACGATAGCACTTGAAACACAAGCCATACAACAGTTCGCAACCGCTACAGAAGTATAAGATACCGTAGACGTGCTGACATGTTAGTAAACAGGGTATAGTAATGTCAAAGGAAACTTACAAAGAGGCACAAGTCGCAATACCATGTAGTTCGCGCCGCCTTCTTGGAAACATGGAACTTGGACTTCCAGTCATCCTCCTCCTTCTTACTAGGACTTGCTGTCAATAACTCTATCACTTCTTGTGATGCGCCATGGAATCTGGCCATCTTGAGTGGCGACCATTCTCTGTCATCGGACGTCCGACCTCGGACCGATGGGTCTGCTCCACGATCCAGAAGAAGTTTCACGATCTCGGGGCTGACTTCTTTTGGCGTGCCCCAACTCTCACAGAAGCGACATGCCCAGAGCAGAGGCGTCCAGCCATCATCGTCAGGTTCGTTGATAGATATTGTCCCACTTGTATGGGAGAGCACCAACTCGACAAGGTCCGACCTTCCCGTTGCTACAGCAAAATGTAGCACTGTCAGGCCAGACTTGGTCTTCGTAGTGATACCAAGACGTTCTTCATCATCGCCACTTGCCTCGATTAGCAGCCTGAAGTGTTCAGCTGTTTTCAGGGCTGCATAGTGTATCGGCCGTCGCCCGTGGAGGTCTTGCCATCCAATATCAGCACCTTTCTCAAGAATGAGCTTGATCATGTCTAGAGAGCCACTCAGGATCGCTGCGTTCAGGACCGATCCCATGTTGCCACCATGAACATTGACGTCGGCGCCAGCGTCATTGATTAGATGTCGAGCAATTATATCCTTGTTCTCTGCAGAGGTATAATATTTCTCAAATAATCTCTGAAGCGGCGAGCCATACATCCAGGAATTGGCGATATCCGGGCTAGCACCCTTCTCGACGAGCACTTTGACCATGTCAACGTTGCACTTCTCCGTTGCTATGTGTAGAGCAGTCCCATCCTCAGCAGCTTCTGCGTTCAAATCGATTTTCTGAGAAGAGAGCATTTGTACCAACGGAATGTCTCCGTTCACGACGGCTCGTCCCAGGGGGGTGTATTTTTCGCTGTTCCGGATTGTCAGACTAGCACCGCGGTTTATCAGGCGTCTGGCGACAGATAGATTTGCAGGGTTACGAAGACAGAAGAGAGCAGAACCTTCCCATATGTCTCTAGCGTCGATGTCCAAATTGTACTCCAGCAGGATCTTGACACTCTCCTCATTGTTGGTGGCCACGGCTAGGATCAGAGGTGTCCCGCCCTTTGGTGTTTTCGCCTCGATATCAGCACCGTTCTCCAATAACAGCCGTAGTAGTTCATTGTAACCGCTGGATGCTGCACAATGAAGCGGCGTATAACCTGCGTCAATAAAGTCTCCCTCTGGGCATCTGGTTTCAAGATCTGGTTTGTGTTCAAGAAGTAGCTCGACCACCTTTGTCTGGTTGAAACACGCTGCTAGGTAGAATGGTGTGCCATCAGGACCGAGTGCGTTTATATCAGCCCCAGCTTCGACAAGAACCTTCATACAGTCTGGCAGATCGTAAGCGAAGTGGGTTGCGTTCCACTTGTTGTTGGCGCCGCTGACAGCATTCATATCCGCCCCGGCATCAATGAAGGTCTTGGCTATTGTCGCTTGGTTTCCCAGGACGGCGGACATCAGAGGCGTAATTTCTCTGGGAGCAGCGTAGTTGACGTTGGCTCCCTTTTCCAGGAGAGCTGTCACTATATCTTTGTAGCCTGCTCTGGCAGCCGCCACAAGAGGCGTCCCATGATAGGGGGAATCGTCTAGCTGCACATCGACCTTGTGACCCTCTTTGAGTAGCATGTTCACAATTTCAATATTATTCGCTCTTGCGGCGTGAATAAGAGCAGAATCGTCATCGAACTCCTTACACGTGCCGTGGTCAAGCAGCATACGGCAAATCTCGATGTGACCCGATCGTGCCGCTATGCCCAATGCATGGAATGCGTGAACTTCTCTCAACTTTGAATTGATATCCACGCCAGCATCAAGCACTAACTTGAGGCACTTTGGGTAGGGAGCCCCTGTGATGGGAATCAGGGCAGGTCGATGCTCCCTCACGTTGGCAGTGAGGACTTCTGTGTTCGCTCCAGCTTTGAGAAGTGTTTGAAACACTGCGTGATGGCCTCTGCCTCCCGCATACCATAGAGCGTTCCTGCCCTTCTGATCCTGTTCTTCGACGAGCGCTGCTTTGGCTAGCCTGTCGATGATCTTCGCTCGGCCATACTTGCCAGCCACCACTATAGATGGCGTATCTACCCAATTGGAGTTGATAATAGCAGGGTCAGCTCTATGCTCCATGAGGACGTCAAAAACTGCAATCTCATCTCTGATGATGGCGCAGTGAAGAGGGGGCGAACAATCTGGATCTGAGGAGTTCGCGTCCGCTCCAGCTTGTAAGATGTTCTTTAAGTGCTCAGTTGAACCGAGATAAGCGAGTCTTGAAGTGAGAATACCAGGCCACTGAGTTATGTGCAGATTTTCAATGGCATACGCTAACAAGACATCCAGTGTATCCAGTTCTGCTGACCGCCCTGCGGCCATTATGGCCTCGAGGCAGATATATTCGCTTGTCATTGACTTGTTGAGTAGTACCCTGACAACATCGCTATGTCCGTATCTCGATGCCTCGATAAGTGCCTGAGAAACATCGCGTTCATTTGGTTCTTGAGACTCAATGCGGGATTTCACAGAGTCCTCGTCGCCTATAGACGCTATTATTGGTAAATTTGACAGGAAGACTCGGTCGGACCTTAAATGAGGATTCGAAAGATACCATCTGGTTGCAGCCCAACGCCGGGGTGCTGTAGCGTCATTGAAGAAGCTTGTGATGTTCGAAGATTGTAGCTTTGGAGATACTGATGAGTGACCTCGTTGGTGGTGCAGTGGCCAGAACTCGACAGCATACGATGTGATATCTGATGGGCTTTCGAATATTCGTTGATCAACAGGGCATGTTCGGCAAGCTGCTAGGATCTTGTCCTGGGTAGAAGGTAAAGTGAGATATCCAACACAAGCGTCGGTGATCTCTCGATGGCCTTCTTCCGAAGAGTTCCAAGCGTACCAAGGCCGCCTACTGTCGGAAGCGTCACTGCTAGTCGTCAAGAAGTCCCGAGCACCTGGATGGCGAAATTGAACTTGCCCATTCTCTAGGATTATCATAGGTCCAAGGCAGTTTTCAATATCCCACATAAGATCTCCATATGTCTGCTGCTCTGGTACCGGGTCCGTTGAGGGATCGAGGCTGAGTGTACTTCCCAGTTCTTCAGGAGTCAACGGTCGAAAGGAGAGCGACATCCACGTCAAGACTTTTCGAGCCCATGGCCGCGAGCTTTCAGGCACCGCATTCAGGCATCGTTCGAATATCTTGGCCGGTGAAAGAGGTGCAAGAGATGCGAGATCCCGCTCTAGAGCCGACTTGGTCGATGAACAAGGGGCTACCAGGAGCCATTCAAGTAGGAGTCGCCGTAGTAAGTCATCGTCACCGCAGGAATCCAATAATTGTCGTATTTCTTGCTCAACGTGGCGATATTGTGGCCGCACGTGGCATAGCTCAGTCATGAATTCAAGCACAATACTCTCGATACCATCAGCTGCCGGCGGATGCTCTCTCAAGTCAATCGAAGGAAACTCCGATAGAGACTCGCGGATCTGACTATCATCAACGGTCGTCACCAGAATCTTGAAATGCTGCTCAGAATTCTTGACCATGTCAGAGACCATGGACAAGAACAAACCACTGCTGTCGTCACACTGATCGAGCCGATCAATGATCCAGTGAATTTTGCCGCGTGTTGTTATATCCTTGATAAGCTTTTCCAAAAAGAAGAAGGCATCTTTATCAGTCCAACAGTCTGAGAAATCAGGCGGTTCTATATCTGGCATCTTGCCGTTAGGGGATTCTCTTATCTGACTGAGAATCTGGAGCAAGAAGGAGTTTGCCATGGCCCCAATGGAATTCCGGCGGATATCGTATTTGTCGAATTGAAAATAGAGAATGGCTTGGAAGGTCGAGCTCTTTCCACGATCTACTATCCCTTCATATACATGCTGAGCCACATTAGATATGGCAGAGGTGCCATGAATATGCAGAAGAGCGAGACCACAAGACTTCAGCCATTTAACCGTGGCAACGTGCTCGGAAATCCAACCGAATCCGCGGGTTGTGTTGAACTTGAATGGGTAAATTGGAGGTGCCTGGTGCATTATGGCTCCCATAACACGGGATAACTTATCATCCTGCCAAGGGACTGAAAGAGAAATCAGAAGGTTTGTTCTAGTCGATGTTTCACTGCGTGTTGACTTACAAGATGAAATCCTCTGGGTTTGAAAGCCTTCGTACGGGGCATACGCTTTAGGTTCATCGCTCAGCTCTTTATGAGACTTGTCAATAAGTGAGACCTTCTCCATGGGTACTCCAAGTGCTGCGGTGTATTTGTCAAAAACCTGTAAGTCAGTCAGTTCCATAAATGTAACATAAAATCTATTTTTCAACTCACCTTTTCAGCAGCATCTGTCTTGGATGAAATGATATTGATAACGTTGGCGCGTATTAGGACTCTGGTGTTTAGAAAAGAATTATTCACGTCAATGATTGATCTCGCGAGACATTTCATATTGAGGCTAGTCGCTGTTGAGTCTACTGGTTTCAACATGCCAAGCCTGGTAGCAAAAATCTCGATGTCTTGATGTGTACCCAGGGTTCTGTGTGGACAGCCGAAGAACATCTAAAGGAGGTTAATTGTAACTCAGAGAAACTTGGATCTTTATGTTCCATACCAGAAGTCTTGTTGAGTAGCTAATATCAGCATGTTCACTGTCATATCGACTAGCTAGTATCAAAGCCTGATATCATGTTAGCATGAACAACGAAATGGATTGCATCCCAACCAACCTTTTTGGCGATGATTCCTCCTATGTCATGGCCAAAGAACGCGATTGGTAAAGGCTAAGATCTCCTTGTTAGCTGTAGTTCGGCATTCGAATGCTTGACAATCCTCACAGGTTTCTGGTCGCTCCTCAACTCACTAAGCTTTTGAAGAAGCGTGGAGGCCTCAGAGGAAATAGCCTCCTCGGGATACGTAGCCTCTGTTAGTTTTATGGCATCATAGGCATACCGAATAATGCGGACTTCCCATTTCATCTGGGATGCCAAGCCCTGAATCCAGGTGTTGGTCTTGTTTGAGCCCCATTGCTTGCCTCCCTGACCACCGAGGCCATGGATTGCTACAATGCTATAGCAAGCTTTGTTAGAAATATGTTTTTTGAAAGGAGGTAAGCTTATCTTACTCAAATTTCTTTTCGCTCGCCTCATATTCTTCGGTTGTATCGATCGAGAGACCCAAGTCAGCGGATGGAGAATCGTTATCCATGGTATCGCCTGACGTCTCGGTGATATCGAGCGATTTTTCCGGTTCCTCCATAGCGATAAGATCGTGCGTCTATGATTTTACATAGAACCGTAGGTTAGTGGCTTGAAGTTGGTAGCCGTCTCTAGTCATCGTGAGGAGCAATAGTGTGAAAGGCTGACTCAGTCACCGCGATTGTTGACCCCTCGTATCGAATTTTGTGATACCTTCCGGAGGGCGGGACGGGTCTTCATCCTAGGCGACAGAAATAGCTAATCTTATAGTACCCCAAGTCTATACGAAGCCTTCCTCAATATTTTTGTCACCTGTGATATAGGCCCTAAGTTTTTTTGGTCCCCGAGGGTTGCTTACGACCTGCATGAGCTTAACGACTACTGGCCATAGTTCTCGAAAATTGACCTATAGATAAGCATAGAGAGCTTTGGGAGGCTGGGTAATCCTTGTCAATGTGGAGGCTGGGCTCCTAGACGGAGTTATCCTTCCGATGTATGAACAAATCAGAGGATATTCCACCACGGATTTTCGAGCAGGATTAAGCTATTAAACTGGTCCCCACTTCTAAGTATGGAATGGGTCAAAGCTCCGCCAAGGATGTTCGCAAAAAGTTGCCAGTGCGTGATTCAGTAGGTACCTCAGATGTACATTTCTGATCTAGGTAGCTCTGAGTAACCTGTCTACTGTGTGGTATCCAAGTCAACTAGAGGGTTGAAGCCATTCAGGTTGCTTCAGGAGCTATGACTACCTATCTTACTTTTCTTGACAGAGTTCTCAATAATGTTGGCCGAGGTGATATCACAGATAGCGTTTAGATCAAGCTCTCCAAGCTTCATCTCCATGTCCTTGTACCTATTACTCGTCGGAGCCAGCGTCGGGTCAAGTAATACCGGGTCATCACGCTTCGTGGTACCAACAAGCCATTCCATAGACGTTCTCCAGTCGGCTTTGGCGTTGACGGTCACCACGCACTGAAAATGGCTCTCGTCCCTCCTCTTTAGCAGAATTGCCGTTCGCATAGAAACGGGCACCCCCTCTTTCGTCTCGGGGTTTTCCATCAGTGTCCATGACGCGCAGTTGGGCTTCCCAAAATTTCTCCCCCGTAAATCAATGGATCCTGTGGCGGTCGCTGCGTGGCTCATTTCTCTTGCGATCTCACGTTCATACGTCAGACCAGTTCCCAATTGGACTCCAGCTACGCCGGCGCCGACGTACAAGTCGCCTCCAGTGGTTCTCGTCTCTGTCTGTGTAGTCTGAGCGAATCTCATGCTGCCGTTGGGCGCGATGGCAAAGACGTGAGGATCAGCTGCGCCATGATCAATGGAAGAGAACCTCAGTTCAATATTGACATGCGCAATGCGCCGAGCTCGCTTTCTTGGGTCAAATCGAAATTCGAGCACTAGTAGAGTACAAAGATCATCGCCATCGGGATCAAACAGGCCGTGAATGATGTCGACGCTAGAGCAACGAATATCGACGGCGCCTTTGCGTTCAATGATGTTCTCGCGCTGATAGGGATCTAGCGGATCATTTTGCGTGTGGAATTCATTCCCTTCTTCGCCTTTTGGAGCAAGTGAGATGCCAAAGGAGATTTCATCCTCGGTATCCACGTCGTAATTAGAGTCGGCACTCATGTTGTCAGCGTTAATGGTAAGCAACACCGGATCATGCACGATTAACCGTGGCAGAAAACATGCCCATACTTTGCACCTAATTACACTAACCAAAAGGCATTTATTTCACTACAATACTCAACCTAGCCCTAGTTGTAAGCCCTAATCTAAGCCTTTGGCGACAGGTAGGCAATGAATTAAAGTTGGACGTTTGTGCCCAAGGAATGGAGGGGCCTTTGTGAGCCTGTCCTGATACATAAGAGGTACATGCTCTCGAAAATGGGGTTCTTAGTACCCCTGCTCACATATGGATATCCTTGAGTCTGGTGAGCGGCTAATAAATGACGTGTCTCTTGTAGCTGCAGGCTGCAGTGGGTAAGCGGAGAAGCAAATAAGCAACCAGAGGGTCGATGAAATGCAAAATAACAGCTGAGAAAAATACATCCTAAAAAGACTTGACACAAAGAACGATGACGAAAGTTGCATTTACAACAGATGTCAAAGGCGTCGTTAGCGATGACGATGATGAGGACTACGAGAACGATGATGTTGAGGAGGAGCCCGCCAAGATACCCAACCACGATGAGGTGCTTTTTGCCTTTGAGAGCATCACGAATGAGGCACGGAATATGAAGTTGAATTTGGGCAAGAGAGAAAATCGGGAGAGCTTCTTACAAAAGTATGGGCAATTTCTCTCCAGATCGACAAAAGACTCGAACCAGACACTCCTCCATATTATTGCCAACACAGTAGGACATAAATCGTTGACTCGCTGTGTTATCAAGTTCGACAAGACCTTGCTGTACCGCGTGGACGACTCAAGCAAAACTCCTCTGCATATCGCCATCGCCAAAAAGAACCATGCGTTCATCGAAGTGGTCCTGGATGAGAAGAAGGCCATTGATGACCTTGATTCACTGCTCCGCATTACTTGCGAGCATAGGAGAAACTGCATCCATACCGCCATCTATCACAACCTCCAACCTCAGTATACCATAAAACTGGTCAAACGAGCATCCGAAGAGACACTACGAGCCCAAGACCAAAGCGGCCTGACCCCTCTTCACTTGGCTGTCGATTATAAATATGCATCAGAAGGACAGTTAAAAATTGTCGAGGCACTCCTTGCTCATGGGGACAGTGCCTTGGATGAGTATGCCAAAGAACCTCAAAACCTATCCGTCTATGAATACCAAGACCATACACAGCGTCTCTGGCGGAAACAATTCGATGTACCTGTTTCCGCTCGTGCCGGGGAAAGAAAGCAGGACGAATCAAGGGACGAGCCACAGGGCCAAGAGAGCGAACACGCCGGATCAAGACTTAAAGGAGGATTGGAGCATGTTGGTGGGAGAAGCCGCGTCTCTCAACAAGGCAAGGACGGCCACGGAGGGCGACATCGAGCGCCTGATAACCCCCATGCACCAGGATCAGCGCAGACTGAAGTACTTCCTTCAAGCCGCACTTCTAATGAAAGTGCACGCCATGCAGCGGTGAATAGAAATTCACCTATTGAAGCCCCCGAGGACTTCAAGCCTATACAGAGACGACAAACGGGTATGGATGACGTTGCAAAGCAAGCCCAGGAAGAGAAACGCAAGAGCGAATACGCAGAGAGGATTCGCCAGGCAGTCAAACTACACTATCTCCGGACTACTCTGACGATCAATTCAAAGCCTGCCAGTAGGGACCAGCTCAAAGCTGTCAAGTTTCTCCATGGCGCGAATCTAAACAGTGAGACGGAATTCACAATACTTCTGTCAGATGCTAACCTTTGTTTCAGATATCAACCTGTGCTTCGACTACTCTGAGGCACCACCGGAGATCTATGAGGACTCCTTCAAGCAAAGTTACGATCATATAAACTTCGACCAAGTCCTGCGTTACGTTTCATTCAGAAGAATCGAGCTTCAAAAACCTCCAGTATCAGCTGTAAAAGCAAGACTAACAAGGAACCGAGCCCAGACGTCCAATAAAGGACGCGGCAGAGATGACTTGACTGTTTTTTTCAACTGGCTCAAGGGGAAGGGAGTCAAACACATCCTCAAGGTGATGGTGGATGACCTGAAAGACCCATCGCACAGCGACAAGGCACTTGAGGATTGTCTAAGGCCTTTCGAGGTGGAGATTCTCGACTGGACTAAGGTCGATCTGTGTCCAGAGACTATCTTGACTGCTTGCCGAAATGTGAGACAGCTTTATCTGCGATGGAGCGGTAACAGAGCGGTTTTGAGGGCTTGGAGCGAGCCTGATGGACTGGCGAAGCTAGAAAGGCTGGAGGCGGTACATTTGGTATACAGTGAAGAGCAGGTATGTGCTATTCTGGGACCTACTCTCAAAGCGAGACTAACATCGGACATTCGATAGGCCTTAGAATCAGCCGATCGCATTACTATGTACGCGAATGACTTCGAGGAGAGGTTGAACGAGTCAGCAGCCGCAAACCCGAACAGAATATTCTCGAATGACGAAGACGATGCTGGGGGAGGAAGACGTATACTTGTCTTCAGGTGCAAGGCAGACGTTCCAGGCAGTGAAAGAATTGTCCGAGAGGGGGCATTCGCAAAGGCTCAAAGCGGCATCAATGAGATGAGTCTACAGTCTAACAGGTGGCTGAACTGTATGGACAAGTTCGCCGACGAACTGCAAAACACTTGTTCCGAGTTTGTCAAGCCTCAGAATGGCATCAAGGTAGCCCTCATTGACGATGGCGCTGATCCATACGTTGAGTCTCTTCGGGGTAAGATTTGGGGTGGAGAGACGTTCAGCAGAGGCTTTCCGCACGAGAATGGACCAAGCCCTTACTATAGGTCCACCAAGGGCCATGGGACTGTGATGGCGGACATGATTTGTAGGGTCTGTCCGATGGCGAGGTTGTATGTGTACAAGCTTGAGACGCAGACGAGTCTCAACTTGGCGACACAGACTCATGGAAAGGAGTACATTGCTGCAGAAAGCGCAGCTCTGGTGAGTATCACTTTGATACCATATATACTTGCATCTCGACTAACATATAACAGGCTGTCAGAGCAGCGATAGATCAGAAGGTTGACATCATCTCAATGTCCTGGACGGTCAAAGAAACCGTCGAGAACCGCGATGGCGTCAACACGTTCCGCCAAGCCATCAAGGACGCCCTCGACGCAGGAATCCTCCTCTTCTGCGCCGCAGCCGACACTGGCGCCATCACAGAAGTCGAGTACCCATGGTCTTTCGACCGCCAGCGCATCTTCCGCATCGGCGCTGCCACCGCAGACGGTCGCGTATGGGGCCCGACTGGCAGTCCGCAGAATTTGAGCTTCATATTACCCGGCCACAAGGTAGTATCGCGAAATCCACATCGAGAGGGGGCGTTACCGGATGACTTTGAAGAACGCACCGGTTCATCCGTGGCTACGGCTTTGGCAGCTGGTCTAGCAGCACTTATTCTTCACTGTGTGAATCTTGCTGTTGTTCACGGTAAGGCACATCCGTCCACTACGGCTGTCAGTGCCGAAGATCTTGAGAGACTTGCGAATCACGATGATATGTATAATGTGCTTCGTGGTATCGGGCTGGATGAGGGACAGCAGCGGTTTATTGAGGTTTGGCGACGGTTTGATCGTCCAGCCAAGGAGCTTAAGGAGCCGATGAGCGATAAAATGGATGCACTTGGTATCGTGGCTAGACTGGCTCGAGATCTTGTTCCTAGTGGGAGTAGCTAGTCCTTCACCAGGCTATGGGCAGCCGTTAGATATGTCATGGTAAGAGCAGGTTGGAAAGACTAGGCAGCGGTTGCTGCTCAGTTTGTAGAAGGTTGTAACGGATGATATGTGCAACTTCCGCTAAAGATCAGACAAGAGAACATCGCCACCCACCACCCGAACAGTCTTCTTATCCGATAAACTTGCAACCATTTGATCCTTTTCGATATAATTGATACAAATGTCTACTAGCAAAGATCAAACCCAAGTCGTACCCCACATTCCACTTGCATACTTATGCGTCCGGATCTTACGCCTCCCATCAGGCAACACTTCCACATACTCGTTCAACCCTGGCCTATATCCAAGCTCCTTTTGCTTCTGTTTGGCGATCTTATCAGCCTCCTTCTCTGCAGTAGTTGGTGGCCTAGTTGGCAATGGCAGTCCAGATCTGCGAGCGTCCTCAACAGCAAGACAGAAGCCAAGGTCATCCTGTATTTGTAGTAGAGTTTCGGCAGATAACGAAGTGATTTGCTTCTGCATAGGACTTAAACTTGAAGAAGAAGAAGCTGTTGTTAAAGGTTTTGCGTAGACAAATTTTGGAAGATCGTCGCGAATGCGCTCGCATGTCCAGCAATGGCAGTACTCTTGTATGGGAGATGGCTCGTCCATATCGAAAAGAATCTTCGCATCTCGTTTGAGGTCCTGGCCCTGCACTGGATCTGACTGCATGCCTCCAATTTCTTTCAGGAAGGCCTTGTACTGTCGTGGAAACAGGCGGTGCGTCCTCCAGAAAAGCCTAACTCCGAAGGACTGATCACAAACCATGTCTTCTTCAACTGTATTGGGCTCCCTCAAGTGAAAGTCGAGGTACTCCAGGCCCGCTCGGATCAGGGACCCTTGCAAGGCAGGTGAGCGTATCCACAGAAGCTTATTAGACTCCTCGATGAAGTCTTCGTGTCTCTTGACTTCGCTGAATAAATCTGTTTCGATACGCACTTTGCCCGTGTCGGCATATGCCGGGGGACTCTGTAAATACTCAAGAATGTCGCATGGTTGAGACGTGATATTAGTGAACAGCTTCCGCGCAGAGCGAGGTAGTACAATCTGCATCTTGTCCATATCGATGACATCGCGAATAGCAGGCCAAGGGAAGCAGATATTTTTCAAGCGCGTAGCATTGGCACCCTGGGCCTCACAGGCAGCATCATAAGCCTCCCGGTTCAGCATAAGAGCGTACCATACTAGTAGTATGTCCAACGGTGGTAGGTAGTCCTTTGTGAGCTGAAGAGCAGCACGGGAGCCGCCATGATGCGAGTAGGCACTCGCATGGTTCAGTAATAGCTCAATACCAGACCACCATGTCGTAAATCGCGTGACGGCAAGTTTTATGAGAAGATCCCATTTCTGAGATGCGGGAAGCTGCATGGGCTCTGATGGCGATGCTGGCACTGGACTCTTGGTTTCATCATATGAAGGTGGTTGGATGACCTTGACGTCAAGCGCGCTGGCGCTAGCTTTCAGGTTGCGAAAACACTCGAGTAGGGCCAGATGTACGGCCGCATGACTCGCATCGGGGTATGCCAATAAAGTCTCAATACTTTGTGTTTCCGTTTCGCAGGGAATGGAAAACACGTTTGAGAAGACTCTTGGGTCGGGAATAATCGTTTGTTTACCATCTGCTTGGGACGGCTTGTATGACGATGGCAATGCCCAGGTGTGCGGGTCCAGATTGACCGCTTGGTCCACGACCTTTGCGCCGCTGCGAAAGTTTTTAAACAGTGGCATCGAGAAACCGTTGCATATCGAGCCAGTGAAAGATGGAAGAAGAAGCATGTGGTACGGAGTATAACGAGGGAAATTAATCATTAGCCTGTCACTCCGCCTTGAAATTCCAATTGCGCCTCATTCTGGGGCGCATGACGCTAAGCCACCCAACTCTAAAGCTTAATTCAGATAAGGCTGCGTCGATGATCTTGATGTGAGCTGTGATACAATTCTCAAAGTAATAGATACACCTAGACATCATTGGTTTCTGTGAAAAATGTATGCAATATCTTTGCAGCCTCCTCCGAATCGTCCTTTCCTCGAATCTGATCCAACGCAGCTTGGGTCTGCTCAGGCGTGAATCCCCGTTCAGGTGTATAGAAATACTTAATCGTTTCCGTTGAAATTTCCTCATTGAATTCAAAATGACCTTGAAATGTCAAAACACGCCCTGGTTGAAAAATTCCCTGCACGGCGCAATGCGGCGTGCTTCCTATCGACATCCACGACTCGGGCCATGATGCTTCAAATCGAACATGGTCGCCGTGTGCGAACTGCATCCGTAATCCGTCTCCCTCGGGTAGGTTTAGAACGTGGTCGAACTGAACTGCGAATTTCGGGTTCAGGGCAACTTTGTGGATGCCGACTTCATAACCGTTTGGATCTTTCTCGACAATCACTCCGTATCTTTCAAGCAAGGCTTCAGAGATGATCTGGTGCCCGAAGCAAGCTCCAAATAGCCGCACATGTTGATGGTTCTGGTAGGCTTCTTGAATAAAAGTTTTCAACCTCGAAATCCACGGGTCCTCATCATACACGCCTTTGACAGATCCTGTGATCAGTAAGGCGTCGAAGTTATTTGGATCAGGATATTCGTCTTTGATAACGTCGAATGCAGAAATCTGCAGAACCTTATCAGACCCTAGAGTCTTATTGACAGCTTGCAGCCGATAGGCAAAGATACTGCTATATGTTGGTCCCCAAGTCTCGGCAACCTTTGGTACGACGTAGTCGCAATCCAAAATGGCGACCCGTACAGATTTTTGGAGTCGACTTTTCACTGTCATATTTCTCGGGGACCGAGGTGGTCGATATTCTAATCTTTGGACTTGGAAAGAGAACGAGAATTTGAATCGCTTGAGGAGCTGGTCCGTGGGAATCCTGCTTGCAGATAAGTACTATCTTGTAATGTCCGCCTGATCATGAATTACAACCGAATGCACCCCCACTCACTATTTTTACCAGATATGGAAAGTTTTAGAGACTGTTGGCCTGACTAGTACAATCTGATGCTACCATGAAGTGGGTGTTCTCCATCCTTATCGGCTACATGCCGGCCAATGCCGAAGTGCTCGGGATAAGCTCCGACTAACAGATCCAACCTCCATCAACGTTGTAAACAGCTCCAGTGACGAAACTGGCTTCATCACTGAGGAGAAAAGAAACAACATTTGCAATTTCATGGGGTTCCGCAGGACGCTTTTGAACCTGCAGCGCAACTTCTGCTTCTACTGCTTCAGCCATCCCCTCACCTTCCATCATGGGTGTTCGAACACTGCCTGTTAACGATGGTCAGAAATGCGGTAGTTTAATATGGGACGGCTCTGTGATTTTTCAGCATGGTTTGAGACGTACCTGGTGCAACACAGTTAATGCGAATGTTCTCGTTCTCCTTTGCAGCAGATCTAGACATGCCAATGACAGCATGCTTGCTTGCACAATATACAGAAGCATTAGCAAAGCCAGCTTGGCCATCAACACTAGCTGCCGATACCTGCACACGCATAAGCTTTCAAGTTCCAAAGAAGAGGTTGATCAATACCCACAATGCTTCCTCCAGACTTGATGTGATTTAGTTCTGCTCTCAGACAATTGAATACACCGCGAGCATTTACTCCCATGATGAAGTCCCAAGTATTGTCTGTCTCATCACGAAGGCAAGTACCGTGTGTAAAAACGCCAGCCATATTGACAGCACCGTCAAGCTTGCCAAAGACAGAAACGGTCTTCTCGATCCATGCATTTACTTCTTGGCTATCACGCACATCAACTTGGGTGGTGATGTGTTCATCACCAGGAAGAGACTTGAGAGCAGCCTCAAGGCCTGCTTTGTTCATGTCGGCGAGCGAGAGTTGGGCACGACGACTTGCTAGGAGCTTCGCAACTGCGAGGCCAATACCAGATGCCGCACCAGTAATTGCGATCTTCATGATTCAGGTTAGGTGCTTGGTATCAGACAGCGAGAGTTTTTGATATACATACCGTCTTGCCGTCGAATGAAGCCATTATTGATGGGCTTGGATTTTATTTGGCTGATAATAAGCGTGTGTATTCTGGAGGATAATATAGGTTGCAAGTTTAGATGTGTTATTTGTCGTCGAGACCTGTGGCTGAGAGCTCATATCGCCATGTCGAACTTGGAGCTGAGTTGATGCGATTTAAATAAGTTCTTCATTCCCAAGAGTTGTACTCGGGCACAACATTTACTCGTAGACCTGCCTATTCCCCCGATATACATGAACGAAAACAATACGTCTAACTCTTAACTTCCATATGTCACTACGTGTTGTGCGCCACAACTCACCCTCTTATCTAGTTTGGGTTACCTTTCTTACACAAAGTGACGGTGCATAATAGTTGTAGTACTACATCATCCTCCATTCGGTTCGTTAGGCTCGACATGCCAAATCCGGTTAGACAGCACAGACTTCTCCAGACGGCCCAAGCATCTTGTGACTCCGTTTCTTGGCACATTTTATGACGCAGGAGCGAATGAGGGTGGTTATAACAATCCAGTGGTCGCAATCCGAGCAATCAACTTCTATTGAAGACGTCCAAAAGCCAGCGTTACTTGCGAGCGTTCTAGGGTAGTTAAGTCAAATGGTGGTTTGGTTTATGGGGTTCATGGAGATAAGATAAGATAACATCCTAGACCTTGTTAGTCCTTGCAGCATTGGTACTTAGTAGTAGAGAAAGCGGATGGGGTTTCGGAGTCATTATTCTTAGAAATACATTCTCGGAAACACATAGGAGTTCTATAGTCTAAATTATAATTATCTCTCCGTCCTCAAATCATTGTTTAGGTTGCCCCATCAGCGATTGGATATGTTTGCTTTGAAGCATCTATGTATAAGTCTTTGATATCATGGTGGAACTGCCCATGTACCCGGCGGGCCAGCGAAGTCATGATACTCCTGCTCAATAACTCCGGCGTCTTGTGTTTATGTTTCCAATTATGACTCACAAAAACACCCTTGCACTCGCCATTTCCATCGAGTGTAAACTCATTGCCGTTGGCCTGATTACACGGTATGTTTTTCACATCATGTGTTCTGTTAAACTCATACCGGATATAGTACGAAAAGGCGCTCTGTTCATGTGCCCACCTAAAGTTCCAGTGGTCGCAGCCAGGGATGCTCCTTGGGCAATCTTCCCATCGTTGAAACATGTCTTGGGTACGCTGACTTGCTTGTGCGATGACAAAGCCCGTGTTGAGGATGAGGTTTCCTTGGGGATCGTAGTCTTGTTCCCAGTCGAGGTCATAAGCCATGGCAACTAATGTTTCAGGGCGGTAATCCCAAAGGTTCATGAGCCATTCTAAAGGGAGGTCGAGATGGGTGAAGACGGCGTCTGAGTCTAGCGATATGACAAAGTCATGGGTCTTGAGAGCCTCTTTGGTGATGGCAGGCTTTACCCAAGTTCCGTGTCGATCGGGATAGTCGGCTGCACGGACTAGTCGGTAATCGTAGCCATGAATCATAGCTAACCCACCAGCGTCAGCAGAGCATCATGCACCAGAGTTGATACTGTACCATATATATAGTGGTTTAAGTGACCTCCAGTCCGCCCAGGCAGTTTGGTAAAGTCCAAGGGACATTCATTCAACATTGTGTTCTCGGTTTTACCATTAAGCCGAGTGTCAGTATCAACGATAATGACCCGTTTCCCTAATGTCTTCTTCCATCGCACTTGGTCGATTGGTACTTCGAAACGTTCTCCCTTGTCGGTGATGAACACTCTCTCTGTGATAGGATGCACCAGGGGTTTCCATAACTCCACCATCAGCTTCGGCAGAGCCAGGCTCTCGGTTCCGTTTCCATGCTGCTTATATGCTTCGGGTCGAGGTTTCTTATGACAGTTGGCACTGAAGGTATCCGTTGTTTGAGGAGGTGGAGCAGACGGAGAGACAGTGGGTTTCCTATGCGATACATCGTCATTAGCATCGCAAGTGGAAGTCCTTGTCGTGCAAACGAGTGGCCAGTGGACTTACAGCGGATAAAACGAAGAGACGGGAAAGCAGAAAAAGATAAGAAATGCAGTGAGGCTCACAACGGAGCAGATCCATATGGCCCGCCTGGGAGCGTTCAACACTCCCATCTTTACACCATTTTGAGCACCACAGAATTGAAGACCCATTTTAAAGACAACGAGACAAGAAACAACAAACGAAGCATGACGTGACCTGACAACAGCGAGCTCAACGATTTAAAGATGGCACTTAGACCGGGTCCCGCGGGGCTATAGCATAATTCGTAGCCCTACTGATCTACGAAGGCCCGATGCTACGTCCCCTACGGAGTACATATAAGTAGGAATAGCCGAAACATTGATCTACGTAATCAAGTGGAAGCATCGCTGTCACTCGGATACTATTTAGCCAATGACGATGTATCTATCGTATGAGGGTTACAAATTCTTACTGTCCAAGCACAGACTGTGGCTGGAATAGGCAACTACCGAAGTATACGAGAAGGTGATTTTAGGTTTTCTCTCGAGGGAGAATTGTTCTAGACATGTCTAATAAGCTTTGGCAATTGGTTGTTAAAATGTTACCTAACGCAAGGTCCACAGCTCGGTTAAGAAGCCGATAAGTGTCAAACGGCCAACACATGCTTACCATGCCAGGGCAAGGCCTTGGATCTCTTTGCTAAGTGATAAAAGACTTAGTCGAGTTTAGGATATCTTAGTAATACTTTAGACCAGTTTATCTTAGTATCATGAGTTAATGTTAGAGGTTTCCCTTCTCCAAGAGGCAGGGATAAGAACCACGCAGATGGAATATACTTCGCTGTCTTGGGTTTTTAAACAAGTCTAAGTATACTAACAAGCCAAGAGATCCAACGCAGGTCATAATTCTTACCCTGGTCTTCCTTATTGACCAGATCTCCCTTGTGACGATATTCGTTAGCCTGCCACGATCGACAATAAATAGTGGACCTATGGTCAGTACGGACTCCGTACTACGGAGTCCGTAAAGACGCATCATCATATGAGAATCCTAGCTTATTGGACTCAGCGTCTGATGCAGCTAAGCCTCCCTTTTTACGCGTCAGGGCCGAGGCGGAACGCCGAAGGATTCAGTAGCGTAGTGGGAAAAAGGAAGACCGTCTCATTGCTTTTACGCGAAGGCCAATCAGACACCCCAGCACTGGGCCAAGTAAACTTCAGCGTTGACTAAGGTTAAAAGGCTAATAGCCTTGCACTTTAGCTACGGCGCGACCAGTTAAAGACTCCTCTTACGTTATTCTAAAAATATGGTCAAAATTTTACAAATAATCCAGGGTCGTTCTTCATGGAGCTCATCTCTGGTTTTCACTTTTCACTCTTATGGCTTTTCCTGATCGTAGGTCTTGGGGGCTGACCTGTCCTGCACTGTGCCATTTCGGCCAATGAGGTGCTGTTTCGGTGTATGACTCGGCCTACGTCATGTTCAAGCCGTTAACCATGAGCCACCTCTTTCACATCCATAGGTATCTTTGCAGCAAGAAGACCTTTTGACATTAAGTTGATATACTAAAAGTTACTACTATAAAGCCTAAAGATCTATACTAAACTTATCTAGTCTCATCTAACTTAACCTAAATCTTTTCATCGCTTAGCATAAAGTCTTTAGGCGTCCTCTCCCCCAATTGACAACGATCTCAAGTATTTTACAGTAATCAGAATATGGTTCCGGATACTTTTCCAAATTTCCTCCAACTCCCCAAGGAGATTCAGATTCTCATCTGGGAAGTTGCGGTCCGCCCAGTCCCGGGCGATCGCCATGTTCACCGATTCTATATCGCCGACTATCGTGTTCTCCAGCCAACTCCCATGAAACCGATACAGGGGAGATTTTTTCGCTTGCTACGCACTAAGAAATTCGAATATGAGTCTGTGAACCTTGCTTCAGGGCTTTCACTAGCTGTGCCAATTGATGATGTTGCGGGCAACCCAAATGACTCAGTCTACCTGACAGACAGCTCTCTCTGGACTGTTTGCAAGGAATCACGTCAAGCGATGGAAAGACGCTTCACTAAGAATGAATGGTGGTCGCACGTCAAGTCCCCCTTCCACCCAAAACGTACAGCAGAACCAGGACAATATATCGGTCAAAAGGGTGCCGCTCATACGGCATCTTACCAAGACAACGATGGTATCGTCAAGCACATCACAATAGATTTCGACAATGATCTCATCCATCTTGATCCTCGATGGCTTAGTCATGTGGATTGGTGGCATATTAGCCCAAGTGTCTTTTTATCTCTATTCGACCAAGGCCCCTCCCATGAAAGATCAGGATTCAGCTTCATAGGGAGCAACATTGCGCTGGATTATGACCCCTCGATTATGGATACCCTCAAAAACCGCAGGGTCCACTACAACTACATAGGATTGGGGATGAATCATGGAACTTTTCAAGACATGATCAGTTATTTCCTTGACGTTGCCAAGCTCACGATATGGTATATTGATTACACCCTGATCCACACACAGCATATCCAGAGAACTTCAGAAGAGGGGAGAGGACAGCAAGATAAGAACGAGCCTGCCCCAAGGGAGATCTTCCGTTCAAATGATTTCATTTACACGGAAGTCAAAAGAGATGACGTTGGTATCTCGTGGGTCGTAAGCAACAGCAATGGTGAAGTCAACAGTGGCCAGACGGAAAATTCTTTTGATATGTTTGACATTCTTTCACTCGACGGTGCCCTATCACTCGACGATGATGATCTCGGTCATTTTCGGGTTCTAGCTTGTGAACCAGTAGTTGGAAGAATGCCTCGACCGCGAACACCGTGGGCACGGAGATGCGCTGGTGATGAGACCTGCGAAACTTGTTATCCCGACAAGATTGTGCCTCGTGTGCCCCCATCAACTATAAGAGGAAGCTCAGAAAGCTCATCGGATATTTCCAGCTCAGATTTGACTTTATTCGATTAAAGAGATGGGACGAAAAAACTTAGGATCTTTATCCTAAGGAATAAAAAGTCTTAGGTAATCTTGGTATAATTTAATTTTGGTTTAGTAGACCTTAGAGTATATATTTTTGGTACCTCGATAATAAGTCAGAGGTTTTCTTGCTACTCCGGGGACCGAGGTAGGTACAGCGTAGCTAACTTACTATTAGAACTGTAAATCTTCGCCATGATCCATCTCGGTTGCCTGGTTATATGTCTTGAAAGTTCTCGATGATGGCAATCACAAAGTAGAAAGAAGTTCAGAAACAATCAATAATACTAGCAAGTATATGAAATAAGAAATAAAGTAATAAAAGGTTGCTTGGAGATGATGCTTGCTTTCTTGATTACCGTGTTCTAGCCCCACCACTTATAGTTATCCGGCCGACTTGCCGCGCGGTTGTCACCATAAGCGGCCGAGTTTGGTGACGTGATTATCAATCATGTTTGGACCGATCAGATATCATGGCATGATTTGCTTATATATCAAGCTCAGGAACATTTAATAACTTGCTACGCACCTCATTTTCTTTAAAAGAGTTGGCATGAAACCTCCATCTTTACGCATCTTGAGTCTCAAGCCATACAGGCCGCATATCATCCCAAGGCAGAATATTATTCGATCTTTTTCTTCGACTTATTATTCCTTCAGGAATTCTTCTTCCCTAAATATCAGAAACATGGGTGACCCGGTAAGTCTTCATGCTATCATAAAAATAGCCTAATGACTAATATCATCAAAGCCGGATGAGATCAGGCTCAAGCCAACCAAGGACGGCTCTTTCATTCGACCTGACAGCGCCTTTCGCAGTTTTGTATCAAAGGATCAAGACTCTCAGTTCCCGGCTGAGAAAGATCGCTATGTCCTCTACCTCAGCCCAGGATGCCCATGGGTAGGTCATCGCTAGGCTATACCTTTCCGGTACTGACAACGACAGTCTCATCGCGCCATGATCGTTAGAAGCCTCAAGAAACTCGAGCACATAATCGACTTGTACATTTGCTCACTCACTATGGGCAAAGATGGTTGGTTCTTCGATGACAGCCCAGAAGCGGCCAAGTATGGTGTCTTACCGAAAGATCCGCTTTATGAGCTCGACACATTGAAGCAACTCTATCTCAAGGCCAACCCAAATTATGAGGGTCGATACACCGTTCCCGTCCTCTGGGATAAGAAGACTCACACCATGGTGAGCAACGAGTCAAGTGACATCATTCGAATGCTCTACACGGAGTTCGACCATCTTCTTCCTGATGAAGATCGTGAAATCAACAGACCTGGAGGCGGTTTCTACCCAGATGATTTGCACGAAAAGATTGATGAAATTAATGAATGGGTTTACGATACTGTCAATAATGGAGTATACAAGACTGGCTTCGCTACGTCTCAAGCTGCATATGAAGAAAATGTCGAAAAGGTCTTCAAGTCACTCGATCGACTGGAGAGAATCCTCGGCGACGGCCCCTTTCTTCTCGGCAAGAACATCACCGAAGCTGATATACGTTTGTTCCCAACCATCCTCCGTTTCGACGTTGCGTACGTCCCTATTTTCATGTGCAACCTTGGAACCATCAGGGATCACTATCCCAATTTGCATCTTTGGCTGAGGAGGCTTTACTGGGATAATAGTGACAGGACTCACGGCGCGTTTCGAAAGACTTCTGAGACTTGGCTTGAGAAGTATAAGACTGGTTATGCGAATGCTAGACGAAGGGTTCTCGGTATCACTGGGCCGGATATTGTTCCCAAGGGGCCTCTGGTGTTGATCCACGAGTTGAAGGAGGGGGAGAAGCTTTAGTCTTGATCACAAAGACTGTGAGTCACTGAAGATCTGGAACTGGCAATGCAGTGCTTGGTATTACTTTATCCACTTGAGGATGTGGAATATGCGTATGCGGGTTAGAGACTAGTGAATGAGATGTCTGCTTTACCCAACGTAGCCCTATACCAGGACGTGATAGGCTTCGAGATTCACTGCCGGTATCGGACCCTGTACTTGACCAGCAATGCTCCAAGTGTGAGAGCACTCAGCTAAGCAACTAACCAGGTAGCTCTGTTCTTCCGGAATACCAAACTTCTCAATGGACCTCGAGGCTTGTATGGATGCGTAGATCAATATAAGTGGTGCATGGCGAAGCCCGTATTGCATTTTGTAAATTCGAACCAGAGCAAGGATATCTTGAGCTGCGGTAGTGCAAGACAGAAGTGCAGCTTCTCGACCCGAGGCGACGTTACTAGCGGTGGCCGACTCGTAGTTCAAGGCAATACGAATACTGCTATAAAGAAGGCTTCATGATAACGATTAGTCATTTAATCTCATTTGGAGCATTGGAGACCTACTGAAGTGTGGCCACTGCGGGTGTTATTGTCACACTCGTCGACCATTTATTCCACTTCGCAAAAGCGGGTAGTGCGTCCCTCCACTGCAGAAGCTCGAGGTTGAGATTATCAAGCAGCGTCTGGCGTGTAAAGACGTCTGTCTGCGTTCGGGGCGTCCTTGGAGAAAATACTGTCGTCATCATTTTCTCGACAATTCTGTACAGACGAATCTGCTCTTTGAGATATGGTATGTTTGACAAGACTCGAAGTTCTTCTGGGTCCTCTCCGAAACCAACAGGACGCCAGTACTCCATTCCGGGACCATCACTGGCTTCGTTAGCTGGTTTGAAAGATGGGAATGAAGCATTGGAGACAGTCTCACGTTATGAACTCCAGCAGATCGACCTCAGCGCTATCGAAGGCCAGTTGTACCGGTCTCCCGAGAATCAGGCTTATTAGTTTGTCTGATATGTATGAACCCCAATAGATTCTGCGGCGGATCTCAATATCCTCGCTTGATATAATGGTCGAGTCATGTGGCAGCCAGTTCATAGGATCACTTTGAAAACCCAAGTCTTGGGCCATACGGAACGCGATACCTGTCTTTTGTTAAAGTCAACATTTCATGCGAGCATTCAGTACATCATACCTGAGAAAGCCCATCCCTTGGATACGTTCCCTCGACCAATTTCAAAAAATGCTAAGCATAAAAATGACTGGACGGTAGGGATCGAAGGACGGCTTAGACCGGATACCATCAGGATACTCTCAGCCGCTTGGAAGAACTGCTCAGTCAGGTTTCGCTCCACTTCGGTATCTGACATAAGGAGGCCCAATGCGCATATAGACAGGAGAAGTGCAGATGACCAGTACTTGCAGCCTTTCCGCTCACCAAAATGGTCTCTGAGAAACGCCTCGCGGTAAACGAACATAAAGTGGGGATACTGCCAGCGGAAGAACTGCTGTAGTGCTTTGAAAACTGTGTCGTCTTCCAGCTTGATGCCGAAGTGATCCATAACATGGTCAAAGTTGGACTCTGCGTATAGACTCTGCGTTGGGCTTGGATAGCTCTCGCTTGTGGAGAGAAAGTCGCTGTTGAAGATGCTGGTCGCGCCATGGTAGATTAATGATCCTTCTGCATCTGGTTTCAAGAGTGCTCGAGCTGTAGTATCAGTTTGGATGACTTGAGACGGCCCTGCAGTCAAAATATTTGATGTGCCCTGTATATAAGCCGCGGGCCCAAGCATTTCATCTCGACGAGCGGGAGAAGCGTCTCTCAACTCTTGAATGAAGGCCTCTAAAGACGCAACTCTGTTTCGTAGACCAATCGTGTATTCTGAAGAGGGTGGGTTTCTTCTCTTGTCGATCTTTTCATACTCGCAACCTGCACCTGCTGTTGCACAATTGGTGCATGGGACTGTTCGTGTGCATCTCAACTAGCGCTGTCAAACTTGCACAATTCCATCAGGATTTCCCGAAGTGAACTTACCTTTCGGTATCGGCAACGTTTGCAACTAGGGTTTCGTGTTAGTAAAAGATATCTTTGGTGACGCGCTTGTCCAGGGTCTCACGAGAGTTCTTGCTTCCCGGTTGCGGGGTTCATATCGGGCCAGGCTAGATGCAACTAAAGTTAGCTGACAGGGTCCTACGATGCCAAGTTTAAATGCCGATCAGGCATCACCGCAGGTTGTTGCGAAATAGCAGCCCAACATTTGAAGAGGGGGTTGGGAAAGCCGGTTGGAAGGTTAAATGCAAGTTGGGTGTGTGGGTCGAGCTTCTTCTCTATTGCCATTTACCTACCCTAGAACGGTCACTTACCAGACTAGCTTTTATATTTTAAAAAAGAAATAAAGATATTAATTTACTTTTAAAAAAGGGATATCTCTACCATTTACTGAAGTAGCATAAGAATTAATATAAAAAGTTCTATTAAACATCTTAAGAATTATATATTGTCGGAACTCCCCAATCAAATTTGTTTCGATGGCAACAAAAGCAGCAAAACGTAACCAAAGCAAATATTCCCACTGCCAGGCCTTATGAAATTTAAATCCCCAGCTGGAATCTGCTCGCAATGCCACTGTTATGACCCGTGTATAAATTGTGCCCGTCACATTTTGGAATACCAAGCTTCGATAGCGGCGGTCTCTATAGGTTCTTCCCCAAAGAACTTTGCTGATAGGCAGTCTGGCCGTTCAGTGGTCTCTTGGGGGTATAATCGGCTGTCATCAAAAAATACCCCAGCACGCTGCTGGCCTATCATGTAGCGGAGTTTCTCTTTATGGTCTAAAGAGAGTTGCATATACATAGATGATTCGCAGCCATCCTGGTATTTTCGTTTCCATTTAAATAAGCCGTGAAGGCACCAGTCCCATCTGTAAGAGTATTTCGGTTGCTCAAAACAGAAGATATGCTCAAGCTGTACCTTGAGTGTTTCTCTCTCACCCGGTTTGGCCATATCGTACTTAAGAAAGTGGGCGAGACGATCATACCCGAGCGTAGGGAAGCCTGTCTTAATGTCATGGTCTAGTAGAAATTTGCGTTTTGCCTTGGTTTCTGCATCAAAACCAACAACATTGGGAGAGAATAGGCCAGTTCCGAGTGGAGCCGTCGAAGTGGGTGGAAGGCAAACATCGTGGCATTGAGCGAACATTGCCTCGTAGAGTGATCAGAGATAGTTGTGTACACAGCGGACAGCCTCATGCTCGGCATTGCTGATTCGGCGCCGGCGTAGATTGGGAACATAATGAACATTACTAACCATGGATAGTAGCTCGTACACCAGAAATGCCTTGAAAAGTCTTTTTCGTTCTGGAAATGTGAGATTGGCGGAATTGAATCGTGGTGTTACCTGGAGACCTTTGAACAAAAGATGTCCTTCAGTCAATGATCGCTGGGTCTGAGGTAAACATAGATATTCCCGCCTAGGGAAGGGAGCAGTGGCTTTGGTGATGTAATCCTCAACTAGAAGAAGAATTTGACTGTGTAATTTGTTCAGCTGACCGAGCAGATGGTCATCGTTGTCTTTGAGAGGATCGCGCAGTTGAAACTTTGCCACGCCCGTAAGTGTGCACGCATAGGCCCCGACTGATTCCTGCGTAGAGGCTCTTTACCAGTGCCTCGGGGACTTGGCAGTAAGATAATTGCCATGGCATCCTGTATCATCTCCGCGTCAAATTCGGCCGCAAGCACTTGTCGTATGACATACTTCTTGTGTGCAAGATACTGTTCAAGCATAATGGGAGAGGCTTGTATCATGCGTGATATCGAAGATTTACAGCGAGCCGATACGAGGACCTGTAGACGAAGCTCTGGTGGTAGCCTGCTAAAGGGATCTGTTTTCGCGGGTGCCATCCTTTTTGTTCTCAATTCCATGGTCTGTGTCGATGAGGAGAATGACG
Source organism: Fusarium dlaminii (assembly GCA_013186775.1). Lineage (NCBI taxonomy): Eukaryota > Fungi > Ascomycota > Sordariomycetes > Hypocreales > Nectriaceae > Fusarium > Fusarium dlaminii. Next base: position 291 of record JAAOAL010000060.1, on the reverse strand, counting down.
AAAAGAAGAAAGGGGAAAGATTGCAATGGGTCAACACGGATATTTATACTCAACTCGAGTGGAGAAGCCAGAGACTAAGTGAGTCATTTCTGGTAACAAGGTTCTATGGGAGCACAAGCATCTAGTCACAAGCCTGAATTCTAAATAGAGAGTATCCTTTACTCAAGGCATCGTGCATGATATACTTTGCTGTATACGGAGTTTGGTGGTATTTCATTGGTACATTCTCTGACCTGCGAGCTAGGTGCTATTTATCTTATATGCTGCCTGCCTAGGGGAGGAAAGAAAACT